>CANSNZ010000063.1:0-367500 GCA_947646795.1 Beta lomatogona
TACTTGAGAAAGAACTAAGGCATGTTCTTGAGTACATGGAGGTGAAAGTGAGTTGGTTGTAAGGTTATGCGATGCGAGCTTCAAGGCGCCGAGATGATTACCGCTCTCAGTCGGAGTATGTCTTTTGTCTAAATGGAGGAAGCAGTGAGTTGAAGAGCTCAAAGCTTATAAAGCCTTGTAGTAGACTTCTACGACGAGAATCGTGAATATTGCGACGGTTGAAGCGGCTAAAGAAGACGGTTTGGTTAAAGGTTCTTGGAGAGTTGGATATCATACCTAGTGCTGGAAGGGATTGAGTTGTTCAAGTGATAACAATGAGTGCTATTGCGCAAGCAAAGAACCGAAGATCACATAACAAATCCAAACATGTGATGAGGAAGTATCACCGTTATCGGGAGATTGTTGAAAGCGGGGAAAGATGTCGGTGATCTGCCAGAAGTTCACCACGGATGAGAATGTGGTTGATCCGGTCACTAAACTTACTTCCTACTCCAACATGAGTGTCACGCTAGGGGCTATAGGCTTGAAGCAAATGTTAGAGTGGCTTTAGATTGTACTAGGTTTAGAGAACTTGTTACAATGTAGAGACATGGTTTTACTATTTTATGTTTATGAAATAAAATTTTATCTTATTTAATTTTGGTTTGATATTAAATAAAATGTCCAAAATATATCTTGAATTCAATGGTTTTGTCAAATATGTGATTTGATGAATGAAACACCATAAGTGAACGGGAATTTATAGAATATTATAGTTCCTAATCTAAGTCGTTAAATTGGACATAAATGACTTACTAAAGATTAGCATATAAGGTGATTGATAGCGCCGTTTCATGGGCTATGGGAACATGGAGATGCTTGGTCAATCATATGGACATGTATAGTTGATACATGATCAAACAGACCTACTTAGAAAGTTTCTATAACCGTAATTATATTAGTGGATTCCTAAGACATGAGTGGAACACTACTTAGCCTAATGATTGGTATAACTTTGATCTTTGTCAAACGTACATGCCGTAAAGGGGACTATAAAGGCAAGGTTCGGGTTGTGCTAAAGTTGAGTGGAGTTTTGGTTGCCACAAGATTAAAAAATCCTCCTATATGAGATAGGATGGGTGTCCAGGCCCCTTGGAGAGTTGAGAATTGAAAAATGCCCGGGTTGTGCTCAAATGGATTATATGATGATCATTTGTTTGTCAATTCAAACTCGGATTTCAAGGATTAATTTGAAGACTAGTATGGATGACATAGAAATATAGTCATACTATCAAATTGGACACTAAAGAGACTTAAGGAATTTGAAAGATTGCACACCGTCTCGGACAAGTGGGAGATTGAAGGAATTGTGTCCTTGACTCTAATGCAATTACTAAATATAACATGGATCATATTATGGAGATAATAAATTCATTAAATTGGGTCGTCCATACGTCTTGCTAGAGGATGCTATAGAACTTCGGGTTTAGTAAATAATAAACCCGAAGCCCAATTATATAGATCATACAAGGTCACACTTACACAATACGAATCAATAAAAGAATGACCTAGAGCCCATGTAGGACTCTAGGGTTAGCCGCAAGGAGAAAGAAAAGGAGAGGACTCCTAACCTAATTAGTTCCTATAATTAGGTGTAGGGTGGAGAATAAAGCGATCGGTTTTATTCTCTCATTATTTTCTCTCTCCTCTTTTCTCTTCTTTCAAAGCTACGTAATCCACTGCTCCAAGAAATAGAAGAGTCCCTCTTCCTTCCAACTAGCATTGGTGGAGCGTTGATCCGGATTCGTGGACCTAATAGAGGAATCTCAATTGCGGTTCTATCTCCTAATCTCGAAGAGCTTTGTGGAAATCACGCGTCAAAGGTTAGTTCTTAACTATTATGTGATCCTTGAATGTATATGCATAAGATCCTGTTTTAAGTGCTTATGAATATGATTCATGAAATTCCGCTTAGAGTACTTATAATCCTACATATATTTTCCTCCAAAATTTGAAGGAAAATCATTTTCTTCCACTATCTCATTTCCAACATCTCCATTTTCCCCTTTGTAGCTTATTAGTTTTTCATCAAACCAAAGAAAAAAAAAAACTAATATTCATTTACTTTTTCCAGACCAACATAAAACATTTTTCCATGAAATTTATTTTACATGGGAAGTAATTTCCGTCTAACCAAACGAATCCTAAATTATGTTAAGCTATAAAAAGTTTAAGACTTTTTGTCGTTTTTCCACTCTATATCTTTGTTTTCTTCCAATTATACGTTGTACTCCAACATTTTAAAATTAACACTATATCCTCATACTTACCCTTTTAATTTAATGCACTTTGTGCCCCACCGTTAACTAGGTGCCATTAAATTCGTTAACTGTTTATAATCCGATGAAACTATTGAAATTTCGTTAAATGTTTCTAATCTGGTACAACTATTCAAACTTACACATAATTTAACTGTTAGAGGAGAAATTTTGTAATTTAGGTTAATTCACTATAGTGCATACCGTAAATGAAAAAAAATGATGCCTAGCTAATGATGGCAGGTGCACTAGGCAATCAATTAAGGTAAGTTTGAGGTAACTATGTGAAATCCAAAAACGTCATAATGCACTGTATATACTGAAAAGAACAAGGGTATACCTTAAAAAAAAACAAATTTTATATTAGCTCCAATAAGTTATGAAATTAAGCTTAGCTAGTTTAATTAGATTATCCATACTTTCCCTCCGTTTCATTTTAATTTACTCACTTCACTTTGGGGAGAACCAAGGATGAAGTACAAAAGTATGTGAAACTGAAAAGATGGAGAGAGAAATTGAAAGTTGAGAGAGAGAAAGTAAAAGTGGGTTAAAATATTAAAAGGTGGATGACATGGGTGGAAAGGAGAAAGTGGATGTGGCGATACGTTATCCAAAATAGAAAAAGAACAAAGTGTTTAGATTAAAAGAAGCAGCACAAAAAGGAAAGTATGTAGATTAAAAAAGAAACTGGAGGGAGTATAAGATAAGGTCAATAATCCGCGATAATGAGAATACAATTTTAAATAGATAGAATACACATTATTATTATAGTTAGGAAAAGATAATATCTACTCAAGTAATGGTGCTCATTATGTGCATCAGACCCAATTCTATTACGATACGAGCCAAGTTGAATGATCGGATTTAGAGTGCACACTAGTTATGCAAGTGGGTTGGAGACTTAGGTTAGGGGTCGAGTCAAGTGGCAAATCATATTAAGGTTTGTATGGATCATCAAAACCTAATCAAGGGGTTCGAGTTCGACCCACGAATCATCCTCTCGATGGATTGTGCCCGAGTAAAGACCACACTTGATTAGAGTGGCCTAGATCTCAGGATAGGTCGAGTAGGATCAGATTGATCCAGTGTATTGGCCACCTTTAAATTCTAGTATATTGTCAATCCCATAAATATAAACACCTATGTATATCACAAATCAGAATACTCCACTTGATGTTGCCTATTATTCAATTTTTAACGGTCGAGTATTAATTAGTAGACAGTTCACCGATGTGTCACGCTTGTGTGAATAGTTGATATTAGTACATCAAAATTTATATAAGGGCTCGTTATTGTGGTTTTGAGTTTTTTTGGTTTTTTTGTATATAGAGTCTTATGATATATGCTTTATAAATTAGGATAAAAAAAATTAATAAACTTATTGAAGCTTGTGATGATTTTGAAACTAACAACTGATTAATGGATAGTTCACTTGATCTGCCACATTTATGTGAGTAGTTGATGGTAGTACCCACAATTTACATAAGTTGGTTGTTGGGATAATTAAGTTATGAGCATCATTATTTACAAAAATGTTTGATGAACTCAACATTTGGGATCTCCTTCACATCTTCACTCTTTGTCCTTGCTCGCAAAAGTAGAAAAAGAAGGGAGGATAGATAGCTGGTCCCGACTCTTGATCTGGTGAGATCTCATACCTATGTGATGAACAATAATGTGGTAACATAGTTGGTACTTTATTAAAGTGGTAACATACTGACTAGTTAGCTGTAGAAGTACTATTATCAAACCCATGATACCCTCTTTAATATCAATCCAAAACCCTATGGATGATGGGCCAAATTTCAAATGAGTCAGCAAGTAATTGCGTAGCCCACTAACACACCCCCTTCTCTTTCTCTTTAGCTTGGGAGTGCTGTCATAACTCATAGGCACGGATGATGGGCACCTTTGGTCCTTTCACATGAATCATCAAGTCACGGTTACTAAACTCTTCCCCTTTTTTTTATTAATTTACCTTTTTGCTTTTTACGATCATCAAGAAGTTTATTTTAATCATTAATAGTAATTAATTGTGCATTAATAAAATTAATAACAAAGTTGATAACTTAAATTTATATATACCAACTTAACAAGATCACACATGATGATGTATATTGTTATATATTAGTATTAAAATACAGTCAAAATTAATGAACTTTGATTTTAAAAAAGTAAAGGAGTAAACTAATAAAATAAGGATAACATTGATATATTATGTAACTTTAAATAAAAATATCGAATTCCATCAGTGGCCTAATGCACACTTGAAAGCTGAATTTTTTTTTCTAGTTAATCAAAAAATAATGTAAATATGTCAAAATATTATGATATAAAATATTAAACTGCAAATAATTGATTGCTTTATGTGATGAAAGAAAAAGATATAGTTATCAATTTGAGAGGTAGTACGTACCAAAAGTTTGGTCTCAGTAGTTTCTTACTGTCATTACCCTTATAAGTTATAAGTGTTTGCAAAAACTTAAAACCATGTATCTCTATTATATAAGTGAAGAGGAGGCATGATGTCCCCATATTAAATGACTATATTACCCTTATTTTTTAATTACATCAATTTTGTTTAAATTTTTAAAATAATAATGGGTAATCAATCAATCCCAATATTTGTCATATTTAAAAACTACAATTAAATTAACTTAAAATTTTAGGTTTAAAAAAGGAAAGACTTACAAAAAAACAAAGATAACAAATTCATTTAAGAATATCAAAATCTTCCATCAAAAGGAAAAATTGCTAAAATAAAAAATCAGCAATATGCTTCCACAACATTACAGTCATGTAAATACATTATCATTTTAATGGGTTTCTATAATTGCAATTTGTGTAAGTCAATTACATAGAGGATAATAAGGTCACATCAAGAACTGATTTAAACTTATTTTTGCTGAAAATAACTTCTAAGAAGTTCGACAAAACAGAGCATTTATTGAAAAAACTGTCAACTTAAACTATTATATATAATGAGTTGTCACTGCATGCATTGCGTGCATGTAAAACTATCTACTCGACATTACGAAATATCACAATGAAAAATTTGTCGTCGCACGCATTGCGTGCTTAGAAAGCTAGTGGAAACATAATTTATGAACTATTTCTAACCTCCTTCAATCTTCATCCATTAGGTTAAATTAAAAAAAAACTAGTTGGATCTTTTTCAACATTAATTAGAGATTTTTTAACTAAAATTTTATCTATGTTTAGCAATACTAGCTGTAAATGAGTTGAAACTAATAAATTAGCTGAAATTAATAAGCTAGTAGCTAAAACTAATAAGGTGCTAAAACTGATAAGTTAGCTACTTAGCTTAATTATTTTGACAAAATTAATTGCTATCAAACTAAGTTTTTTCGAAATTTCAATCACTTGATTTTGATGTCTAATAAATTTTAACTTATTAATTTAAGTCATTTTAACCAAACACTACCAATCATTTTTAGCACTTATCAATTATTAATTAACGTACCTAAAGTCCTTCCCCAAAATATGTATAAAGCCAAAGCCTTTTTGGTACTTGGTAGGATAAATTTCACCTTTCAAAAATTCCCTTAATAATATTTCCTCCATTCCTAAATAAATGTTACATTACCTTTTCACATAACTCAATGTGTTTCTTTGATTATTAATATCTTCTTTGTGCACAAGTATAAAAAAAAAAAGTTGATATTTGAAAGTATAAATTGAGACAAATCTAACAACATCCCGCTTGACTATGTTTTTCTTTATATAATAGTCGGAAAATATAATCAATTTACTCAACGTAACACTTATTTAGGAACGAAGGAAATATAATTGCTTAATCCTTTAATTTTCCCTTTTAAAAACAGTTTTTTTAAAGGAATTTTATTTCTTAAGTGATAGTAACCTTTCTTTTCTTTAAGTTTTTATATATTGCACACGCATTGTATATATGTGTTTCCAAGCTTATTCTTATAATAATAATACTATATGTCATACCTAGTTAAACTTGGTCTATTGGTAAATATTATATCATCCAAACTCAAGGTTAATGGTTCAATTCATAATAAGGATGCTCTAGGAGAAAGATTCCGAGGCGATCTAATTTTCCTCTTACTTATATACCTAAGAGGCTAAGAGCATGTAAAATGGGGCTCTTCAACTAGCTATTCAAGGAGAGAGATAATGGAGAGCTACCTATTATTCCATCTGTTTTTTTTTATCATTCTCACTTTCCTGTACGCGTCTCCCAATGCACCTCTTTGAACATAAATATCTTTCATTATATATTAGTAAAAATTATAACGATTGAATATTAATAATGTACTAATTGAGACGAATCAAACAAGACCCCACATGACTATATTTTTTCTTATAAACTGAAAAAAATTGAGAAGATTATCTCTAAGTATGAATAGTGCCAAGATTTCAAGTGAGAAAAAAAACAAAAAAAACAGAGAGAGTACCTAACAATGAGACTCTTGAGTGTATCTTGAGAACTATTTCTCTCCAATTTGTGGGAGCCACAAACCAAAACATAAACTCCACGTGAGCTATGCAATTGGATGTTCAAAATTTTCTCATTTGCTCTAACCAACCATTTGGTGACACATGGCACAAACTAATACAATTACTAAAGTTTTATATTCTTCTTGCAACAGTTTTAGTAATCTTTTCTTAAATTTTAAAAATGATAATAATTAATTTCCCAACAGCTTCAAATTTTCTTATACTATCAATGTTGTATGAACATATTGCAATTTCGTATTTTAATTTAAATATTAGCTTTTCATGTTGTATGTTAATTTTTCATTTCATGCCGTTTTTATCAAATTCTATATTACCATTCAAAATTAATATTTTTAATAAAAAAAAATCACATTAGTACATAAATTATGAAAAAAATAATTTTTTTATACTTATTTTTAATTCACGTAAAAAAAATTATTCATATAACTTTAATCATAATATGAAATGAGTTTCATTTATCGTACGTAGAACCACCAAATAAGAAAAGTTGCATGAAGACCTCCTTAAAAAGCCTTTATTGTTATTGGGTGTTTTTTAATATAGTTTTGAGAAGCGAGCTTAAATAGATGAGAGAGAATAGATGAGAGAGAGTAGATAACTCATTGGAGAGGCATCTACCATTGTGACGTGAAGGGAAAAGAAAAAATCAGTCACGTGTGACAAGAAAGGATATTTGTTATCCTTCTTGACCTCCCTCTCTCTCCTCTGTAAATCAAAAGTATATAAACAAACACAACAAGTAAGACTCAATACAGGGTGGATCACCCAAATTAGAAAAACAACATTAAGAAAAGATCATCATCAATATCATCAAACAAACAGGACCTCCATTTTGTCTTAGACTCTTCATACTTATAATAAAATAAACAAAAACAACAAACATTGGCGCCAAACAGCTAATACCACACCATCTAACAACAAAGAGATCTACCCTCATTTTTTTTTTTTTGTCTCTGATTTACTACTCTTTTTGTTTCAGAACCCCCCCCAAAAAAAAAAAAAAAAGTGAAAAAAATGAGTAGCAGCGATGCGGAGGATGCTAGGACGGAGCTCCGAAAACCGTTTCTTCATACGGGTAGTTGGTATCGGATGAGTACGGGTGGAAAAGATCCGATTAGTAGTGGTAGTATGATGATGGGTTCAAGACAATCTAGTATTTTCGGTTCTATTGCTAATATGCGTGAATCCGCCATTTCTATTGTTTTCTGTGTTTTTGTTGTTGCTTTGGGTCCCATCCAATTCGGTTTCACCGTATGTTTTTTTCTTTCTCTGTCTCCTTTTTCTTACTTTTTTTTATTTTATTTTATTTTATGTATTTTTTTTTTTTTTTTTGTTATTGTTTTTGGCAGTGTGGGTATTCATCCCCAACTCAATCCAGCATCATTAAGGATCTTGACCTTAAAGTATCCGAGGTTTGAATGTTTTACATTTGAATTTCGTCAAGATCGCCGCCTATGATTTATACTAGATTTTTATTGTGTTTAATTTCAAACTTTGTTATGTAGGAGTATATGTTTTAATTTGTAGAAGAACCCCATATATGTTAATTTGTTGGTGTAAGAAAATGTTGCATTTTGTTTTATGATTGATTTTTGAAGTGATGATGAAGTCTAATATGATATATGATGGAGTTGACAGTTCTCTTTGTTTGGATCATTGGCTAATGTGGGAGCAATGGTGGGGGCAATTGCAAGTGGACAGATTTCTGAATACATTGGAAGAAAAGGGGTATGAGATTTTACTCCCTTTTTATAACTAGTGGATGATAAAGTGTTTTTACTGTATGCCTGTATGGTTTCTAATCATAGGATTTGTGTCGTAGTCACCGGTTACTAATGTCTCGAAAAGGGTCCTATAGGATAAGAATAAGCTTCAAATCATGTTTATGTAGGTTGTATTGCATCATTGCATGAAATCTAAAGTTATGGATTTATGCTTTTACTTGCAGTCATTGATGATCGCCTCAATCCCTAACATTATAGGATGGCTTGTCGTGTCCTTTGCGAGGGTAAGTGGATGAGTACTGTGCTATTTGTGTATCTTCCTAGTTTCTTATAAGCTTATCCAATTTCTGCTTCTTACTGCTGCTATTTTTGTAGGATGTCTCGTTTCTTTATATGGGACGCCTGCTGGAAGGTTTTGGTGTTGGCATTATTTCCTACACGGTAAGAGTTGTTTGAATTTGACTTCTTTTTGTTATGTTTGAGTAGATTTTTTTTTTTATAGTTTTCAGTGTAATTAGGTGCCTGTTTATATAGCCGAAATAGCGCCTCAAAACATGAGGGGAATGCTTGGATCAGTGAACCAGGTGATTTTTGGTTTTACTTTAGTTGATCATATTTCTCTTAATGATAACTCCTCTGTCTTCCTACCATCACTAACACAATGCTTAATGTCTGAAGACTGACTAGTGGAATTTCTTTTTCAGCTTGCTGTTACCATTGGCATAATGATCGTTTACCTGCTGGGAATTTTTATTGAGTGGAGAGCACTTGCAATTATTGGTATGTAATTGTTATGTGTATTTTTGTTAATTACTTTAGGTGATTGAAGCAGCATAATGTTTACATAACTGGAATAGATATAAACATTTAAGGCTAAAACTGAGGTAAAGCTGCAGACGGTCATTACTGAGAACATCCCGGTAGAGTAAGTCTTCTATATAGAGTTGTAGCTTGTGTGTTTAGCTTGATGGAGCCTGTAAGAGAATCTACGTTGGCTTACTGTAGCTTAGAAGCATAGGACTCGAATAATCTTGGATCTGGAAAGGTATTCGGTCTTGGCATTTTCTAATGGCATCAAGAGCCTAGTTTTGAGGGTGGGACAATAGAACCTGCGTGAAGCCTTTCTGATGAACTTTTACCTGCGGCAAAGTGTAGTAGGCTAGTAGCTAGAAAAGGCTAATTAAATGCTGATGGTGTTCTCCATCGGATGAAGAGGATAATTTTTTGTGGAGCCTGCGCCAAGTAGATTAACTAATATGCCACCTCTCCACATTTGTGGTGGAGGACAGTTCTCCAAATAGTCGTACTCAGCTAGCTATGGCATAGAGTGTGGAGGTAACTACTATACTGTAAGTCCTTCAAATCGATGATGCTATAGCCTACAAGGGCTATATAGTGGGAGGAGGATAAATCCCATATCAGATGCAAGTTTGACCTATTCACAAGCTTAAGAACTTGTATTTTGGCAATAGTCACTTCAGTATAGCAATGGCTGTGTGCTTCCATAGTGAACGGGGGACTGGACATAAGTCAGTTTTCATCCATCAAATCCTCAGAAGTCAGAGCTGATCCAAATGTATTTCTGATGATTGGCAACTTCAAAACACAGGATATATTACAATATCCTTGCCTTCTCTGCAACTATTCTCATTCATAGTTCAGATGTCGAACTACTCTTGATTCATGAGATAACACAGGATCTCAGTCTCACGGACCAGGTCTTAGGCTCTGTTAGGTTGGACGGAATACACGATAGCAAATTAGTTGTTCTTTGTTTGGTTCCTTGCAAGACAAGTTAGACAAAAAGGAAAAATGAAGAGGGAGAAGATGGATGAGAGAGGAAGAAGCTAAGTACTAGGGAGGACAACATGCATTAAATGTGCATTCCTTCCTTCAAAAGAGAAATGTTTTCCACCTTTGGAAGAACTAATTTCTACGCATGGGAAAACTACTTTCCACCCTTACAAACCAAACAAAGGAAAACAGGAGAACCGTCTTTCCTGAAAAATTGTTTTCCTTCCAACTAAACACTCTTTGGAGGAGAAACATAAAGTCTGGACAAGCCTACCTTCGTCTTGATGGAACACTTGTTTGTGTGATAAATGTGTGATCTATGGGACACAATATGACCATTGTTCTGATGTAAACTCACCATGAGCCCTATACTGAATGGTATTTCGAATTCTTGCATCTTATTTATGTAGGAAGCTCTTTCCCATGCATATGTACATCATTTTTAGTTTGAAGGACACAGTCAAATTAGCTCTCTAGATTCTGAAATTTCTTCTCATGCTTTGCAGGAATCCTACCTTGCGCTGCACTGATACCTGGATTGTTTTTCATACCAGAATCTCCTCGCTGGCTGGTCAAAACCTGTTTACATGCATGTTTATTAAGCCTTTCTTTGTTATGATATATCACATTCTGACTTTTCTTTCCTTGCCTTTCTCAGGCAAAAATGGGGATGATGGAAGAATGTGAGGCGTCTTTGCAAGTTCTGAGAGGATTCGATACAGATATCTCGATTGAAATGAATGAAATCAAAGTATTCAGTTGAGCTTTTTCATAATTGATATATATATATATATATATATATATATATACATAAATCTTATGTTTGCTGTAGTAAGTCCTTAATTAAACTGCTGCACTGCAGAAATCTGTGGGATCATCCAGCAAAAGAACAACAATTAGCATTTCACATCTCAAGAGAAAAAGATATTGGTTCCCATTGATGGTACAACGGTTTGTTTAGGACTATGATATTGTTTTCCATTATCAACCTTCAAAACAATTTATTTCTCCTCTAATGCTCAATTGACATGTTGCAGTTAGGAATCGGTTTACTTTTGCTTCAGCAGCTCTGTGGTATTAACGGAATATTGTTCTACTCCCGCACTATATTTGAAATGGCAGGTTAGAATCATCTGGTAACTGAATCTGGACGTCAAAGCTGAAATCGTCAATTTTCTAAGGAAAAGATATACAACACGTTTTCTTTTCAAAAGATTTGGAATTAACTAGCCACAAATGGCACAAGCCCCCTAAGATGGGGAAAGATAAGGACACCCCAACCCGAAAGAAACCTCATTTGTTTAGAAGATAAATGATAAATTACCCATTAAGGAAATCACCACAATACTCCAGCTTGGGATGACAAGATTCGAACTCCCAACTTCATGATTTGGAGGTGCAAGTTATCGATAATAGGCCTAGTTGAATCGAATCTCTGAAGAAAAATTCAAAAGTCAAAGCAAATATGTCCTTACAGTTGTGGTGTTTGCTTCATTTTATTAGTATGAAAATCTTTAATTTACCACAAACTGGACAGGAATATCTGAGGGTGCTGTTGCCACATTTGGTCTTGGAAGCATTCAGGTGACTAAATCTAATCTAAGCTCCTTTTTCTTATTTTTTTGTGATTAGTAGTAAACTCAACCCTTCATCTTTCTGGCAAACTAAACAGGTGGTTGCTACTGGAGTTGCCACTTGGCTGATGGACAGGGCTGGCCGAAGGGTTCTTCTTATAGTATGTTCTGAAGTATAACTTTCATCTGGTGTTGTGGTACTATTCATGGATGTAATTAGAGTAAACGAGTTTTGAATCTTTACAGGTATCCTCTGTTGGAATGACTGCTAGCCTCCTCCTAGTTTCAGTCGCATTTTATCTGGAGGTCGGTATCACTTTCTTCATTTCGCATATGCAATACATCCAGCAAAGTTAGGTGCTATAGCCTATATATCATGTTTAAGCTTACTAGCATAAGTGGGCCAAATTCTAATCTGCGGGAAGTGGTAAACTTGCAAAGTCTGGGATCACAACTCGCTTCTATCTTGTGTCCCACCTCATTCTTCATTGGACTTATCATCAGCTTACAAGCAATTATTTAGTGTTATTGCCTTCTTAGTAGATGCAGATGATATGGGATAATTATAGATAAGGGGTTACATAATGTGACTCACAATGGGATAGAGTAACTAAACTAGAAAAATAAAGGACCCTTCTTCCAGGGTTACATATTTGCTGCTAGCCTGCTATTGACACCATTATTGTGCATGACTTCCTCTTCTAATATAGAATTCGGTTGCAAGGCAGAAGAGACCGTATATGTTGATGTAGTGGAATGACTATAACTTCCTAAAATTTTGCTTGCTATTTTATGCCTCCTGCTGTCTACATTGTTGACAGAGCATCGTACCAAAAGACTCGGCATTGCACAGCACGTTGGGCATTCTCTCTGTCGTAGGCCTCGTGGTATTGCTTCTAACTCTAGTTTCATCCCCACTCTGAGGGAACAAAAAACTGAAAGAACAAAGAAAAATGAAATTATATTAAGCAGATTTAAGACTTGGCTTCTTCTATCTGTGGCAGGCAATGGTGGTTTCCTTTTCTTTGGGAATGGGACCCATTCCTTGGCTTATAATGTCTGAGGTATGCTAATTCATCTATATGTCTAAACCATGTTATATGGAATCTAATTTTGCATGACCTTGGGCTGCTCACTTTCGAAGCTATAGTAAGTTTCGAAGCATGGAAGTATATTATATCATGCTATTCATGCATTTTGCAATTAACCACTTGCTCCTATTTTTTTTCCATTTCTCTTTGGACTTAACCAGATACTTCCAGCTAGTATAAAAGGCCTTGCTGGCAGTGTAGCAACAATGGCGAACTTTCTAACTTCCTGGGGTGTCACTATGACTGCAAACTTGCTGCTCGGCTGGAGTAGCGGAGGTGAATCTTTTTATGGCTTCTTGTTCTCCTTACCTTATTTTTACTTGGCAAAACTGATAATTAGTAATTACTGCTTTCCAAGAAAAAAAAAATGATTATTACTGAAACTGTTTGTTAGTATTAGATTAGTTCTTCCCCATTGAATTTGAAAGCATCTTCTGTTTATAGCATTATAATCTCCTGATTAATTCTGAATCTCCAATTCTTTGCAGGAACCTTTACAATTTACACATTTTTTGCTGCTTTTACTGTGATATTTGTGGCAGCATGGCTTCCGGAGACAAAAGGAAAGACGCTCGAGGAGATTCAAGCATACTTCAGATAAATGCACAAGTTTGTGGTTATCCCTACTTGGCATTTCATGAGCGTTTTGTGTTTTATGCAGCATACTCAGAAGACAGGGGAAGGGTAGAATATTACATTTGTTTTCATAAGTATACGGAAAAGCTACTGCTTTTAAGAAAGCTGATTCTTGTATTTGGAACAACAATGCTACTCGTTCTTTTCATATCATTTGATTCATTTCGCGACTGTTGTACAAACAATACGCTTTATACGCGTTCATATGTATTATTCAAATTTTGAAAAAAAAATGCAAATATGGAATTCCATTCTTTGTAATCTAATTCGCACAGTTATTTCCACACATTTAGATAGGGAAGCATTGTAGTCCATTCGTCTAGAACTAATAATCATGTTGACAGTGTACGCTGTTCGAACTGGTTTGTGACGACTAACTCTGAACAGAGGTACTGAATCGGCTTACTTATGATCAGTTCCATCAGCATAAACAGAAGCTAAGAAGCGCTTGAGACATCTATTATACACACACGGCCTCTCGAGGTGAACTAGATGGCCTGCCTTCTTTATACCTTCATATGTCGCTTTTTCCCCCAGTTTTCTGCAAATATCATCAGGGAAGTTGGAGCATATGTTTAAGAACGAAATTCCTTGCTACACATTGATTATCAACTTTATACTCCATCCACTTCGTAATTTTTTTAAGTAATTATACTTTTCGAAAACGTTACTTTGACTAGTGATATCTTGTATAGAAGTAATATGTTAGATAAGATTATATAAATTATACTTCATATTAAGGTATACATTCATCAAATATTCTTACAATATAAAATAAAAATAGTTTCCATAATTAATTGTCGAAGGTTGCTCTCGAATAATAATGTGCACACCTTTCAGGAAAATGGCAAAGTATCATACAGGGTTTAATTTGTTTAGTTGTTTATGTATTTTCAATATATTAACTTTCTATAGTTTTTGCAACTATTAGAGCTTCAAAGAAATTGATGGTTGTAAGGCATATTAGTACGATTTGACCATATAAGTGATCAGTATGTGGTCTACTAATTTAGAAGGGAGGGATGTAGAACATACTCTTTCATTTGTTGTGCAATCTCTGTCGTGAAAATTTGATCATTTTCTCCCCATAGAAGATGGATTTTCTGCATACCAGACAAGAAAAATTAGAAGGTATATATATCTCAAGTTAAAAAAAAAGTAGTAAGGACGAAGGAAAAAATTGTAGGACATAAATCGAATTTTAGACAATATATTGTGGTCCATTTGATAAGTGATAATAAATTATGGTAATGATATTAGTTTTTTGAGTAACTTTGTGAAGGAAGTCCGAAGTCCTATGCCAAGATCCTTGATCTTTCTTAGCTTATCCATCTTTGATAGTTTTTCCCCCACAAACTTTCATTATTGTTTTAAAAGTGGTGATGAAAGGTTACAAAGAAATTACATTTATCGAAATTAAGCTTCTCTACAATAGCATTGACATGAGACTTTTTTACTAAATACATATGATTCTATTTTTTTAATTCAACTGCCAAATAGGTTATTTGTATTCATGTCAAGCAAAATGTGAAAATTATTGTAGGGGTAGAATATATATAATAAATAAATAAATAAATAAATAAATAAGTGGAGGAAACCTGTGCAAAGTTTGGGATATCAGGATTTTGATTGGCAATAACCAAAGCCTCCAGGAGTTCACTTCTCTCTTTTCTATTGGTAAACATCACCTGTCGTTATTTTTCAGCAGCTTACAGTTATATGCTACTCCATAGTGTAACACATAAATGATAAATGCAATAAACATGTTTTCTGGTCCAAGCAAACATTTAATTTATAGATGGATGGAGATATGGAATAGTATGATTCAAAGTTCAAACCCAACACTCAGCTTTCACAAATTTAAAGACATTGAAATTTGGAACTATTTAATGTCCACCTATCCATCATGTTGCTTACTTGGTCATCACAAATTATTATTTCTCGGTCCACCAAGAGTTAAAGTGTATTTGAAGTTTGATGATTTCAGATGATTAGAAAATCTTCAAATGAAAATTATAAAAAAATATATAAATATATATACTTCATGCATATGAATGCATATTAGATTAGATATTTTGTCGTATCATCATCACAAGATCTAACTCTCAACTTTCAAAAAGCGTGAAATTAACAATACAATAAAAAAAACCATAGAGTGGTGATGAAGGAACATGTCTGTTTTCTCATGGAACTGGAATAAGAATGTTTTGAGAAGGTTTTATTCCTGGTGGAAATGGAGGTAAATGGTAATTGCATGCTTAATTAAATCAATCAAATACTTTTTTAACACTTACCAAAAAAGTATTGTAATTTTCTGGAAAACAATGCAAGATACTCAATTTCTGTCCTCAAGTAAACGAACTACTATTAGCTAACCACTAAACTTCAATGTAGTTCCCAAACTCCCTATTACATTAGCTCACCATGCATCTGATGTGAATGTGATGCACCACTAAAAGGTTGTGATGGGGCCGTTATTTACTGCTCCATAATTTCCCTGCTCCGGTCTTCTTTCAACCGTATTAGTTAAACCTCATTTTAGGAAAATTATGTATAGCATGTTTGAATAAAAATAATGTAGTGTGCCCCCTTCACCTCATTTTAGGCTTTCAATATTAATTAGGTGTAGTTGGTTGAACTACTTGACACAAGTAAACGAAACTACAATAAATAAGTCCAATTATTACACTATATATAACAATTCAAATAATATGTCAATAGTAAGATGTTACTTTCAGATTAATACGCATTTATTGTCAGGTTTGTTGGACCAAATGAGCAATAAAGATCCCAAAGAGTGATTGGTTGACGTTTATTGCTGATCGTGGGAGTGCATGAAATTAAAAAAAAGTTTCTTAGATAAGTCATTTTTTCTTTTAGTTGTTTCATTTCATGTAATCAACATAAATAAAAAATTAAAACATATTTTATACTCCCTCCGTCCCATAATATAGTTCCCATTTCTATTTTGGGTGTCCCAAAATATAGTTCCCATTTCCATATTTAATTCCACATATTTCCGTAATTTGTCTAGAAAAACCGTGTCCCATCATTTATTTGCTTCTTGAATTTTATTTTTTGCTTTGTTTATTTAACCCAAGTGTTACAATTAATGCTCTTTCACCAATTATTCTCCATTCTCTCTCCTAAAATCATCTTTTCCCATACAACATTTATTTAAATAAACAAAAAATATTTACAATCCCTCTTAGATCCTACTTGCATAAATTACCGTGAAAAAAGGGAAATGGGAACTATATTATGGGACGGAGGGAGTATAAGATTTGAACATTGTGACCTTAAGTTAATATACTAAAGTTCTAACCAATAAACTATGCAATATTAGATGCTATTTTTTTAACATAAAGATATTAATAACCCGATACATCGCTCGGGCCAAAAAACTAGTATGTCATCTAAAATCTGAACTTATAGTAATTCAATCCAATTATTGAAGTACCGTAATGTATTTTTAAAAGGTGTTATTTTGAGACTGAACATTAAAAAAAAGAACGACTAATAAGTAAAATAAACAACTTCAATTAATTATAAATTTCATATATTAGATTATGTAATAACTCGAATTTTTTTAATATGATGTGTTGAAATGCCTTAATAATATGTTATCTAGCGCTTATGGTATCTTGTTTTTGGGCCCTATCTTGACCTACTTCATTCAGGTTATTAGAAGGATATTATATAAACTATCTAATCCTTTTTTGCATCTATATTATGTACTACTATTCAGTACACTCTCTTCTCCAATATTAATAAAAACGGCTTTCTCCCTGCCTATGGATGTAGCTAACGCATTGTTACTGAACCACGTAAATATATGCATTATTCTTCTTTGCTTGTCGATTGTTTTTGTCACAACATAATTCGCTACTCTAGTGGCTTAAAATAACTTTTGTTGACAATATAATTTCTAAAAAATGAGTGTAAAATATTTAAGAAATTGGACAGGACTTTGATTATGAGTGTCTGTACACTCTTTTTTTTTTTTTCCTTTGAAGAGGATCAGACGATCAATACACTCATTTAATTGTCTGTTTGTGATAAATTTGATATAACTAACAATGGGTTTGCCGGTCTGGGCAACCCAATAAGGAGGAGGAGAGTTCGGTCCACTTACAAGCCCAAAGGATGTTCCATACTAAAACCAATTGGCAATAGTAGGAGTAGCTACTCTAGCTTATATCGTGATACTTTCTCTCCTCTTTCTCCAATGTGGGACAACTCACATGTGCACAACATATATGGGGTTCAACAGTTTGTGTGTCAATGGAGTATAAGGTTATATTTATTGACATTTAAGTTTGTATAACTTTTTTTTTCTTATGAACGCTTGATATATATAGTTACTAGTTTTTTATGCACGCTATGCGTGCGGCAACATTTTCGGCATAACTATTGCTCAGTAATAAAACAAATTAAAAATGAAAGTTCTTAGTGTAGGCTTTATACTTTAAAAATGTTATAGTTTAGCCAATAAAATATCAGCCTGGAGTACATAAAAATTATATTGCAAAATTTAGTATACAGACAAAAAGTTGCATTCGTATTTAGGTTAATACAATACGCGTGTATATATATCGCCAGTAGTGCCATATCTTTGAGTTACTTCCAACATGCGATATATTAACAATTTTCAAATTTATAACTCCATCTAAAAAAACTGTTAACCATATAATATTTCATAAATCTTAAAAAGAAATGTATCTTTTTCTCTTAGTACACCTTCAATAACCATATGATGTTTCATATAATGTTTCACAAATACACATACACATCTCAAACAAACGTCCAAAAATTACCCAAACACACACAGAAATTCACTCATTACCTTTTTTTTTTACAGAGATTTCATTCTTCAACTTTTCTCCACCCTTCTTTCTTTTTTCTTCTTTAGTGCACAAATTTTCAAACTTCAATGTTTAGTTTCTTACTCATTTTTTTTTGCTAATTTGTCCTCGATTATAGAAACTAGGTAGTCCACAAATCTTTGAACTTTAACCTTCTTGAGCTTTGTGCTTGCTTCGAAAACTTCCATTTTTTTTTCACAGGAAATTCAGCTTTGACTTATGCACTTCAAAGGCAAGAAAATTCACACTATTTCTCATTTTTTTAGGTTTGAATATGAGTTGTCTCTGTAATTAGAATGCCGTGTATTTTTGTTATTGTTTGTGGTATTAATTTTTGGTAAATGATTTTTTTTAGTTGATTGGATGTGAATATAATTTGATTGAATCTTTTTATTGGCAAATTTATGTGATTGACCGTTATATGAGTTGATTGGGTTTAATAGAGATTTGATTGGTTTTTTTTTGGCAAGTTTATGGATTTAATGAGTTGTTGTGGAGGGGTGAATATGTAAATTGATAGGGGGACACCATTGCTCCCCCATTGGCTTATATAATAGAGATTTATTATCTCAACTGATTGTGAGCCCCAAAAATAAAAAAAATGAATATTCTCTAAGGCTCTGTTCTTTTGGACTGAACTGAACTGAATTTATCTGAACTGAACTGATCCGTTATAATTTAATTCAGTTTAGTTAAGTTCAGTTGCAATAAGTTGAGTTCAGTTCAATTCAGTTGTTTTATGCCGAAGAGAATATGCCCTAAATGAACTGAACTGAAATGAACTGACTGAACTGAATTTGTCTGAACTGAACTGAACTTTTATTAATTCAGTCCAAAAGAACAGAGCCTAAGTTTCTTAATTCTTTTATGGTTTGTTAATGCATGTTATTTGAAATTGTTATTGCAACTGAGAGTTTAGATGATAATAATCTCTGTAATTCTTTGCTTTTATAATAGTTTGAAAATTGATTAAGTCATCAGTGTATTTCTTTTTGGTAATGTAGAAGTTTCCTTATTACCCATATTTGTAAATGAGGAAAGAATTAAAAAAAATTCTTCATTATTTTTTGTGAGATTAAGGGTATATAAGTCTTTTTAAGAGGGGACACCATAGCTCTCCCCTTGACTTATATAATAAAGATATTAGGCTTTTTTTTTTTTTGAGGGGAAGATATTAGGCTCTTTTCGGTTGTCCCTATACAGTCGAAAAGAAGTGCAAAACTCGTTTTCTGTTTAATTAGTTACCCATGTTTGTGGTGGTAACGAATTGCTTACAAGTTAAAATCCTTAAAGCATGTTCTCGGCTCTTGCGGAAAACCTGATCCACCTAACAACTCCCTTCTATAGATAATTAACTATCCTCTAATTAGGAATATATATCATCCTCCCCTCAAAAAAGGAATATATATCATCCCCCTAGTGATAGGTTCATAGTTTGATTAATCTTATCCAACAGGTCAGTTAGTATTTGACATGTACAATATTAACTCTCAGCCTCTCACGTCTTACATACCACCTCCACAAGACTTTTACCAAATAAGGTACACTGTACCCACAAAATTTTCAAGTATACCTATAATTAAGTTTATTTTAAAACTATTTTCAGTATTTGTTTACATGTTTAGAGCTAATTTTGTACTTTGGAGCAACCCATATGATCAAGTAGATGAGAAATAAGTCAATAACCATGATTACATCTACCTGTGTGTGTACCCCCAAATCATAAACTCTACGTAGAAAAACTAGGTTAAAACTCAAAACTAGTAGTAATAAAAAATAACATTTGAGTTACCTTAAGATAATCCTTGTGTAAGCAATCAGGAAACCACAACTTCTTATAAGTAGCTATCTTAAGCAACGTTTTCAACCCTTGAACCGACGTCGGTAACAGCAACTCCGACGATGATTTAAACCCCATCCTATTCAACTCCGCCTCGCTGATCGACTCGGTCATTGCGAGGATCGAACCCGACACCACCAACGCCTCAACAAGGTCCGGCCGCAACTCTGCAAGCTTAAACCCAACCATCCCTCCATAGCTGAACCCCACCAGGGTGCACCTGGTGACGCCCAGCTTCGATAGCGCCATCGCCAGGCACTCCGCTTGAAATGTCGGAGACCTGTCGGTTGCGCTCGTGCAGGACCCCCCGAAGAAAAGGAGGTCCGGCACGTACACCTGGTATTTCTTAGTCAAGGCACTTACTTGAAACTGCCAGGTTACTATCCCCTCGGCCGCAAACCCGTGGATTAAGACTACCACGGGTTTCGGCTTTAGGGGCTGCTTATTGCTAGGCTTTTGTTTGGGTTTTGCAAGTGTTTCGGCGGGAACCCAAAAGGTCATTGATGTTCCCGGCTCGATTTCGACGGTTGTGGGCCGAATTCCCGCCATTTTTAGTAGGCCGTGGAGGAGGGGTTTTTGGGCTTCCACAAGGTTCACCATTTTTTTTTTCCTGAAGAATTACTCCTTGTTAAGTTCTACAAAATACGAGTATATGGAATAAGGGGGAGGTAAGTGGATGGGGTTATAAAGTACTCCTTCTACTTGCTGATTTTATAAGTTATAACTTTTTATGGAAAAAAAAAAACAGAGAGAGAAAAATCAAAAATATATGAAGATGGGTTTGGTGGGAGGTGGTTGTTACTTGTTACCTTTATAATTAGAATTGTTGTGGGAATTCATTAGTTTACTGACTTACGTACTGGCATAACAAAAATCGTGAGCTGTTATTGGTTGTGAGAATTTAAGCGAAGAACCAGGAGTATACTATAGTAGTATACGTTCAGCAGTTATGCAAGGTTGATTGGTTTGAGAGTGTTGAATGTTGGAGAATGGCTTAATTAGCTGCTAATTGAAGGATTTATGTCCTCGACTTAAATGCAATTACTAATTATATTATGGATTGTATTATAGAGATAATAAATTCGTTCTATTGGGTCGTCTATACGTCTTGCTAGAGAATGCTATAGAACTTTGGGTTAGGAAATAATAAACCCAAAGCTCAATATAATGGATCCTATTAGGCCACACAAAATACTTTGGATCAACAAGTTAAAAAACCTGACGCGTAAGGGGCCCTAGGGTGGCCGGCCAAGAGGAAGAGAGAGAAGAATTGATTCTCCTCCTAACCTAATTATATCTATATATATTTGGTTAGGCAATAAGGAAATATACAAGATATCTTTTATTATTCTTCTCTTTCATATTCTTTCCAAAAGTCACAAAAACTCCATTAAAGTAGAAGAAGAATTTCTTCCTTCCAACTAGCATTGGTGGAGTGTTGATCCGGGTTGGTGGACCAAGTAGAGGAATCACAATTGAGGTTCTTAATCCGGGATTATTCAAGCTTTGTGGAATTCACGCTTCAAAGGTAAATTCCTAACTATTATGTGATCCTTGAATGTATATGCATGAGATCCTGCTTTAAATGCTTATGAATTTGATTCATGAAATTCCGCTTATAGTACTTATATAATCCTACAGTGGTATCAGTTTTAGCCTCTTGCATATAATTTTTGGTCATAATAATTATGTGTTCTTGACTAATTTTAATTGATTAAGGGGAGGAATTGAATTATGGATGTTTTGTTTAATTGGATTAATTAAATTTGATTTAATCTGCCTAATAAACGATTTTATTTTCTATAATTCGACCTAAATTTTTTTTTTAATTATTCGAATTACTTTTATTTGGCCGAATTTTATGAAAATAAAATCATGAATTTCGAAATTAAAATTAAATTCTAGATCTCAATTTTTTCGAAAAATTCGAGAGTTAGATTTATATTATTAATCTGTTTTTTCATATTTAAATTGTTTATGTATGATAAATTAATTCATGTGAAAAGAGTTTTATGTGAATTAGAGGTTAATACATATGAATAATGCTAAAATTAAAATAAAATAGAGATTTTATGTTAATTTCGAATATTCACATCATATAATTAATCTGAATTTTCATATTTAAATGTATGATAAATTAATTCATGTAAAAGGAGTTTTATGTGAATTTAAGGTTAATTGATATGAATAGTCCTAATATTAATTAAAATGGAGATTTAAATTAATTTGCAGAATTAGGCATAAAGGAGTTTATGTTCAATTTTATTTTGATCACTAAATTAATTTACAAGAAGTTGTGATATTTCCCACAAAAGAAAAAAAAAATAAATAAAACAAAGGAGGGAAGAGGAGCAGCCACGGCTGGGTGGCGCTGCCACCTGCTGGTGGGGCCACGGTGGCTGCTCCAGGTGATCCGCGCAGGGCTGCCGGGGCTGCGGCTGCAGCAGCGTGGCTTACTAGCCACGTTTTGCTGCTGCCCAGCAGTTTTAAAAAAAAAATTTTTTTTTTGGAAAATCATTAAATCAGATTTTCAGTATATTGAGCAGATTTTCAGTTAGGTATTTCCATAATTTTATTCTTTAATCTAATTAAAATTAGTAGGAAAGTATAATAGGATAGAATCTTTAGGTGGTTATGAATTACTTAAATGTTTTATCAACTTACCATAATTAAGAATATTTGATATTTTGATTGATGGCAAGTATAATATGTGATATTATGATGTGGCTTTTATATATTTTGATATAATTGCTATGTATGACTAGTATGGCCCAAATTAAGTTAGAAAATACGATCTGCGCATCGTGATGTATTCTTGTAATGTTAAATACGATCTGCGTATCGTTAAGTATTTTTGTAATTTATTTAATTTAGTTATTATTTAAATTATTTTGATACTTATGTAATCCAAAGACGAAGTCCATCAAGAGAAGGCCCATGGATAAGGTGGATGGAGATCCATGAAGAGTCCAAGAATGAGCTATTGATGATTAGTTCTTAGGATTAGGGGCCATACTAGATCATTTTATTTTCGCATTTTATTATCCTTTAAAATGCTTATAAGTTTATTGTATGTTGGTTGATGATGCGCTAGAGTTCACTAATTCATAACAACATAATAAACTTAGGTCCCGTAAATATTAAGGTTGCTTTTCCAAACATAAAGTACTTATCAAACCCTTAATTAATAGTAATAGGTCATGCCTCCGCAGGGTGTTATCATTAATTTTGGGAATATAAGGTAAAATTGCGAATTTTACAACTTAGTTTGGTTGTCCTTAACAAAATTATCAAAAGCGTTTTGAATTTTGAAGCAAGAGATAGTTAAGCATGCGATGTTTATCCATCTAAAAAAGAGTTATAATTTGTTATAAATAGTAAAAGAGTTTACTTACCTTGATAATGTAACGTTAAAGATAAGGCCTCCGTCTGCTTAGTGTTGCATGTTGATAGGATCTTGTAAAACACTTATTCAAATGGGACACTAAAATTGAATAGGTGATCAACCTAGAAACCTTTGCATGTTTTAGGTTACTTTATAAACATAAAATTGAACTTTGCTTTATTTTTCTGTCTTTAGATACTATGTCTAATAACAACAACAACAACAACTCCGGTTTCAACATTCGTCCTTTTCTGGAAAAGGACAGACTGAATGGTGAAAATTTCCTTAATTGGGAAAGGACCTTAAGACTTGTTTTGAGGTCTGAGGGTCGAGAGGATGTCTTAGAAACCCCACTTCCTGTGATTACCGATGAGTCAACCGGGGCGGACAAACGTCGTGCTAAGCGAGGCAAATGATAGGTTCAGTGCCGATCACTTGCTTGATGATAGCAGCTGTGGAGCCGGACCTCCAAAGGAGGTTCGAAACCAAGGATGCTTATACCATCATGCAAGAGCTGCGGGCTATGTTTCAAACACAAGCCCGAGTTGAGCGGTATGAGAGACTAATAGGGAGATACTTGAATGTCACATGAAGCCGGGTCAAGCTGTTGGCCCCCATGTTTTCGCGATGATGGGTCTTTTCGAAAACATGGAACGACTTGGATTCCCTTATAGGGTTGAGTTGGCTACTGACATTATTCTCCACTCATTACCTGACAGTTTCAATCAGTTCAGAATGACCTTCAATATGAATGAGTCTGAAAAGACTTTCCAAGAGTTGCATGGATTGTTGGTCAATGCTGAAAGGAACATCCCTAAGGTTGAACCAAAGAAAGAGGTTTTGATGGTTCAAAAGGGAAAAGGTTTCAAGAAGAAATGGGCAGCAAAAGAAGGACAAAGGCAAGCAAGTTGCCACTGTTGCTGAAAAACCCAAGCCAACCGCCAAGCCAAAGGTCGCTGCGGAAAGCAAGTGCTTCCATTGTCACAAGATAGGACACTGGAAGAGGAACTGCCCGGTATACTTGGAGGAAAAGAAGTCTGAGGCTTCCACTTCAGGTATATATGTTATAGAAATCAATTTGACTTCTACTTCTTTATGGGTATTTGATACCTTTTGTGGTTCTCACATAGTTAATGATGTGCAGGGACTAAAAAGAAGTAGGAAGCTGGCAAAAGGCGAGGTAGAGCTACGCGTTGGAAATGGAGCACGATTTGGTGCACTTGCCATAGGAAGCTATAGTCTACACTTGCCATCTGGGCTTATTTTAGAACTAAATAATTGTTATTTCGTTCCTTCAATAACTAAGAACATAATTTCTGTTTCAGTTTTGGATTCTGAAGGGTTTTGTTTTGAAATAAAGAACAAGTGTTGTTCCATTTCTTACAATAATATGTTCTATGCCAATGCTAAATTAATAAATGGCTTATACGTGCTTGATAGGTCGTTACAAATCTATAACATAGATAGCAAGAAACAAAAATCAAATGATTCCAACCTAACCTACATTTGGCATTGTCGAATGGGTCATATAAACCAAAAGCGTATTCACAAGTTACAAAAGGATGGTATAATTCCATCATTTGATTTTGAATCATTTGATGTATGTGAATCATGCTTAATGGGAAAGATGACAAAATTACCATTTACTGGAAAAGATAAAAGGGCCAGCGATCTTTTAGGACTCATACATACAGATGTGTGTGGTCCTATGAGCACAAAGGCAAGGGGAGGGTTTAACTACTTCATTACATTCACTGATGATTTGAGTAGATATGGATATATATACTTAATGAAACATAAGTCGGAATCTTTTGATAGATTCAAAGAGTTCCAAAATGAAGTACAGAATCAACTTGGTAAGACAATAAAAGCATTAGGATCCGATCGTGGTGGTGAATATTTGAGCCAAGAATTTGATGATCATCTAAAAGGTTGTGGAATTCTTTCACAATTAACTCCACCAGGAACACCACAATTGAATGGTGTATCTGAAAGGAGGAACCGAACCTTGCTAGATATGGTTCGATCGATGATGAGTCTTGTTGATCTTCCGATTTCTTTTTGGGGATACGCTCTCGAAACTGCTGCACACACACTAAATAGGAGCCCGTCAAAGGCTGTAGAAAAGACTCCATATGAGTTATGGAATGGAAAAACTCCAAACTTGTCTTTTCTTAAAATCTGGGGATGTGAGGTCTATGTAAAGCAGTTACTATCAGACAAGCTTGCACCCAAGTCAGATAAATGTCTCTTTGTGGGATACCCAAAAGAGACCAGGGGTTATTACTTCTATAACCGTCAAGAGAACAAAGTGTTTGTTGCTCGTGATAGTGTCTTTCTTGAAAAGGAATTTGTTTCTAGAAAGACAAGTGGGAGTAAAATAACTCTCGAAGAAATTCGAGATGAGCAACAAATAGACGTGGTTCACACCATGTCAGAGACGGCCCGACAAGACGAAAGTCTAGTTCAGGAGATGATGTATTCAACGCATGAACCTCCTACCGTCCCAATTGAATCAAGTGAAGATCTTCAAGGAGTTGAAGAGAACTCTTCTCTTGATGCTCAGGCCCCGCGTAGATCTAGTAGAGAAAGGATTCCAAACAAGAGGTTGGGCCGATTTCCGTTAACCGAAAACTACGAAATTATGATTTTGGAGAATTCAGAGCCTACTACCTACAAACAAGCTTTGACGATCCCAGACTCTGAGAAATGGCTTAAAGCCATGAAATCCGAGTTAGACTCCATGTCTGAGAATAAAGTTTGGACTCTGGTCGACTTGCCTAGTGGGGTTAACCCTATTGGATGCATGTGGGTGTTCAAGTTGAAAACAGACAAAGATGGGAGTGTCTATGTATATAAAGCAAGACTGGTTGCAAAAGGATTCAGACAAATTCATGGTATAGACTATGATGAGACCTTCTCTCCAGTAGCAATGCTTAAATCAATTCGGATACTTTTAGCGATTGCTGCATTTTATGATTATGAAATTTGGCATATGGATGTCAAAACTGCATTCTTGAATGGGTTCTTGAATGAGGATGTGTACATGACACAACCTGAAGGTTTTGAGGATCCAAAAAATCCTAAAAGGGTTTGCAAGCTTCAGAGATCCATTTATGGATTGAAGCAGGCATCTCGGAGCTGGAATCTTCGATTTGATGAAGCAATCAAGAAATTTGATTTCATCAAAAGCGAAGAAGAATATTGTGTCTACAAGAAGTTTAGTGGGAGCAGCTTAGTCTTCTTGGTATTGTATGTAGATGACATACTACTCATGGGAAATGACATACCAATGCTTGAGTCAGTCAAGAAATGGTTAAAAAGTTGTTTCTCTATGAAGGACCTGGGAGAAGCAGAGTACATACTGGGAATCAAAATCCATAGAGATAGGTCTCGAAGGATGATTGGACTAAGTCAAGAAACTTATATTGATAAGGTTCTTACAAAGTTCAACATGGAAAACTCGAAGAGAGGTTTCGTTCCCATGTCACATGGCATATCGCTTAGCAAGAGTTAGTGCCCGACTGAACCTGATGAGTTAAAGCGAATGAGTAGCATTCCTTATGCTTCGGCTATAGGATCTATCATGTATGCCATGATAAGTACTCGACCAGATGTTGCATATGCCTTGAGCATGTGTAGCAGGTTCCAAGCAAATCCAGGAGAAGCACACTGGACTGCAGCTAAAAGCATCCTTAAGTACTTGAGAAGAACTAAAGGCATGTTCTTAGTTTATGGGGGACAAAGTGAGTTGGTTGTTGAAGGTTACACGGATGCAAGCTTCCAAACCGACAGAGATGATTACCGCTCTCAGTCAGGGTATGTCTTTCGTCTAAATGGAGGAGCAGTGAGCTGGAAGAGCTCAAAGCAAAGCACTGTAGCAGACTCTACGACAGAATCAGAATATTTAGCAGCGGTTGAAGCAGCTAAAGAAGCAGTTTGGATCAAGAAATTCTTGACAGAGCTAGATATCATACCTAGTGTTCTGGAAGGAATTGAGTTGTTCTGTGATAACAATGGTGCTATTGCGCAAGCAAAAGAACCGAGATCACATAACAAATCCAAACATGTAATGAGGAAGTATCACCTCATTAGGGAGATTGTTGACAGGAAGGATGTCAGGATCTGCAAAGTTCACACGTATGAGAATGTGGCTGATCCGCTCACTAAACCACTACCTCAACCCAAGCATGAGTGTCACGCTAGGGCTATAGGCTTGAAGCAAATGTTAGAATGGCTTTAGATTGTACTAGGTTTAGAGAAACTTGTTACAATGTAAAGACATGGTTTTGCTATTTATGTTTATGATTATAAATTTTACATTATTTAATTATTGGTTTAGTATTAAATAAAATGTCCAAAATATATCTTGAATTCTATGGTCCTGTCAAATATGTGATTTGATAAATGAAACACCATAAGTGAACATAATTCGTAGAATATTAAAAGTTCCTAATCTAAGTCATTAAACTGGACATGAATGACTTGTTAAAGGGATTAGCATATAAGATTGATTGATAGCACCGTTTCATGGGCTATGGAAACATAGAGATGTTTAATCAATCATATGGATATGTATAGTTGATACATAGTCGAACTAGACCTGCTTAGAAGTTTTATAACTTCAAAAAAAATTATATTAGTAGATTCCTTAGACATGAGTGGAACATTATTTAGCCCAATGATTGGTATAACTTTGATACTGTCAAACGTCATGCCGTAAAAGGGGACTATAAAGGCAGCATTCAGGTTGTGCTAAAAATTGAGTGGGAGTATTGATTACCATAAGATTGAAAAGGTCCTCCTATAAAAGATAGGATAGGTGTCTTGGCCCCTTGAAGAGCGAAAATTGAAAAATGCATGGCCGTGCTCAAATGGATCATTCGATGATCATTTGTTTGTCAATTCGAACTCGGATTTCAAGGATTAATTTGAAAGCTAGTATGGATGATATGTAAATATGATCATACTATCAAATTAAGACATTAAGAGACTTGAGGAAATTAAACATTGCACACTCGTCTCGGACAAGTGGGAGATTGAAGGATTTATGTCCTCGACTTAAATGCAATTACTAATTATATTATGGATCGTATTATAGAGATAATAAATTCGTTCTATTGGGTCGTCTATACGTCTTGCTAGAGAATGCTATAGAACTTTGGGTTAGGAAATAATTAACTCAAAGCCCAATATAATGGATCATATTAGGTCACACAAAATACTTGGATCAACAAAAGAAACCTAGAGCCCGTAAGGGGCCCTAGGGTGGCCGGCCAAGAGGAAGAGAGAGGAGAATTGATTCTCCTCCTAACCTAATTATATCTATATATATTTGGTTAGGCAATAAGGAAATATACAAGATATCTTTCATTATTCTTCTCTCTCATATTCTTTCCAAAAGTCACAAAAACTCCATTAAAGTAGAAGAAGAATTTTTTCCTTCCAACTAGCATTGGTGGAGTGTTGATCCGGGTTGGTGGACCAAGTAGAGGAATCACAATTGAGGTTCTTAATCCGGGATTATTCAAGCTTTGTGGAATTCACGCTTCAAAGGTAAATTCCTAACTATTATGTGATCCTTGAATGTATATGCATGAGATCCTGTTTTAAGTGCTTATGAATTTGATTCATGAAATTCCGCTTAGAGTACTTATATAATCCTACACTAATTGGTCAAGTTCAGGTAGTGTAGCTAGAATTTTGGTGCCGATGTCCCATGTCCCTCACTGGTACAAATGGTACTTAGGCGCTGATTTCTTTTTATGTTATTCGAACTCCAATATTCATATTTGCCTATTTGGGGATAGGTATTTGTCTAGATGTCAAATTTGGATATTTTATAGAAAAAAGTTCCATATTTTTGCCAATATAAAGTGTTGAAGTGTCCATATTCATGTAAGAGTCTCGACTCTCGATAAATTGAGATGTGTGTTTGAGTTAAAATGAACTCTAAGTAATTAGTATACGTTCAGTGTTGTATTTGCTATGAGATGTTGAAGTTTGTTTTTTTTTTTGTTTTTTTAGGTAGGTAAGATGAAGGTTATTATTGAACTGACACCTCTCGCATGTATAACTAGCCAGGTTTGCAGGTCAAACTCCTTGGGATGGAGGGGGATGGTAAGGCAAACATCACCCCAAAAGAGCCCCTAGTGGGGTTTGATCCCATGACCTTTGAGGCCATGAGGCCAAACCTTTACCATTAGGCCCAGCCTTTTATTTATACCGTGTTCAAAGAAGTGGGTAAACTAATATGAGACGGTGGGAGTATTAATTAAATCTTTTATTCATACTAAATATAATCCTATTTAGATTTTATCCTAATTTAATTCTATCTTCATTAACAACTCCCAATACAAGGGATTTGATTTATTCACTAACTCTAATATCTATTGACTTAAATAATTAATTTTTTACACACGTTATATTTATTCAAACACTATTAATTCCTAGACACAGGTGTTCATAGTTCCTTAGACTTAGTGAGTTCCTTAGCTTTGTTATTTAGACCAAGTGCCAAGGAAACAATTAACAACTTGGGAACAACTCCCTATTCCTTAGAAAAGTTCATTCATTTTTAGCCATTACCTTTGATCATTCTTACAAGAAGATCACATTAGTAAAAAAATACTCTATTGTTGCTACTAAATTGCTGCGATTTTACCCATACGCACCAATAACTTGTTGTGTAAAAAAGCAAAAGTGTGCAAAAAAATCTGTTGCTGCGATTTTTTCTAGAAACCGCATCAATAAGTTGGAATATTTTTATCATTTAAATCTATTGTTGTGGTTTTTCGAGAAACCGCAGCACTATAAGGTTGGCTTTAGTTATAAAACGCACGCTTAGGGTTGAATGAGCGCCGTTCACTCCATCTCTCACCCCTCACCATTTCTCTCTCTTCATCTCACTTCTCACCCTTTCTTTCGTCACTCCGTCTCTTAGTCGTCACTAATTCAGCACCGTTCATGCCATCTCACCCCTTACCCTTTTTCTCTCTTCATCTCACTCATCACGCTTCCTCTCTTCACTCCTTCGTCTCTCAATCCTCACTAATTCTCACTAATTCTCGCACCCCCTCTTACTCCTTCGTCTCTCTCATCTCCTTCCCCTCTCTCGGTCTCTCTCTCCTTCGTCCTATCTCATTCTCTCACTCCCTTTCACTCAATCAAACTCAAGAATCTGGCGACTTAAGGGGAAGCTAAAGGTTCAACGCAGGCGGTGGAGGAAGGTGAGGAGGGAAAGAATGAGGGTGGTTGGAGGGTGGTTCGTCGGATCTGGCGAATATGGAGGTGGAAGAAAAGGCGTTAGCGGTGGAAGCGAAGGTTGTGGTTCGTCGAAATCCGATGAGTAGAGACACGGAGTTGTGATGTTGTTGTGGTGTAGCGAGACGACGGTCTTGATGTTGTTGTGGTGTAGCGAGATGGTGGTCCTGCTTAACTTTTTTTTCTCTATTCAATTTTTTTCTAATTTTGTTGTATTTTATATATATTTTTGTAATTAGGGTTGGTTTATAATTGCTGAGTTTTATTTTTATTTTGATCTTTGATTTTAGTATTTTTTTTAATTGGCTTTTGCTCTTTATACATTAGTGAGATCTTTTGGTGTTATTGCTGAGATTTCTGTAGTGCGGTTTCTCTTTTTCTTCTTTGCATATATTATTTTTCCTCCATAGCAAAATAAAAATTCTACTGACTCACCTATTGATGCGGTTTCTAGTAACAACCGCAACAATAAATCAACCTATTGTTGCGTCTTGATTTTGCTGTGCATCGAAATCCACAGCAATAGGGCCTTTAAAGACCGCAGTAATTTAATATTATTTTACTAGTGTCATATATATTTTGAGGCATTCTAATCTTCTTTCTTGCACGAATCATCATTTGTAGAACATCTTCACTTGAAATCTTGATTAAGTATTTCCTTTGTTCTCTTCAACAATGATACCTTGCATAACATGAAACTAAAGCATAAGTATTAAATAATTATAACTAGTTTATCTTTTGTTTATTAGTCATCTTCAAAACTAAGGGTCAACAACCATAAATTTCAAATTTGGGATGTCTTCCTATGATAATAATCTCAATAATCTCAAGTTTCATGATACTCTTCTCATATTGGTCCCGAGTGATGTATGATTCACCAATTTCACATGTTAAATTTTGCTATTTTTTGGGGTTGAGACTTTTATTCTTCTTCATTCTCCTTGTCCTTTTCGCCAATTAGAGCAAGTTATGTAGATACATTTTACCTAAAAAATTGATCTAATTTCAATTGAGACCATTATAAGAAAGATACCACCAAATTTAGGATCATTTTTAATAAATCAAAATTGTATGGCAAGACACCACAAACTTGAAATCTACGATGACAATTTTTCCGATTTTACTATTGTATAATAAAAAATAACCACCCACATGAAATCTCCCTAGTTAATTTATTATTCCTGGTGAGTGCTGACATAAGGTTGTTGAATATGGATTAGTAATGTCCAAACTCCAAATTAAACAAAACAACAAAAAAAGGGGATTGTTTCAATACTGATCAACTGCACTTCCTAATACCGTGGGCCGTGGCCCCTCTTGCCTAACTTGCGGTGGCAGGAGAGAACTAGAGTGCGAGCTACCTGGATTTCAGCTACAAGTCGTTTGCCTAAAATGGTATTCTGCGGATGATACAAGCAACCCTCTTCTCCAAGTAATCTCACCCTTTCCTTAAGAACTTCCCTTATTTTTAATAATTTTATGCTATAAGAAATTCTAGGCACTTGGATTTTTTTATAAGCAATAATTATCATCACAAATTTCTTGGAATAATCTCATCAATAAGAAAAAAAAGGTTTAGAGTAATCTTCTCAAATTTCATATATGTATTGCTGAATAATTATAAATTTGGTGATAGCTTTCTCATATCAGTCCCGTTTCAAATAATATCAATTTAACAGGTAATAACCCTTATGTAACATATTCATTTCGTCATGAGTGTCTAATGGGTGGAAAGGAAATACGAGGGAAGAATAATAAGAATTTGGACCTCAAAACGAGTATAACTTAACCTAAGAAACATGTAACAAGCCTCGAAAGGCCAATGTGGGAATTGGGAAGTGTGTATCCAAGAACTTGGTATGATTCATAAATAAATCAAATTTGAAATTAATATGGAAAGACACCTCAAACTTAGGATTTATAATGACATAATGACAAATTTATCTAAAATGAAAATTAAGTTAATTAGACCCAAAAGAACTTTTTTTTGGGAAACTTAGATAACTTAGGCTATGTTCTGTTCAACTTATTTTAACTTATCTAAAAAAAGTTCAGATAAGATAAGATAAGATAAGGTCATATAAGATAAAATAAGTTCGAATAAGAAAATAAGCTTAGATAAGATAAAATAAGTTCAGGTAAGATCATATCAGATAAGATTAATAATACAACCATTATCAAGTTTAATAGGTTCTGATAAGATATGATAAGATAAGATAAGATAAGTTCGGATAATATAATATGAGTTCAAATAAGATAAGATGAGTTTAAATAAGTAAGAATAAGTTGAATAACGAGACTTATAAGTAAGAATAAGTTGAATAACGAGACTTAGTTTTTGAGTTGAATCTACTGCTATAGAATTTAACCTATTTTACAACAAACTTTATTTTTCTTGTTTTCTTTAAAGTAGAAAAACACCTTTGGGCATCAATTTCAACTTAAGTTAGCTTCCTGTCCTAAAATGACAGCACCTTTGGGTTAGAGGCTAAAAGCTTGAACACCTTGCGCAGCTGTGAAATGCCGATTTGCGAGTGATCCGTAGGTGGGCCGCTTTTGCCATGGCAATGACCCAATTAAACTGTGGGCTAGAGTATATTTGTCTTTATGTGCTACGAACCTGAGTCGACATACCACATATTGGACCGTTAGGCGAATCCATATGATCTTCATCAAGTACTAACTTCAACTCCTGGGCCAGCTAGCAGATCAAGATGTCGAGTTATATTAGTGCTGTATTATTATCATATGGCTCCACAGTGATCTAGCTAAAATTGACTTGACCCGCAATCGAATTTAAAACCTAGACAAAACCTAACAAAAACATGTTTGGGTCAGGTCTCTTAAATGCATACAGCGCAACCCAACTCAAATTGTCATCTTGATATATTAGCCAAGGTCAACAATATTAAGTTTCAATAATTTGGGCTACAAGTATTAACCCTAGTTAGTACTTAGTAGAGTGTACAAACTACAAACCCATATCCAGTCACCTATTACAAACTTATTATATACGAAGTATGGTTTGGCTCACTTGGCGGGGATTCCACATCCTGACTTCAAGGTCAGTGGTTTGAATCCCTCCAAGTGAAGGGCACTTACAAGAGGATTCCTATTACCATTCCCCCTTCCTTCCAAGTGCTTGAGCCTCTAATTTGGCCCTGTGCGAGGGCAATCCAAAGATAATTCATCTTACCAATCTAATTAAAGTCGATAAACTTGTTGTAATATTAATTTTACATGTAAAAACTAAGTCACGGTTATTCTCTTTCGGTCATTAAATACATTATTTATTTGTTTTTGCATAAATAAAAAAGATAAGAGTGTAAGGTGACCATGTTGAGATCTCATGAAAAACTCATGGGAGTTATCCCCGTGTTAAAGAATAGGAAAAAAAAATCACTTCTTATGTTTGGGCAGGCAGGGGAACTACTCCATGGCTAAACCTATTGTCAAATTTGAATATAGAATAAACTTTATGTTGACTTGTAAATGGCTCAAATTCTCTTTAGTTAGTAGATGCATGTGGGGATGTGGCTCACGCCTATTTAATGATTGATGAAATATAACTTGGTATATCACAGCCTATGTTGGACCTCAAATTGTGGGTCAAGATTATGAGCAATAACTCCTGTGAAAAAAAAAAATTGAGCAATAACTCATATATGAAGGAAAGCGTTGAGATCTCATGAGAAACTAATGTGAGTTGTCCTACAACGCATGACAATGAAAAAAATGGAAGAAACAATCCACTATATAACTTAACAAACTACGACACCTATTGTTGATTGATTTTAGCAAGAAAACGTTATGAAACTTGTAATTGAAACTTATCTCCATTGAAACGCGTGGCCTAGACTCATAATAACGATTGATGGAAGTTAGATGGAAATAATAATTATATAAAAAAACATATACTTCCTCCGTTTTTTTTTTACCCGCATCACTTTCATAAAAAAAAAAATAATTAATTACTTGCAACACTTTCTATTTGTGCTTTTCCTTTCTCTCTATCTCTCTCCAATCACATGGGCCCTCTTTTTTTTTTCCTCTCTACCTCTCTCATACCCAAAAATTGCATTGGAGTTGATGAAAAAAAAGTGTTGCGAATAAAAAAAAACGGAGGAAGTATAAGTATTGCTCACTGCTAAATTCACCTTCCTCACTTGGAGTATATGAAAAGAGCGAAATTGCATAAATTTCCATCAGGAACAATGTAATAACTACAGAGTGCTACACAAATTAAAGCTTCCTTAACACTTCCTCGAAAGAAGGGAATTACTCTCCCTCGAAAGACAGGAACCCTAACCCTAGACCATGTTTTCATCCAATCATGCCAGGAGACTTGATTGAAAAATACAACAATCTGAAAATAAATGACGCTGAATCGCAAGTTTTCGAAATTAATGAACTCGATGATGGCGTTGATGAGGACCAGGTATCTTTGGTTCTTGTAGGGAGTGTAGTGACTAAAAGGAGTTTTAATGCCGAAGCGTTCAAAAGAACGATGACCCAAGCATGGTCGGTGGCTAAAAGATTGGTCATACGAATGATTGGACCGAATCTGTTTGTGTTTCAATTTTTCCATTGGAAGGACAAGGAGAAAGTGATGGAAGGAAGACCTTGGTGTTTCGAAAACCAACTTCTATTGCTTAATGAGATTACAGGAGATGATCAACCGGCAAATGTTCCTTTAACACATTACCCTTTCTGGATTAGGTTGAAAAATCTCCCCTTCAATTATCGTTCAACTCAAATTTGCCGAGCCATAGCAGCAAAGATTGGACAAGTGATGGAAATTGAGGATTATGAATTGAATCTTGATAATTATCGACGCGTTAGGGTTCTAATGGACGTGTCACAACCGCTTTGTCGATTTCAAGATATTATAGGTAGGGATGGTAGAGTGTTTCATATTTCAATCTCATACGAAAGGCTACCTTTCTTTTGCTTTCTTTGTGGAACAATGGGACATAGTGAAAAAGAGTGTGTGAATGTTAATGATGATGAACCGGAGAGGAGCATGGGGTGGGGGAAGTGTTTGCAGGCCACTCCGAGACGTGGAGTACAAAAGTTACTAGATGAATTTAAGGAAGTGAAGTCATGCAGGAAGAATTTATTTGTGGCTAAACCGAGAAACAATAAGGTTGAGGAGGAGTTGGGAAAGGGGAAGCAGGATATAGGAGGGGGGAAGGAGATGATAGTTGAATTAGGGAGGGGGCAAGTGGAGGAGCGAGGAGTAGTTCTTGTAGATTTACAAGGGAAGGGGTCTGCTAAGGAGCTGGAGGTGGCAAGGCTGCCTGATCGCACCTAAAATCTATGAGGGAGGAGGAAGTGAGTGACCAGGGTGGGAGTGCTACACCTTTGGTGAATAAAAGTGAATGTGAGGAGACTAAAGAGGGCGTAACACGCAAGGGAGATGTGCAGACTCTTGACGCTCTCGCCAATAGTATCGAGGGGCCTGCGCTAGCTCATTCTAGTCTCAATGTAGCAGCTACTGAGGATGCACTTAAAGAAGTAACTGAACCTCTCTCTGGGGCAGCAGGGGGAGGCAGGAAAGGTGGGAGAAAGTGGACAAAACTGAGGAGGGAATGTGGAAAGGCTATGGAGGGAGTGGAACATGATGTTATTCAAGATGTTGAACGGGGGAAGAGACGAAGAGGGGAGGATGATGAGATGCAGTTGGTGTTGGGCGAGTCAAAAAGTCGAAGGTTGATACTTCTATGTCCGGTTGGCGGGAGGTGAGGTCTGTCTTAGAGCAGACCCGCCAATCCCAATGAGTCTCCTATGTTGGAACTGCCGAGGGATGGGCAACCCTTGGTCAGTTCGGAGACTTCGCAAATGGAGTCTTGAAGTGGCCCCCGCTTGTCGGAAACAATGGTGAATAAAGATAGAGTTGAGTGTCTAAAAGAGAAGTTTGGGTGTTCTAATGCGTTCGGGGTCTCAAGTCGAGGTAAAGCGGGGGGTCTCTGTGTGTTTTGGAAGGAGGATCGAATTAATTTCAACCTTGTTTCTTTCTCCCAAAATCATATATGTGGTGATATAATGAGCAACAATGTGGTGGAGTGGCGTTTTGTTGGCATCTACGGATGGCCCGAGGGAGCCCATAAGCATCATACATGGACTCTAATACGCCATTTATGTGACGAAGCGGAGGTACCAATAGTTTACGGGGGCGACTTTAATGAGATCTTGTCGTACGAAGAAAAAGAAGGGGTGCGGAGACCGAGAGAAGAAAAATATAGTATTTTCGTGCGGTTGTGGATGAGTGTAGGCTCCGGGATTTGGGGTATGATGGGCAATGGTGGACTTGGGAAAGAGGTAGGACTCCACAAACTCGAGTGAGGGAGCGGTTGGATAGATTTTTGGGTTCACCACAATGGTTCGATTTGTTTCCTCAGGCCACAGTGTCTCATTTACTTCGATATAAGTCGGATCACTGTCCTATAGTGATTCGACTCTATCACCATCGAAGCAAGAAGGATGCGGGCAACAGAGGTTTCAAATTTGAAACTGCATGGTTGTTGGAGGAGAGATACGAGAATATAGTGAAGGATTCTTGGGAGGGTGCTACGGGTCATGGCGTGATGGACAGACTTGGAGAGGTGGCTGGCGGTTTGGTGAGATGGAGCTCTAAGAGCTTGAATAACTTGGGTAAGCAAATAAAAGATACAGAGAAGGCTCTCAAGGAAGCTCAACAAAGGAGTATATCACAAGAAAGTTGTGATGCCTGTAATACTCTTGAAGCAAAACTTGATGATCTCAACTGTAAACATAAAGCTTACTGGTATCTTCGGTCTAGAGTGTCGGAGGTCCATGATGGAGATAAAAATACAAGTTATTTTCATCATAAAGCCTCGCAAAGAAGATCCCGTAACAAGATGAAAGGCCTTTTTAATGGTGATGGAGTTTGGCAGGAGGATGATGACAAGGTAGAAGACATTGTGGCAGCGTATTACCACAGACTTTTTTCGTCCATGGACCCGACGCCAAAGATGATGCAGGAGGTTTTGAAGCATATGAATTGTCTCATCTCGCCGGAGGTGAATGTGGCGCTAACTAGACCTTACACCAAAGCTGAAATCTTTGCTGCTCTACAGCAAATGCACCCTTGCAAAGCTCCAGGACCAGACGGTATGCATGGAATCTTTATTCAAAAATTTTGGCATATTGTGGGTGATGATGTTGTTGAGTTTGTGATGAATATTTTACATGGAGTGGCTATGCCTGATAATGTTAACAAAACAAATATTGTGATGATCCCAAAAGTAAAAGACCCCACTGAAATTGCACAATACAAACCCATTAGCTTGTGTAATGTGCTTTATAAGCTAGTTTCTTAAACATGGTGCTAAAGCGAGTCGTAGTGGTCCGGACATTTTTCATATTCTTTTTGCAGATGACAGTCTGCTTTTTGCTAGAGCTACCCGACAGGAATGCTTAGAAGTCATTGATTTATTCAACAAGTATGAAGCAGCATCTGGTCATAAAATCAATTATGATAAGTCGGAAGTTTCTTTTAGCAGAGGGGTGAGTACTGAACAAAAAGAAGATTTGATGGGTCTTTTGAACATGAGACAAGTTGACAGGCATGGGAAGTATCTTGGTATTCCTACTGTTGCAGGGCGATCTAAGAAAGAAGTTGTTGCAGCTCTTCTTCATAGAATATGGAAAAAGCTACAGGGATGGAAAGATAAACTCTTACCTCGCGCCGGGAAGGAAATTATCTTGAAATCTGTTATTCAGGCTATACCTACCTACTTGATGGGAATTTATAAGTGATGAGTTTTAAATATATACCGCAAGTGCACGGTGTGTGTTTAGCAGAAACTGGCAAATACGGGTCGATCCACAGGGAGAGGAGTTCTATAGATTTGTGTTCAATTATTTAACTACTTCAAGAGATGAAATTGATTGAATAAATAACAACTAAATTAGAATAAACTAGAACACAAAGAGATGAAAGTTTATCAAATAATTAAAAACCTAGGGCAATCGATCGGTCCACCATGCTTATACCAATTTAATCACTACAATATAATTCAACAATACTTGGATTGAGGTTCGAATAATTAGAGTATTTCGTTAATCCTACGGTGGGGCCTTAACAACTCTTAGATCAACATATGCCAGTACGGTCGCTCAACATAATCAGACCTACCTATTGTAACAAGCATCTAATGAGTATGATCTTTCGATTCTAAATATCGAAGAACTTTAAACCACAATCAAATAGGAAATTACTCTAGTTCAATCCAAATATCGAAGAACTTTAAACCACAATCAAATAGGTATAAACATGGCTTCCCTCTCTAAGCCCTAGAAAAAGAGACTACTCACTCATGATAATAATAAACTCAATAAACATAATGCAAATATAAGAATTCAATAAAATAAGCAAAGTAAAGAAGAATACCGAATGATCGAAGAACTATGAAAACGAAATTAATGATCTTTATAATCTTCATGGGCAAGAGTTAATACAAAGCTAGAGAGAAAAAAAGACTAAGTGTTTAACCTAAAAACGCAGAAAATAAGATAGACTAATCGAAAATACTAAAAAAAGGCAAAAATTAAGGCTCCCGAAAAATCGCCAGGTCGGGCGACGGTGATCTAAAATTACGACAAAAGGGGAAATTTCGCCCGGTCGGGCGCGCAAGCACTTTTGGAGCCATTTGCGCATGGTTGACCGGGCAAACATGCCTTGGACTCTGAAGAAGTTTTCGTCTCGCCCGGTCGACCGGGCGGGAAAACTGCGATTTTACGTCAACTTGCAAAGGCTGTATCTCTCGAACCAGAAGTCCATTTGGGGCGTGTGACCTACCGTTGGAAAGCCCTTCAAGTCTATTTTCCAATATAACTGGAATTTCTTGATTATAAATTATCTATCAAAAGTTATGATCAAAATAGTGAACATGTGTCAGTTTTGGCACTTCTTATACTAACTCTTTGCTTCATTCTAAATCGAAATTGTCGCAAACGGATGCATTGTGATCCTTGTGCAAGCTATATTCATCCTCGATGATTAGGCTTGATCGTAGATAATTATAATCAATTTGCATCAAAATAACCTGAAAATCATCGAAACACGCAAACGGGGAGTAGTAGAGCACAACTTACGTAAATCATGCCATTATGCACCTAAATGCTCTAAAAGGTGTTCTAAATGTAATCAAAATGCATCTAAAAACTATATATAAATGTGACATATCAAACTCCCCCAAGTTAAACATTTGCTTGTCCTCAAGCAAACAAGACATGAACATGGAAATAATTGCCTCACCCCTCAAATAGGAAAATCACAATTCAAAAATATTTTCATGACTAAGAACCGTTCAAGCAGGCAAAATTCAAGTTCAGCTGTACAAATTAATCTAACTACCAATCACCCAAGCAAATAATCAAACTCAATTGCCTTACATAACATGCACATCCTGAAAGGGTGCTCACCAAGGTGTTACTCCTCTCAATCTTGTGAAAGGCAAAGAATGTGCCCGAACACTCACCGACCCGACCCATAAATATCCCTTGCCACTCACACTCTCATGTGTTTAAAAAGGTATAATGTCACTCATCCTATTTAGGTCGACTCAAGTAGCGAACGTACTCTTTAACTTTGGCAATTTGACTGCGTATCAATTCAACAAACAAATAACACATGCTCAAGAGGTCTTTTATGGGTTGTAATGGGGCTTGGGTTAAGGTAAGGAAAACATTTAGGGATTGTGATGGTAAAGGCAAGAAACAGGAGCAATTAACAATAATAATCAAGACCAAGTAAGGTCTAAAACAACTTCCAAGACATTAACACACATCCAGAACATCATCCCACTATGGAAAATCACCAAATACACAACAAACTTTTGTTTCAATTCACTTTCTCATGATGTAATTTTTTTTTCCAGATCAAAGTGAATGAAAGAACAAGGAATAAATGCACTTTTTCAACTTTTCACACTTTTATACTTTCCTTTGAACTAACAAACACGATCCTTTTTTGTCTTTTTTCTTTTTCTTCAAACCTTTGAACTTGCAATTAATATATTTCCAACGAACCACCAATATCATCTTATCATCACAATACCATCCTAAGCTAATGCTCCCCCAAGCTGGGATAGTAATCAAACATATGGTTCAAGGCTTGTAATGTGGTTTAGTAATTAACCAGAAAAAGTCATTAGGCTCAGTAAGGCTAGAGTGGAAAAAGAATCATGAAAATCAAATTCAAGGCTTAAGAATCATTTCAAAAGAACGCCTCTATCACAACATATGAAAAATGAAGCCAAATGTCAACAAGTAGCTTGCCAAAATCAAGACCAGTCAGCTAATGAGGAACTAACACACAAGAAACAGACTGGATAATGATATGAATCCAATAGGCAAGAGATAAGTCTCACAGTCTAACCATTTCAGGCATGCAGTCAAATGCAGTGTGTAATAATCATAATCTGCTCAGAGTCATAGCAATCAAACATCACATCATAGCCTTACAATCACAAATGCCCAGCTATCCAGAAAACAAAGTCAAATCATTTTTCAATCAAAATACAACAAAGGGCAAAGGGAGGCAATCAAACCAGTCATGAACATCGTATTTTTGTATTTTTCAGCATTTTTTTTAAGCAAATAAATCTAGCCTATGAAAGCAAAAAAAAACTACACTAGAAGGCAGTAAAAGAGAGAGAAAATACATACATAAATCCTCCCCCAAGCTGAACTTGGCAATGTCCTCAGTGCCGCAAGATGAACTATAGGACGATGCTCAGAGGATAAATTAACGTTAGTACTCTCCCGCTCTCTCACTCTCAAAAAGGGGAGAAAAATGAAAAAATAAAAAATAAAATAAAAGAGATAAGAAAATAATAAAAAAAAAGAAGAAAAACTACGAGTTGCCTACCGCACAGCGCTGGTTTATAAAGGTCCTGCACGATCATATTACCTCCTCAATCTCAAATCGGAGGGGCTTGCAATTCATCAAACATTTTCCTCCTTATAAGACTGCCACTTTGGCTTGCAGTCGGGCATGTTACCTCAGGTGCATAGGTAGAAAGCACATTTTCCATAACCACCGATCTTTTTCCATTTTCAACCTGAGGTCCCTCCAAATCGATAATGCAGGCATCGACTTCAGCATCGATGCCTGGGGAAACATCCATAGTAAGTGCAACCTCTAGAGGGTCAGCACAAAGCATCTGCGAGAGTGCAGATTGAACAGTCTCCTCAAGAATATCCATCCTGCAGCAAGTTTGCTCAAGCATAGGAGACTTGACAGCATTGGTTAGCTTAAAAGTGACATTATCATCACCAACACACAAAGTCAAAGACCCACACTTGACATCTATAACAGCACCAACAATACACAAAAACGGCCTGCCAAGAATAATAGGAATTTGGGCATCCTCCTCCATATCAAGCACAACAAAATCAACAGGAATATAAAACTTTCCCACCCTAACAGGGACGTCTTCTCAAACACCTGGAGGATATTTTATAGAACGGTCGGCCATTTGCAAAGTAATTTGAGTGCACTTAAGTGCTCCCATATTCAGTTTCTTATAGACAGACAAAGGCATGACAGACACAGATGCACCTAGATCACACAATGCCTTATCTATAAATAATGCACCTACATCGCAAGGGATGGAAAAACTACCAGGATCCTTCAACTTAGGTGGGGTTCTATTTTGTAAAACAACACTACACTCTTCAGTTAGAGCGACTCGATCTACCCCACCAAAGTCATTCTTTTTAGTAATCATGTCTTTAAAAAACTTAGCATAAACAGGCACTTGAGAAATAAGTTCAGTAAAAGGAATTGTTACCTCAAGGTTCTTGACCATAGCCAAGAACTTACCAAGTTGCTGATCGACCTTCGACTTCTGCATCCTATGGGGAAAAGGTAGCCTTGGTGAAATAGGCGTTTCAGAAACCTTTTCCTTCTGCTTTCCTGTCTGATCTTCCTTAAGTAGTTCGACCTCAGACAACGAACTCTTCTCCGCTTCTTCCTCTACCACCTCCGTCTCCTTGCTAGGAGCAGCATCATCAATGGGCATGGGAGGAGCATCATAAGCAGTGCCGCTACGAAGTGTAACGGCATTGACAGTCTCTTTGGGGATTGGTTGTCCAGGTAGATGACCTGGTTGCCTTTGTGCATTATTTCCGGCCACCTGAGCAAGTTGAGTCTCTAAGTGTTTGGTAGTGTTCTTCAACTCCTTGATGCTCTCATCATGACTCTGTTTCATAGAAACCATCATCTTCATCAGATCAGACAAAGTGGGTTCTTGTGAGCTAGCATTCTGAGAAGGTTGCTGCTGATAGCCTTGGTGTGAAGGCCTATTGAAACCAGGAGGCGGGTTCTGAGGAGCCCCTTGGTAGTATTGTTGTCTAGCAGGGTTTTGATGTGGTGGTGGGTAGGAAGTTTGTGGCATAGGTTGAGGGTTCTGAACATTGTTGCTTTTGTAGGAAAAATTGGGGTGATCCCTCCAACCTGGGTTGAATGTGTTAGAGTATGGGTTGTATGGAGGTCTCTGCTGAAAAGCATTTGCATGCTCCATCTGCTTCGGGACAGGTTGATTGTAGGAACAATCATAACCAAAGTGGCCTTGAACACCACACACCTCACTGTAAGAAGAGGTAATAGGAGACATAGAAGACATCGCATCAATACTCATAAGAGGAGTACTAGACTGTGAAGATTTCAGTGCATCCATTTTCATGCTCAACTGGGCTACTTGTGAAGACAATAGGGCATATGCATCAGCATCCAACTTTTTCTTTGTAATAGTCCTGGAAGAACTATGATCACTTGCTGCTAAGTTGGCCTCAAAACTGGACCCTTCATCCACCTCCTTATCTAAGAAAACACCCCCTGCAGATGAATCAATTGTACTCTTGATATGGGGTTGTAGACCTTTATAGAATGCTTGGGTGATGAACCACTTGTCAAGATTGTGGTGTGGGCATTCTCTCTGCAGATCCTTGAACCTATTCCATGCTTCCTTCAATGCCTCATCAGGTTCTTGTTGGAAGGCAACAAGCTTGTGTCTGATTTCTGCAGTCTTGGTAGGAGGGTAGTATTCTCTCAGGAATACTTCAGAAATAGCACTCCACTCAGTTTCTTTAACATCATTCAACCATTTTTGAGCTTTATCTTTCAAAGAAAACTCAAATACCATGACCTTCAACTGATCAGGAGTGACCCCTTGATGCTTAACGGTACGACATAATTGTTAAAACCGTTGTAAATGATTTGCAGGGTCTTCAGATGGATGCCCTCCAAATTAGTTCTGTTGGATCATATTAATGAGGGCAGGCTTGATCTCAAAATTGACCGCTTGAATGTCAGGCATAGTAGGACCTGTGGAAATGCCACCAGGAGAAGGTACCCCATAAGATTTCAATGACTTAGGAGGTATGATTGGCTCTAAAGGACCTTCTGTGGATTTTTCCTGGTTAGCAGACTGCTTCTTCTTCTTTTGTTGCTTTTTGAGTTGTCGGATGGTTTTCTCAAGAGCAAGATCAGTTAGAACTGGAGTACATGTCCTTTTAGACCTGGGCATAAAAGAAACCAAGAGAATTGTGCAGTTTGATTGCCTCAATTGGAACTTGGAGTTCCAATGAGACAGCAGAAATAGTTCAAATAATTAATCAAAAAGCTATAGAAACTAGCCGTCTCCCAAACTTGATGAGTTTTAAATATATATCGTAAGTGGCTAAGTGCACGGTGTCTGTTTAGCAGAAACTGGCAAATACGGGTTGATCCATAGAGAGAGGAGTTCTATAGATTTGTGTTCAATTATTTAACTACTTCAAGAGATGAAATTGATTGAATAAATAATAACTAAACTTGAATAAGCTAGAACACAAAGAGATGAAAGTTTATCAAATAATTAAAAACCTAGGGCAATTGATCGATCCACCATGCTTATACCAATTTAATCACTCACTAGTAAAATAATTGCTTATTGCTGCGGTGGTATTGTTGTGGTTTTACCCATACGCAGCAATATATCACGTAAAAAGAAAGATAAAATATAAAATAAAGATATTGCTGCGGTTTTGGCCTAAAACCGCAGCAATATGGTATCAACAGGAAATTTTTTGAAAAAAAGTTGACTATTTGACCAGATATATTGCTGCGGTTTTTGACAAAAACCGCAGCAATATATTAAAATAATATTAAAAATATAATATTTTAATATATTGCTGCGGTTCTTGCCAAAAACCGTAGCAATATCATTAAAAAAAGTATAAAACACATCAGTTAGGGTTTTTTCCTCACTTTTCCCTCTCTCAAACTCACATGCCGGCTCTATTTTCTTCTCTTCCTCTCACGCGGTTCCTCTCAACCTCTCATCTCCTTCCTCTCTCTTCCTCTCTCTTCACTTTCTCCCTCACTCAATTCCTCCTCACCGGTTTTTCGTCACCTCCCTCACTTCTCAGTTCTCCCATTTCTCACTTTCGCTGCTCCTCTCTTTCGCTCCTCCTCACCGGCGTCGCACAAAGAAAACGGAGGTTCGAAGGTTCGATTGTTCGTCGCCACCGATGGTTGAAACAAGTGCGATTCTTCGAAGGTTCGCCACCGATGGTTGAAAACAAGTTCGAGTTTGATGTTTTTTTTGGTTTCTTCGTCGGCCGTTCGCCAGTAAGTTTCAGTTCTTTGTAAGTTCTTTTCGTTTTTTTTTTTTTTTTTCAGATCTGAAATTACTTGATGGACTTTTTACATTTTATTTTCATTTTTGTTGTTTTTTTCAGATCTGAAATTACTTGAAATCCTCAACAATCTCTCCTCTAACATCCGACTACTCGTGGCCTACAGATCTCGGCGATCTCTACTCGCCGTCGTCGTTGCTCGCCGTCGTTCGACCACGCGAAGCCCAGCCTCGCTCGCCGCTCTCGTGGCTTTAGTCGCCGCCTTCGCCGTCGATCTGCTTTGGTTTTTCGTTGGTTTTTGGTTTTCAATTTTATTTTTTTTTCATTTTCGTTTTTTTGTATGTAATTATGTTAAATTAGTTCTAGTTTTATTTGCTCATTAGAATATCTGATTTTTTTATTTTATCTGTTAGATATTGTAATTCTTTATTTTCATTATTTTTTATTTTTCAAGTCATTGCATGAACTTATTATGTTGTACTAGTTCGTTTTAGTTACTTTTGTTTTAATTGCATTTTAAGGTCGAAAATTATATGGATACTTAAATTTTAAAAAAATTTTTTTTTTTTAAAAACGTGCACCTATTGCTGCGGTTTCTATTCAAAACCGCAGCAATAGACCTAATTTTTAATATAAAAAAATACGCCTATCGCTGCAGTTTCTAATACAAACCGCAGCAATATCTTGGCATATTGCTGCGGTTTAAAACCGCAGCAATAGGTAAATTACCTATTGCTGCGCCCTGAATTGCTGCGCGGTCAAAACCGCCGCAATAGGCCACTTAATGACCGCAGCAATAAGCATTTATTCTACTAGTGACTACAATATAATTCAACAATACTTGGATTGAGGTTCGAGTAATTAGAGTATTTCTTTAATCCTACGGTCGGTCCTTTACAACTCTTAGATCAACATGTGCCATTACGGTCGCTCAACATAATCAGACCTACCTATTGTAACAAGCCTCTAATGAGTATGATCTTTTGATTCTAACTCCTATTAGCTAAACATAACCCATGATATTGCGCAATTACATGAATTAAACAAGCATAACAAATCAATAGGAAATTACTCTAGTTCAATCCAAATATCGAAGAACTTTAAACCACAATCAAATAGGTATAAACATGGATTCCCTTCCTAAGCCCTAGAAAAAGACTACTCACTCATGATAATAATAAACTCAATAAACATAATGCAAATATAAAAATTCATTACAATAAGCAAAGTAAAGAAGAATACCGAATGATTGAAGAACTATGAAAACGAAATTAATGATCTTTATAATCTTCAAGGGCAAGAGTTAATACAAAGCTAGAGAAAAAAAAAAGACTAAGTGTTTAACCTAAAAACACAGAAAATAAGATAGACTAATCGAAAATACTAAAAACCTATTTATAGTTTTTACAAAACCGGCTAAAAAAGGCAAAAATTAAGGCTCCCGAAAAATCGCCCGGTCGGGCGACGGTGATCTGAAATTACGACAAAAGGGGAAATTTTAGCCCGATCGGGCGCGCAAGCACTTTTGGAGCCACTTTCGCCCGGTTGACCTGTAATACCCCGATTTTTAAGAGTATTTTAATTAGCGTTAATCATACTTATTATATTAATTATGTTCCGAAAATTATGAATTTGTAATTGAGATGTTGCAATGTGTTTGTTAATTTAGTTTTATAAAGATATTATTATTTAAAATTATTTTGGGTTTTAAATATCCAAATGAGTTGAGTGGTATTTGACCCAAATAGGAAACCAAAGTCAGTTTTCCTTCCTTCCATTTATGTTTGTCGGTTTAAGTTGGGAAACAAAACCCCCTCACCTCCTCTCTCTCACGATATATCTCACCCAAGGAAACCCCAAAACTCTTTCTCTCTCCCGTGGAAAAATCCCAAAACCCCAAACCCCCAAGCTTTCTCTCTCCTCTTCCCCGATCTCTCTCTCCCCTTGCTGCTTTGCCTGCGTTTTGTCGGCGCTAGTTCAGCTCGCCGGAGTTCTTTCTTCCCTCAGCCCGCGACTCTGATGTGTCGGTGTTGCTGTTGTGTTGAATCAGTGGTGTCGCCCCATCCCCTGTTCGCATCTTCTCTCTCCTCTTCGTGGTGTTGTTGTTTCGTTGCTGCTGTTGTTGCGGTTGTGTTCTTTCTCTATCCCTTCTTGCTGTTGCAGCGTGCTGTGTTGTTGTTGCTGCTGTTTTGCGCCACCTGAGGTGGCCGTCGGTTGTGGCTGGTGGTGGTGCTCCCACCGCGTCCCTTTGTTGGTACTACACCCCTCTCTTCTTCTCCTCTTGTTCGCCTCATATTAAAAGTTAATACTGAAGTTATGGAATCTGAAATTTTAGTACTAATTGTTGATGTTTTGATTGATGGAGTTGTTGTAAGTATTACAACTATGTTAATTCCTGGTGTTACTTGATTTAATGTGTAAGACTTGGTCAATGTTCATCATTGAGGAAATGGAGTTGAGCTGTTGAAATTGTTTGGCTTGATGAAGTTGATTTGATGAACTCTAATGACCATAGAAGTTATTCTATCGATTTCCTAATAAACCTATATTCGCGAATTGTGATGCTTTAGGTGGCCTAAAATTATATTATTTACGAAATTTAGACTAACTCATGGTGTGTTAAGATTTCTAAAGATGGATTATTGGAAATTATGTGATGAAGAGATCTTAAGTTATTTGCTAAGAAGTTTTAGTGAATTATTTAATCACCTTTATGGAGAGATGCATTCGATATGATGGTTAAGTATTCGTTCACGAGGTTGAAATGATGTTTGTCAAATAATTTGAGGCTATGTGGTAGGATGATCATGATGTTATGAAAATACGATTGTGATTACTTTTCCTGATTATGATTATGATTATGATGACGTAATGTAATTATGGTATTTCGCACTATGTTGTTGATGTGTGGATTGTGGGATATGAAAGGTTTTATGAATATGATGATTCTCGATGAAATGAAATGACTTTGATGCTTATGAAAATATGAGTATGATAACACTATAATGTTAATGATGTTTCATGATTATGATTACAATGATGTAATGTAATTATGATATGTAAAAGGAACGAAACATGATAAAGTAAAGTGAAAGATGGTTCTTGGCAAGTAATTTGGGCACCGAAAGTGTCACCTATGATGTGGCCGCCTTTCTGTTAAAAGTAATTTGGGCACCGAAAGTGTCACCTATGATGTGGCCGTCTTTCTGTTAAAAATGTGGGCAACGAAAGTGTCACCTATGTTGTGGCCGCCTTTCTGTAAGTTATGGGGAGACGTCCCTTCTGATATACTTGCCAAGTTACCAAAATGATTAAGTAAATGAAAAAGGTAATGATGAAGCTTATGATATGATATGAACCGATATGATATGTTATGAAATGATTTATGTTGTTCTTCCCTCTATTAAAATGAATGCTCTTTCTAGTTTCCAATATGACTTAAGTAAGATGGAAAGATGTGATGAAGCATATGATGTGATATGAAATATATGCTATGTAGATGATGTATTAAATGATTTAATGCTATGAAGTATGATGACATGGATGTTACGAAAGTATGATTATGATTGCGATTATGTTTTATGATTTCACACATTATGTTATCGATGTTGGACTAGGAAATATGGAATGTTTTATGAATATGATGATTAGTGATGTTCATGAACGAATGCTATGAAAGAACTATGTTATTACGCTAGTACGATCATTACTAGTGACGTGAATGAAAGATGATTATGACCTATGACAAAACCGGATGACTCAAACTATAAGCTTTATGAATTTCTGATTATATGAAAGTATGTTCTCTGGTTAATATGAAAGAACTACGATGATGTTACGACTCTGCTATGATATCTGTGAGAACTTATAAGTCCTGAAAGATTATGAATAAAGTAAATGTTGTTATGTTATGGTAATGTTGTGATGAATGATGTGAATGTATTAATTACGTAAGAGTCGTAGACACCAAAGCATGTTTTAAGAATTATTTATGGGTTAGTACTCAGCGTTGTGCTGATGTGTCTGTCAATGTTTTGTTTTGTCACTACTGTGGCCTGTCACTTGGTGGGTGGCAGTGTTACAATAGTTTCAGGTTGAAGTTCTGGAGCATCTTTTCCAAGATAGAAGCAGTTACGTGCTAAGAGTTCAGCTATGATTGTTTTATGTTCTTTTGAGGCGAGGACGTTCCACTTTGTATTAGTTAATAATTAATGGTTTAGTTTCATTTCTAGTTCTGGTTGAGCAATAGTGCTCCTGATTCTCTTTAGCTGCTATTCCGCGAAAGCGTTGAGTTTTGGATTTGGTATATTTTATTGTAACAGGTTTTTCAAACAATTTCCCATTTTGGGTTGTCCAATTTACAAAGGAAACTCTGCCGAAATTTCTAGAAAATAGTATTCTATTATTAAAGTGTTTCTTTAAAGAGTGACAAATCTAAGTAATGTCCCTGTAAGTTAATGTTTAATGTCGCCTTGTATTTTCCCATAGTGGAAAGTACGGCGGTAACGCGCCGACTAAGCTAAGTCTTCCGCTGCTAATCCTGATTAATTAACTTAATAAGGATGTATGAAAGTCGGGGCGTTACATGACCGGGCAAACATGCCTTGGACTCTGAAGAAGTTTTCGTCTCGCCCGGTCTACCGGGCGGAAAAACTGCGAATTTGCGTCAACTTGCAAAGTTTGTATCTCTCGAACCAGAAGTCCATTTGGGGCGTGTGACCTACCGTTGGAAAGCCCGTTAAGTCTAATTTCCAACCAACTGGAATTTCTTGATTATCAATTTTATATCAAAAGTTATAATCAAAATATTGAACACGTGTCAGTTTTGGCACTTCTTTCACTAACTCTTTGCTTCATTCTAACTCGAAATTGGATGCATTGTGATCCTTGTGCAAGCTATCTTTATCCTCAATGATTAGGCCTGATCATAGATAATCATAATCAATTTGCATCAAAATAACCTGAAAATCATCGAAACCGGCAAACGGAGAGTAGTAGAGCACAACTTACGTAAATCATGCCATTATGCACCTAAATGCTCTAAAAGGAGTTCTAAATGCAATCAAAATGCATCTAAAAACTATATATAAATGTGACATATCAATAAGTTCCCAACTTCAGTGACAAATGAAATCTCTTCAGCAATGGCAAGGTTTTTTTGGGGTAATTCAGATGCAAAAAGAAGTATTCACTGGAGGAATTGGAAGTCAATGTGTGAGCTCAAGTGTGTGGGGGGGCTTGGTTTCAAGGATTTAGAAGTTTTCAATGATGCACTTTTGGGAAGGCAAGCTTGGCGCCTAGTTAAAGGAGAGCATACATTGTTAGGGAAGGTAATGAAAGCCAAATATTACCACAAAAGCTCATTTCTTGAAGCTTCTCTCGGCTACACTCCTAGCTACTCGTGGAAAGGGGTGTGGAGTGCAAAAGCACTTGCTCGAGAGAGGATGATATGGAGAGTGGGGGATGGTGAGGCTATCAACATTTGGCAAGACCCATGGATTGCAGATGAAGATGGCCGATTTATTCAAAGTAGTGTTGTTGATGAAGTCTCCAATGTGAAAGATTTAATGTGCCGTGAAAACTAAGGAGTGGAATGTTGATCTCATCTCTAGAATTTTTAATGACAGAGATTAGAAATGCATAATGGCTATTCCTTTGAGTGAGAGGCGTCCGGAAGATTTGCTCACTTGGGCATTTACAAAAGACGGTGACTACTCAGTTAAAACGGCTTATATGTTGGGTAAAGGTTTCGATCTTGATGCGTTTCATGAAGCTTGGGTTACACTTTGGCAAATTGAAGGCTCCCTAAAAGTGAGACTGTTTCTATGGCGTCTTTGCACATGCACCCTTCCAACCAGGGGTCTTTTGGTGCACATGCACATAATTGACAAGGCAACTTGTCCCTGGTGTGGTGATGATGAGACTGCGATGCACGCGATTTTCTGCTGCCCCCGTGTGCTAAAATTATGGGAAGACAGTGGGTGTGCTCATTTGCTTAATAGTGTGGCTGGTTCCTCAATGCAAGACCTTGTAGCGAGCTGGAGTCAAATGGAGAAAAAGGTGCAGCAAAAGATGGCGACCCTAGCATGGTGTATTTGGTCCGAGAGAAACGAGAAGGTGTTCAATAATATCATCACCCCTAACGTAGTAATTTTAACAAGGTTGCAACGTCTAATTGACGAGCACGATAAATACTCGAAGAGAATTTATGGTGCAAGAGCAGGTGGGGGAGAGTTCGAGTGCAAAAGTATGGCAAGTGCCTTTCATGGGGGTGATCAAAATAAACTGTGATGCATCCTTAGCTGTTGATGGGTGGATCGGGTTGGGCGCTGTGGCTAGAAACCATGAGGGCCGAGTCTTATTCGCGGCGTCAAGAAATGTCCGTGCAAATTGGCCTATGGAAATTGCTTTGAAGGGAAAGCATTATTGATGGCGATTAGATTGGCCCAACGATATGGGTTCAAGGATGTGATTCTTGAATCGGACAGCCAAGTTATTATATCAAGACTATCTAAAGCCATGACTTATTTTTCGGACCTTGACTCGTTTTTTAGGGGATATTTTGTTGTTGAGTAGTAGGTTTAACTCTTTTTGTTGGTCTCATGTTAAAATGAATGGCAATGTTGTAGCCCATCACCTTGCTAAGTTAGTACCGTTTGGGGTTGAACAAATTTGGGAAAATCATTGTCCTGCGGAGGTAAACCCTTATGTAACTATGGACATTATGTCTCTTGATTAATGAAATGTGGTACTAACTTTTCCCCTCAAAAAAATAAATTAAAGCTTCCTTTATTTCAAAGAATGGAGTTTTCGAACCTCACTGGATCTTCTCCATGCCTCTAGATCTCCCCTAATGGAAGCATTACCCCATTCCCTTTTTCCCCCAACTCCATCCTGGTGGCTTGGGAGCCGCCCCTCCCAACTCTTTCAAGTTAAACTTTGATGTTTCACGTCAAAGGTTCGTTGGCAACAACATACATCATCATTAGAAACAAACAAAGGAGAGCTAATCCATGCTTGCACGCACAACCTCGGGTTGGCCGTAGTCTATATGGCGGAAGCTACATCGAGGCATCACCCTCGACTTAAGGTCCCAAGCATAAACAACATATTCATTAAAGGTGACAACTTACTAGTAAAAACATCAACACATTTCAAGGCATTTGGTCCCCTCTGTGGTAAATAGCAAACATCATCCACGACATTAGATTTCTTTTGTCCATATTTAACACCTAGCAGTCTGGCACATTAGACACATATTCAGGGGAGCAAACAAAGCCGCGGATGGGATTGCATGTCAACGTCGGCCACTTAGTTTCTAGTTCTCTAGATATTCACCATTGTAGTATTTCATATCTTCATTCTATCCTTGTAAACGACGCATTAGCGTTCCCTCGTGCTCCTAATGTTTCTTTCTTCTTACCATAAAAAAAAGTAACATATATTTGTCCGCTAATATAAAAGAGATATAACTAACATATACTCCATCCGTTTCATTTTAATCTACACACTTACACTTTTCACGCATGTCAATGCAAAATTTTGAGGACATATATCTTTAGTTTTGTATTTGCAAAAATTATAAAAAGTACATATTAATAAAATACATGTTATAATGAATCTAACAAGATCCCACATCACTATATTTTCATCCGCGTATAAATCACAAATGATGGTCAAAGTGAAATTTGTGAATAGTGTAAAATGTCAAAGTGTGTAAATTAAAATGAAACGGAGGGAGTAAGATTGATGGATCTGTTATGTTATTATCCATATAAAGACAAAAGGATTGTAAATACTACGTAATATTAGAATTATATGGGGAAATAACCCAATAAAGTAATAAAAAAAATTTAAAATAAAAAACGAGGGAGTACTTGTATATACTAGAAGCAATCTAAGAAAGGGAAGCAGAGACAATGATTGTGCTATGCGGCTGTGGTCCTAAGGTGTTAAAAGCCGGCACCTAAACCCCATTAGCTAATGCCTAACGCCTAATAGGGGAGTGAGCGAAGATACGGAACTTGTAGCACTACTTGCGAGGTGCCGTCGCCTTGACCAGATAAATCAAACTAAGACCAATTTTTTTTTTCCTTTTTCTTTTTTCGTGCTTATTTTTTTTGATTTTGTGGCTTTATATTGCCATCCAAAACAAATTGTACTGGAAAAGGGAGACCTAAACTATTTTGTGGATAAAATTTTGGGGAATGCCTTTCATGGGAGACAATTCGAGGGTTTTGCTCATTCTCTCTCTCTCCTCTTTCCTATCATTGTCCTCCTTTTCACGCTAAAGCATGTAATCAAATGTTCTTTGCATGCTATAATGAACCCCATAAACTTATTGAAACTATATGAATATGACTAGATTTTATAAGAATATGAAATTTGAAAGGTGTTATAATTATTGTGCAATTTAATTTAACAACAAAATTTGCATCTAGTGCTACTACAAAAAGAATTTCACTTCTATCTATACACAGAATAGCTTTATGATGGTCTATAGAATAAGTTTAGATTTTCGTGATTTTATAAGATAATGTTTACAGTGATATGTGACTTGTAATTGTCATTGATTGTACCCATACTGGATAATATTACATATGGATCTCATATATGTGTTTATGATACTCCTTAATTCGAACATTCGATATAGGCTATATTTTGTGCAACTTATATTAACTTATTTCGGGAAAAATAAGTTTCGATAAAATAAAATAAGTTCAAATAAGATAAAATAAGTTCGAATAAAATAAGATAATATAAGTTCATATAAGATAAAATAAGTTCAAATAAGATATGATAAGTTCAAACAAGATAAGATCAAATAAGATAAGTTGAATAGAACGGGCTAACTATGTTAGGCAATAAAATAAATTAGAATATAAATTCTGATAAATTAAGCTAGATAAGTCGAGATAAGATAAGATAGTTTCAAAATAAGTTGAAACAAATTAAGCCTAAAGTCATATGTTAAACATATTCAACTTTAGCCTATTAACACAATACTAAACACCAATTAATTGGAGATCATTAAATTATCTATTTATTATAATTTATAGCCTCTTTTTTTCTGTAACTCCATCTGAAGCTTATTTGAACAATAATCATGTTGTAGGATAAAACTTTATAAATAGACAGAATTGTATATAAGGTAGATGTTTTTTTTATCCTCTTTTCACATTTTTCATTTTCAATTCTTACAAAAATACATGAGGATTTTTTAATATATATATGATATATGCTGGAATTTGGTAAATTTTACATGAGAATCATGTCTCACAATGTAGAACCAACAATTGATTGAGTGATTTTTCATTTAAATGGCTGGATCATATTTGTACACTTTTTTTTAAACAAAGAAAACCTGTTTAAAATATTCTTACTTTAAGAGTATATAGGTGGCCAAGGAAGATCCTTCAACACCAAGAACAATACCTAGTAGACCAAACCCTCCAACACCCTTTTTAGAAGGAAAGAGAAAAGTAGAAAGAAGTGGAGATTCAATTAACAGTTGTATATCTTGTTTCTTTTTAGGAATGTTAATGTAACATCTTCATGGTCACCAACCAATTCTCTAGACGTTAACTATTTCGAGCCAAAATCTTGCATGCATGCATGCATGCAAGCTAAGTTAATCCCTATGCATATCCCACGTGTCTCGTGGTTTAGTGTTATTAACCAGTTTCACAAAAAATTTAATCACTTCATAGTTCAGAGTTCAGAGTTCAGACCATCAAGACTAAAACTCTTATATGGGTCCCACCATATGGAACGCACCACATAGTATCACTGCCTCTGTGCCTCAACGTTTATAACGGCCCTGTTCTTTTAGACTTATTTTCAGTTCAGTTCAGCTAAGCCAAAATAAGTTAAGTTAAGTTAAGTTCAGTCAAACTAAGTTCAGTTCAGTCCAGCCAAAATAAGTTCTGTTCAGTTCAGTTCAACCAAAATAGTGTAATTATTATTTTTGTTTTCAATAATAATATTGTTACTTAATATTATAATTATAATAACGATGGATTTGAATTTTTTTTATTTTTTTATTTTTTTATTTTGTTGATTTTCATTATTTTTTATTATTGTTTTTATAATTATTATTATTATTATCAATTACTTTTTTATTATTGTTATTCGTTAATTATTTATTATTTACGGTTTTTTCACCAGATACCCCCGAGTTTTCAAAAAATTCACCTGGTACCCTCCATGTTTTCAAAATTCACCAGGTACCCCTCAATTTCAAACTAATACATCGACATGCCCCTAATGACTAACGGCGGTTAACGCCGTTAGCCTTAAACCTCATTAAACTCTAATTAGTACTAATTAACCTAACTAAACCCTAACATCTAACTTCTAATCCTACCATAACCCTAACCCCTAATTTCAAACCCTAACCCTAACCCCACTACCACCCAACCACCACCCCCTCCCTACCCCCAGTAGCCTCAACCCCCACCGCAACCCCCACCCCCCACCGCAACCCCACCACCCTCCCTCCCCCACCCCCGCAACCTCGCTTGACCTCCTCCCCCACCCATTGGATTTATTAACCCAAAATTGAATACACCTTCTTTATATCTTATATTTTCAGAAAATCATTGTCAGCTTAAAATTTCAGCAACTTCTGTTTACATATTTAAGTTAAATGTAAAGCTAAATATGTAAGATGTCATTGGATTTCTCTCAATGTAACTATGTAATCCCTGTCTTGATTTCTCCATTATTGAGTATGATAGTTTATTGATAAAGAAGCCAAAAAAAATATTATGAGTATTTAAGATATTTTCCCCTTTGCTATCTTCCTAATTATGAGTGTGCGTTGACATACTCAATGCCCTTTTGGTAAGCGGTAGTGTGAAATATATGGTTGTAATAGTGATTAGCATATAAGTAAATTGGTAAAGAATATCTCATCTCAGAATTCAAGGTAGGCCCTGTTCTTTTGAACTTATTTTCAGTTAATTTCAGTTCAGTTAGGCCCTGTTCTTTTGAACTTATTTTCAGTTAATTTCAGTTCAGTTAATTTAATTTCAGTTAATTTCAGTTAATTTCAGTTCAGTTAATTTAATTTCAGTTAATTTAATTTAATTTCAGTTCAGTTAATTTAATTTCAGTTTAGTTCATCTTATGTAATGTTTTAATTATTATTTTTTATTTATTATGATTATAATAATAATAATAATAATTATTATTATTATTATTTATGAAAATAATAATAATTAATATTATTATTTAATATTTATTATGATTATTATTATTATTATTATTATTATTATTATTTATGATAATAATAATAATTATTATTATTATTTATTTTTTATTTTTTATTATTATTTTCTATATTATTATTGTTTATTATTACTATTATTATTATTATTATTATTATTTATTTATTATTTATTATTATTATTATTTATTATGATTATTTTATTATAATTATTATTTATTATTATTATTTTTTATTTATTATTATTATTTATTATTTTTATTATTATTTAATATTATTATTTATTATTATTATATTATTATTATTTATTTATTTATTATCATTATTATTATAATCATTATTATATTATTATTATTATTTATTTATTTATTATTATTATAATCATTATTTTATTATTATTATTATTATTATTATTATTATTATTATTATTATTATTTTTATTATTTATTATTTGTTATTTATTATTTATTATTATCATTTATTATTTAATTATTTTTATTATTATTTATTATGCATTATTATTATTTATTTTTATTATTATTATTATTATTATTTATAATTATATATTATTTATTTTTATTATTGTTATTTATTTATTTAGTATTATTATAATTATTATTATATTTACTATTATTATTATCATTATTTATTCACTATTTGTTATTTATTATTTATTATTATTATTATTATTTATTGTTATTATTTATTATTTATTATTTATTATTATTGTTTTTTTATTATTATTATTTATTATTTAAATAAATAATAATAATAAATAATAACAATAATAAAAATAATAATAATAAATAAAAACAATAATAATAATAATAATAATAATTATTATTATTATTATTATAATAAATAATGACAATAATAATAATAATAAGTAATAACAATAATAATAATAATAATAATAATAATTAATAATAATAATAATAATAAATAATAACAATAATATAATAATAATAATAATAATAATATTATAATAATATAATAATAATAATATTATAATAATATTAATAATAATAATAATAATAATAATAATAATAATAATAAGTATTGATAATATTATGTTAATACTTATTGATTATTATCGATAATTATTATTTTAGAAAATTAAATATACAATTCAGTTCAGTTTCTCTCATTTCAGTTAATTTCAGTTAATTTAATTTAATTTCAGTTAATTTAATTTAATTTCAGTTCAGTTAAATTAATAATAATAATAATAATAATAATAATAATAATAATAATAATAAGTATTGATAATATGATGTTAATACTTATTGATTATTATCGATAATTATTATTTTAGAAAATTAAATATACAATTCAGTTCAGTTTCTCTCATTTCAGTTAATTTCAGTTAATTTAATTTAATTTCAGTTAATTTAATTTAATTTAATTTCAGTTCAGTTAATTTAATTTCAGTTAATTTAATTTAATTTCAGTTCAGTTAATTTAATTTCAGTTCAGTTAATTTAATTTCAGTTTAGTTCAGTTAATTTAATTTAATTTAATTTAATTTCAGTCAAAATAAGTTCAAAAGAACAGGGCCTTAATTTTATTTCAGTTCATTTCAGTTAATTTCTGTTCAGTTAATTTAATTTTAGTTCAGTTAATCTAATTTTAGTTAATTTAATTTAATTTCAGTTCAGTTAATTTAATTTCAGTTCAGTTAATTTAATTTAAGTTTAGTTCAGTTAATTTCAGTTTAGTTCAATCTTATCTAATGTTTTAATTATAATTTTTTATTTATTATGATTATTATTATTATTTTATTATTTATGATAATAATTATAATTATTATTATTTAATACTTATTATGATTATTATTATTATTTATGAGTGAAACGTTACCTTATTTGGTATTCACTTCTCTCTATCTCTCTCCTCATCACATGGGTCCCTTCTTTTTTTTCTCTCTATCTCTCTCCTATTCTAAATCCCCGTGCCAAGGCCCTACGTTTCATTTAAAATGGAACGGAGGAAGTACTTATTATGATTATTATTATTATTTATGATAATAATAATTATTATTATTATTTAATACATATTATGATTATTATTATTATTATTATTATTATTATTATTATTATTATTTATTATGATTATTTTATTACTATTATTATTATTTATTTTGATTATTTTAATTTTTATTATTATTATTTATTATTTATTATTTATTATTTATTATTATTATTATTATTTATTATTAATTATTATTTATTATTATTATTATTATTATTTATTATTAATTATTATTTATTATTATTATTACTTATTATTTATTATTTATAATTATTATTTATTATTATATATTAGTTATTTATTTATTTATTATTATTATTATATTACTTATTATTATTAAGATTATTATTATATTATTTATTTATTATTATTATTTATTATTATTATTATTATTATTATTTTATTATTATTATTTATTATTATTATTATTATTATTTATTATTATTATTATTATTATTATTTATTATTTACTATTTTTTTATGTATTATTATTATTTATTATTATTATTATTATTATTATTATTTATTACTTATTATTATTATTATTATTATTATTATTATTTATTTATTTATTATTTATTATTTATTAGTTATTATTTATTATTTATTATTTATTTTTATTTATTATTATTATTATTATTATTTATTATTTAGTATTATTATAATTATTATTATATTTACTATTATTAATATCATTATTTATTCATTATTTGTTATTTATTAGTTATTTATTATTATGATTACTATTTATTATTATTATTATTAATTATAATTTATTATTTATTAGTATTTATTATTTATTATTTATTATTTATTATTTATTATTTATTATTTATTATTTATTATTTATTATTTATTATTCATTATTCATTATTCATTATTCATTATTCATTATTTATTATTCATTATTCATTATTCATTATTTATTATTTATTATTTATTATTTATTATTTATTATTTATTATTCATTATTCATTATTCATTATTCATTATTTATTATTTATTATTTATTATTTATTATTTATTATTTATTATTTATTATTTATTATTTATTATTTATTATTTATTATTTATTATTTATTATTTATTATTTATTATTTATTATTTATTATTTATTATTTTTATTATTATTTATTGTTATTGTTTTTATTATTATTATTATTATTATTATTATTATTATTATTATTATTATTATTAAGTTGAACTTAACTTAACTTAAAATAAATAATAAATAATAACAATAATAATAATAATAATAATAATAATAATAAATAATAGCAATAATAATAATAATAATAATAATAATAATAAGTATTGATAATATTATGTTAATACTTATTTATTATTATCGATAATTATTATTTTAGAAAATTAAATATACAATTCAGTTTAGTTTCTCTCATTTCAGTTAATTTCAGTTAATTTAATTTAATTTCAGTTCATTTAATTTAATTTCAGTTCAGTTAATTTAATTTCAGTTCAGTTAATTTAATTTCAGTTCATTTAATTTAATTTCAGTTCAGTTAATTTAATTTAATTTAATTTAATTTCAGTTAATTTAATTTAATTTCAGTCAAAATAAGTTCAAAAGAACGGGGCCGTAATGTACATCCACTCTCAAATACTTTATTTTTTCTTCGTTAATTTCCAGTACAACTCCTCTTAGAGGTAGTAATTTTGTGCATGGTAATGAAAAATTGTGAAGAATACATATATGGAAGATGAAACTACATTACCATAGTCCATAGGCATTAACATGATGAGTTACTACATATAAATTAATTATTACTATTACGATATATTAGTATTACACTATTATAGCTATCAAATAGGTCGTAGATGTTACTATTAATCTCTCTCCTTAAATTGATACTAAAATAACAACTGCAAAACTGATTTCATATATACATACATGATGCATCGACTTTATTACTTTAAAGAGCGAATATCTAACAAACTAACAAGGGAGAGACTTCTTAATTCTGAGCACTCATGAACTTGATAAGGTTTTATCGGTCACATGATTAGGCAAATCTGAGGTTTTTATTAAAAGGAATAGAAACAAAGATCCTCCATGTTTATAATATTGATCAAGATTTTTATTGTCATACTAGTTTTTGGACCCGTGCATAAAATACACGGGAAGTTTTTTGTTTAATAGATTGTTTGTAGGATGGATATACATTAAATTATTCAAGCTCTAAATAATAAAATTAGATTGTAGATAGATAAACAACTCTTCATACATAGATAGATAGTTTTTGAACCCGTACATAATGCACCGGATATTTTTTTTGTTTCATATCTTATTATATTTATTTTTCAAATCAATTAAAACACATTTTTTTCAAGGGTGAAAAGTGTAATGTGATTAAATACATGATGAATTATATTATAGTCAAACTTTTTTTCCAACAATAACTTATTCTGCAACTCTATAAATATGTAGTCTAAAAGTAGTTATATTAAATTTATAATGTGAATTGAAGTGAAGTAAACTTTTAGATTTGATAGTTATCTTATTTGCAAAATTGTTATTAAAATGCTTCTATTTTGATTAAATAAACTATATTTCACATATGTTAGGAGCTATTTAGCCATTACAAAATATTAGATAATAGCTTCTTTATACACAATCTAAATATTTAATATTGCAAGACATTCTATCATATAACACAACATTTTCTAATTATATTGTTATAAAGAAAAATTGTTTACCAGTTGTAAAAACAATAAGTAAATTGCAAACTCAATTTAGTACTCCTATAGATAGCTTATATTAAGATGTTGCATCTTATAAAAATATTTGGTTCTTTTATATGTTTTAAATTCCTAATAAATGCATTAATATGATATAATTAAATGTATTGCTAATATTGTCTTCCATCGGCTAAGTAGTCATTCAATCTAATTGTTTTCAATCGACTCATGTTATAACCCAACCCTAAACTCATTTCTTCATCCCAATTCCCATGTATGCTTTCCTAAACCTTCCTTTTGAATGTTTACATTCTCTTCCAAACCAAAACTTACCAAAATCTGAACTTAAATTGGAAAAACATTCTTACCTTAATTTAAATAAGAAAACATATTTGATACTTTAGGGAAAATGTCATATCTCAATTACATTTTCTTTTTTCTTCTACATAATTTATATGATTTTACAAATATATATATATATGTATATATATATATATATGTATGTATATATATATATATGTATATATATATATATATATATATATATATATATCATCAGTCCCTTTTAGACATAAGAATTTCTCATGGGTATAACTCTTATTTAGACAAAAGGGGAAAAGATGCAATATTTGTTGTCTAATAATAGAAATAAAAATAACTATTTGAATTGCATGTTGATTTTTGGGGGAAGAATCTGCAATTGATGCTTGGATTTATGATGTAATTGATGATATTTTGGGAAACAAATATAGATTTTTCTGCTTTGATGATTTTACAGAGATTGGCCTTATTTTTCGCATAATTTCTTATTGGAGTGTTGTTTGAGAGGAAAAGAATCGACAACACAATAAGCTAAATTACTATATGGGTCGTATAAATCAACAACGATTATTATTATAGGTAGAGCTGGCAATCTTTGATCAACTTGAAAACCCGACACAAACTCGGTCCTAAGCTAATGAGAGAAAGTCGAATTGAATCAGACTCGAACTAAACCCGTTTTTGATTCAAAAATTACATTTTCTAGTAATTTTAAATTTTACACTGCTTCTGATATTTTTTTTAGCATAATCCGAAAATGTCCAGAAATCAAACCCGAATCTGATATGTTGACTCGAATTGCTACCCCTAGTTATGGGTAAGCATAGCATTGTTGATTTGCATAACACTAATAAGTTATTATTTTAATTAGTTGTAGTTCCTTAAATTGCTAGATGGAAGATAAGTCTATAGTATGTACTAAGATTATTATCATTTTCAGATTGGTCAAATGATCTCAATAGGTGAGTGATGTATAAGTAGCATACACCTGCGAATTCTTAAAACTCATCTAAGTATAGTGTTCATATCCTCTATAATGAGATCAAAGAGGGTCCAATATTTTGTCTTCGTTCCATTTGCCTTGACAACATTGATGGCATTAGATGAGTCTATATGTTGATAATTTTCCCTAAGGAATTATTTCTGTAGCAAAACTTGATATGACTTAATCTAATCCGTTTCCTATTTTCTCCTCAAAAAAATAATACAGTTTTTTTTTACATAAATATATATAATGAGTTTCAATTAGTCTTTACTACCTAAATCACTTTGCTCAAAGAGTTCTACTCAAGTGTTGTTATAATTTTAGCATTTTTTTCTTATAATTTGGTCGTTCACATATCTTTTTATGTAATATAGTATGAAGGTATAGTTTTTATTTACTTCATAAAACACATGTATACTGAGGGTGCATATTAATTCATGTATGATATTTCATTTTTTTGTTGTGAATTGAAATCTCCTAGAAAAAAAAATTACTTGAGTTATGACTACAACACCCATGTTACCACTGGCTTCGATCATGCAAGAATTCATACCCATAGATCTATAAATATGATGATATAGAAGTTAAAATGTAAAAAAATCCATATAATTTTTAGACATACGAACTATTAAGATAAAATTATATCAAATTTTGACCTTGAGCACATGAAGTGAAGTAAAAGCTTAGAGAAGAAATAAATATTTTTCACATGTTGCTATCAATGGTGCATTGCCTATTGTCAATGTTTTAAAACTTTGAGAATCCCATGAGAACAATTCTAGATAGTTTTAAAACTATTAGCTTGTTATTTCAAAGTTTATAATCTATTTGTATTGAGAATATGATTCAAAATTAGTTTACGACCCTTGCGTTGCACGATTATGACTTATGATTTATTTATAATGATTAGTATTGAGCCCCATCTGTTTCAAAATAGTTGTTACACTTCCCTAAAATTAAAGATGGTCATTAAGGTGGGCCATCCCCGCCCACCTTGACCCGCCTGTTCGCCTTGAAGGATGAACCGGGACATCCCATATAAGCCAACGTCACAGTCCACGTAACCAGTCTATTAAGATGGTGAGTCATTGGCTGTTTTTTTTTTTATTTAAAAAGGTGGTGGCCTGGTCCTCCACTTTCTCTCTCTACCTTTCTTAAAACTCCCCATTTTCTATATGTAGCATCTAAATTGAAACAGGTGAAGTATTTATTGATTCCATAAAATTCACACTAAAATGAAAACACGCACATGCTTAAGGTAAGTTAATTAATTAACTTTAAATAACTTCTTAGTGCTCAAACTTATCCCATACTCTCTTCAAACTCATGTAAATTTTATACCTTTAATTTTAATTTCCAAATTAACTGCTAATATGATGTTTTTATTATTTAAATTTTTTTTATTCCAGTGGATCCCTAAAAATTCATGGATATTTTTTAAAGAAAATCCAAATTTTTGCTCCGCGTTATAAAAATATGCAAATTTCAATTAACAGACAAAAAACATATGTACGTCAATTTATATTTTAACAAATTAGACAAATAAAAAAAGAAATTATTTATGAAACCTTCCAAATTTTAATTATCACAATTTTGCGTTAAAAATAGAATAATAATAATAATAATAATAATAATAATAATAATAATAATAATAATAATAATAATAATAATAATAAAACAATAATAATAATAATAATAACAAAACAATAATAATAATAATAATAACAATAATTATAGTAATAGTAATAGTAATAATAATAATAATGATAATAATAATAATAATAATAATAATAATAACAATAATAATAATAGCTTGATATTAATGGAAGAAATGACCATAGACTACCATCTTGCAGAACACATTCCCTCAGCGAAATGAACTTTTTCTTGAGCTTATCCTTCACTATCCATCATTTAGTTCTAGATCTTCTAGAAATGTGATTGTATCTAGTATTTGTATGTATTAATATCTTTCTCAATTCCAATTTTCTTATTTATATTATGAGGCTCACTTTACAACAATTGATCATGTCTGCAATTATACTATTTGAACTAATATGAATTTTAAACTTAATTATAAGAACTTATTTTATCTGTAAACAACTTATCTTGTCTGAAATTAATCTTTATTTATTTGTATCTTAAGTTTTCTGAAAACAACTTAATTAGTTTGTCTATATTATTTAAATTTATCTAAATATATTTGAACTTATATTGTCATAGTTAAGCTAAAATAAGTTGAACTAAACTGTCCCTTATATGTGATTTTCGCTTTTTTCCTAATTCAATTGCCTCTCGTCTTACTTCTCTCACCTTAACTTTATTTTGTAAGAAATTTTAGTATACATTGGTCATGGATATGATTTCTTATAGCAATTCAGGGGCGAAGCTATGTTGGGGCCTAAGAGGGTCATGGCCCCTGGTCCCCTGCAGCCCCAATATAGCTTTGAAGAAAATCAATGGGTTACAGTGGTTGTATCTTGTTTTATAAGTAATCTCGCCCCCCCTCCACAACCATGTTTAGAATTCTATGTTAAACTGACCCCCCCTCCACAACTAACCCTGGCTTTGCCCCTGTAGCAATTCATATTAACCTACCCTTGACCAATTTGAGAGTAAAGATTGAGTTGTTATTATTTTTGTTATACATACTCTCTCATAATCATCATGGTGTGGTACATTTTTTATTTCTTGTTTGGTAATAAAATAAAATTGCATTACTATTATTAGCATTTGCATCTTCTCGTGAGCTGGCTAGTATTTCATGATCATGGTGTGGTATTCATTAATTATTACCAACAATGAATTAAGAAAAAATAAAATAAATTAGATGGCTAGCATATCAAGATATCAGATAATTAGCATTTGCATTTTTCTCATTCCACCCATGAGTTGTACTATCATATGTTATATAATAAGATGATTATGTCATCTGGAAACACGAAAAAGAAAAAAGGATTGATATTTCAAATAAAAAAAATGATCTAGAAAAATTGCTGAATATCCGTCAGCACAGGCATATATCTCAAAAAAAAAGAGAGAGAAAAAGAGTAGAACATCTTTGCATGCATGTGTATATTCTTGCACGGATTTATAATACAGTCATTCAATTGTGTGTACCTAAATTTCCTTAAAAAAATTTTAAAAAATCAATGAAATTTTGTTCTTTTTCCTGAAAACAATTTCAGTATCAAATCTAAAACCATCCTGCAAATATTTTTCAACTTCAAAAAGAGTAGCTGAATGGAATATTTGACAGGAAAGGAAAAACCTTGGAAGATTTGCTTAAGTGGAGATTTCCTTCCAGTGAGGAATCATTCTTTTACAGCCCAAAATCATGGATATATATCAACTTAAGGGAATTGGAGGTTTTCTAAGGCATTCAATGACCGATTTTAATTTTTTTGGAAACTAATAATATCATAAATCAAACAAAATCATTTTAATAGGATTGACACGTGGCTTTGATTTCCTTGCTCAATGAAACTGGCGTGCATTGTGAGAGCATAATTTCTATGAGGCTGCCACATAGGCTGAATTTTTCTTGCTTTAATATTATACTAGCTTTTTATGCACGCTATGCGTGCGGCGACATTTTGGGAATAACTATTACTCAGTAGTAAAACAAACCAAAAAACGAAAGTTCGTATCTAAGTTCACCTCCATTTTGTGAATAAGAAAGATTGAATACTTACAAATAGTATTTAAAAACACATTAATAAATATGTATAAGTAATGAAATTGCATCTCTAACTAATGTTTTTTGTCAAAACTCTAAACAACCCCATGAACCATGACAAAAAAAGACAGAAATAATGCAGTCCTCTTTTTCTCTCTTCAATTCTCAGCTACTCTCCCGATTCCCAAACCCATCTCTCAATTTCACGCAATTCTTTTTCCCTCTCTATTTAATTGAAACAATGCAGTCGTCACTTTTTCTCTCCTTTTGATCATCTTCCTCAATGTCCCCAAATCAAACCACACACTCGATTTCTCCTCATTCTTAGCTAAATCTCTCAATCTCAATCTCCGCTTCTGTGGAATTCGAAGAGAAGCATTGAGTTTCTCAGTGAGTTATCGCCGAGTTCACTCTCCCGAGACCTTTTATTATGATTTCGCCATCATTGGAGCTGGCTTTAATTTGGCGGTCATGGCGATGCTCTTCATGCCGTTGATAAGGTATTTTTGAATATCAAGTTGTTGGGCTGAAATTCGATTATGGGCACAAATTTTTGATTTTATTTTTTTTCTCAAATTCTTTTTAATATCTGAGCACAAAAACAATTCGTGTTGAAGTATTTTGTCTCAATTTTTTTTTAATATTTGGGCACAAATTTGAATATATTTTTTTGATGAAAATTGATTTTTTTTCCGACCATTTCTGATGTAATTTTAATTTGAATTTCAACTATATCTGAATGAAATTTTAAATAAACTGTAATTTGAGTTTAATTTTAAAAAAAAAAAAAAATTCTAACACAACATATATTCGTAATATAAACTGTAATTTGAGTTTAAATTTACTCGAACATAATACATATTCTTAATATTTACTGAACATAGAACATTACACATACTTTTATTTTCAATAACAAATTGCGTACCTGATTAACAGTAAAGTATCCGCAAATTTGAGAATGTCGTATTTGAAAATGCCGTGAAGCTCCAATCTATGAAGAGAACTGAATTTTTTTTGTTTGAAGTTTGTGTTTGTAATTGAGTTTGTGTTATAGAAAAATTTATTTGAGTTTGAATTTGAGTTGTCTTTGTAATGAGAATGTCGTGTATTTTTTTTTTGTTATTGTATGTGGTATTAATGTGTAGTAAATTCTTGATTATGAATCTTTTATTTTGATTGAATCTTTTATATTGGCAAGTTTATGTGATTGAGCATTATATGAGTTGATTGGGTTTAATAGAGATTTGATTGATTTTTTTTTGGCAAGTTTATGATTGAGATTGGTTTTGATTAATTGCTAGAGGTTGTATTTGGAAATTTAGAATGTAATATTTATGTTGTCGAGGGGCAATTTAGTGAATTCCTAAGGGGACACCATTGCTCCCCCCTTGGCTTATATAATAGAGATATGATGAGAAAGAATGGGAAGACATTATGAAGAATTGTCAAGCCCTTTGTTTAATCGGGTCTATCAAAATTTCATAGTGCTTAATACAACACATATTCCTCTCAATTTAATGGATTGCTCGCTCAATTCGCTTTCTATGCTCTTTCAAACACATGGTTGATATTGATATCCTTTTTTAGTATATAAAAGTAAAAATTGTAAAAAAAAAAAAATTAAACATACATTAATACAATTTTCAATTAATTATAAAGTAACATATTTTAGTATATATCAATGAGATATTACGATCAAAATTAGTGAATTTGACCCCAAATAAAGAAATAGAGCAAAAATCAAGAAAAGAGGAGAGTATATTTCCCTAAATATAATCGCATTACAATTATACTCTCACATCTTTCTTAGCTTAGAAGTGATTCAATTATTATCTTCCCCTAAATATAACCGCGTTACAATTATACTCTCACATCTTTCTTAGCTTAGAAGTGATTCAAATATAAACTTCATATGAAAAAAGTTTGATATCCTTAATTGTACGCTCTATTGTGTTTATTCTTTAACATCAATAATATATGTTAAATCCTTCATATTCAAATAAATCAACTTTTATAAGATCTATATTAATTTGTAAAATCAACAATTGTACATGGAAAAGACTCTAAGCAATCAACAAAATTAACACCAATTGATTTTAATTGTACAAATTAAATTAAGCAATAATAGAGGTTGTCATTGGGTCTAGTCGTGCCAAACCAATTTGGCCTGAGATTCAGTTCACTTGGATTAGGCTCGAACTAGCTAGGTCCACCTAAAGGGTGCACAATGGGCCTAATCAATAAGTTATAACCCACCTACCTGCTTTGACTTGAGCCACACCCTTCCCCACCCAATCAATCCATATATTTTTAGCCAACTTTAATTTGTGAAAAAAAAAATTGATCTTTCGAGCGATATAGGTCCAACCCACATTTCGATCAACCCATTCAACGTACATAGCTTAATATCATGCATCCAATTTTTTCAACTCGTCCCATTTGACAAACTTCGTCTACCCTATAACGATATTAAAATCAATTCAACAAGGAAATCAGATGATAACAACCATATTTTAATTAATAGGGGTTTTACACGAGGTGCTCCTAACTCATAAGGTTTGACAAAATTCACCGGGTACCCACGCCAATTTTGAAACTCATAAGATATCCTTGAGATTTAGTAAAAATTCTATTGTTTAAGACAAATCCTAACAAAGAGGTTAACTTGTTGTCACATATACGACAATTTATATGAGTATGTTGCATAAAGACTCTGAATTCAAATACTTTGTTCTCCTTTTGGAATCGCTACTCCACAAAATTACCACTCCTTGAATTGTTAGAATTCTATTTGTATTTGAAAGACATTGAGAGAAGCTCTATCGGTTTCTACAAGATATAAGCATTTTTTGCAGGCTCATAGCACAAATTCATGAAGTGGGGGGTAGTATGTGCAGCTAGCTAGGTGAAAAGTTGATTTTGTGAGAATTTCTCAAAATGATTAAATAAAATTTATATTATACCTCGAAGGTACCTTTGAATTTTAAAATTAACAACGGTACCTAATGGATTTGGCTAAAACTTTGTTCACTTCAACTGATCCTATTTGGATTTATATAATTTAAACTTATCTTTCACAAACTTATTTTTGTCTGAAATTGTCTTTTTTCTGTGTGAAGTTGTCTGAAATTGATAAAAACATTTTATTTTGTCTGAACTTATTTGAACTTATCTGAATTTATTTTTTGTTTTAAATAAGTCAAAATATATTTAAATAAATTGAAGAAACTCTTGAACACAGTAGGTATGTTGAATAAAAGGTGCAGACCACGCCACAAAGGATTCGAGTGGAATCGTTCTTTATAGTATTTTGGTAGCATGTGGAGTAATCGTGACAAAGATTGTGTAATGCGGTAGTATACGCTAACAAAGGTAATTAGCTCACTATTAGATGTCTTCTTGGGGTAAATGAAGTTAAGGAGTAAAATAGAGTAGTACTATCGGGGTTAATTTTACAAAGAGAATAATAATAAGAGGAGCATCTTTTGGAAAGTGGTGATGGTCGTCCCGTTTGTCGAGCCAATTTTAACCAACACCAATCTCAAGATGATCCGATTCTCTCTCCTGTCTTTAGATTTCTCTCTCTCTCCGATCCTTTTGCCTTAAACTTCCCTTGCATCTGTATGTGCACTTTGAATCTTCCTTATCAAAAGCATTGGCAGTTCTAACTAATAAGGACATTGTTTCGGCAATAGGGGCTGATGATGATGGAGCATTGGCCCTTTAAGTTTGGGAGAAGCAACATTTTGTTGAAGGTTTTACTTCATTTGTCTATATTATTTGCCGCATCTCCCTATCGTGACTTAGGCCCCGTTTTTTGTTTATCTTTCGTGTAATTTAGCATTCAAAGGACCTTGTTCCAAACTTGTTGTTATATCGCAATCTTATATATTTCGTTTACAACTAATCAAAGTATTCTTCCCTCCATAATTATTGACATCTTCGTTATATCTCTAATAGCTTAATAAGCACAAACGAACAGTCGAAATTAGCCAAGCAAACGGGATATTTGATTTACGCCTTATTGGTCCTACAATTAGTTAAATTTTATGCATCAATCTAACATCATCTTTCCTGTCTTTAATTTAGTACAAGAAAATAATGTTGATGGAAATTGTTCGGTTAACTAACTGGAAATTCAAGCTGACATAGCTAGTATCCAAATCCCAAATCCAAGTTTATCTGAACAAGATTTAATCATGAGATGACTATATTTGAATATTGCTCGAACTTGTAACTTTACGTTGATAATTTCCCATGTGTATGCAAAGTATTGTCCCACCCTCCCACATCAGCAGAAGTAGAGGTAAGGTCGAAACTAGTTTATAGATCTAGTAAGCTGCTTACTATTGTGTTTTAGGATGAAACCTTACTGGACTTGTGATCATGTTGCCTTACTTGCATGTGTTTATGGTACTGCTGCATGAGGACCAACATATGGTACGTATTAGAGGCGATGGTTCAGCTTTGGCAAGTACAATGTGGTGAGATAGTAATCGAGCTCATGGAGGACCAGAGATGATGCGAAGTACCACCGATTGAGGGGAGTTGTAGCCACACACAAGTAAAAAGGGGGGGAGTGATGAGAATTTTCCAAATGTGTGCAAAGCATTGTCCTACATCGACGAAAGAGGGGTGAGGATATCTGTTTATAAATCTAGTAAGTTATTCCTCCTATTATCAATTGCTTTTAGGATTAAACCTTACTAGACTTGTGACCAGTCTGCCTTATTTGCTCTTATGAACAGTATGACATGATTGATTATAACATAAACTATATAACACGACATAATCTGAATTAACTTAGCTGAAAAACCTAAAAATGACTTGACGTAAAATAAATAGAACCAAAGCTAAATCAATTTTAAAAGATACTTCCTCTGTTCTTTTTTAATTGCAACGTTTTCCTTATTTGGAAGTTTCATATTAATTGCAATGTTTCCTTTTTGGGTAATATCTTCTATCTATCTCTCTCCTATCACATACCCCAACTTTTTAACTATCTCTATCACTCTGCTCTTCACATGGGTTTCTAAAAAATGTATCAATCATATACTACCTTCCTTTCACAATACATGCACAATTTTCCTCTTTTAGATGTTTCACAATACATGCACCATTTCTTCTTTTGGATGTTTCACAATACATCCCCTCTTTAAAACAATTTTCTCCAAACAAGTCAAAAACCAAAAAAAGACTACGCTGGCTAGCCAGTTTAATATGCAACCTAGCTCCAAACTTGGTCATTATCTAGGAATCTACTTTAGCTCTTTCTATCCGACTAAGACTGACTTCAAACATATTATTCAAAAAATAAAACAACGGATAAATAATTGGGAAGCTGGTTTCTTATCAAGAGTCGGTCGTCATACAATAATTCAAACCAATCTTGAAGCACTTCCAACTTATATTTGTTCTTTTTCCATTCTCCCAAATGATATTGCCAAATCCATTGATAACATGCATCGTTCCTTTTTCTGGCGCCGACAGAAAGACAAAACGCCATTCCTCTTGTTGCATGCTATAAGTTCTGCAAGCCAAAATCCTATGGTGGCCTTGGCCTTCGTAAAACCATTCCGCTAAATAAAGCCTTCATTGCTAAATTAGGATGGGAAATCCTCACAGATCACAACAACCTATGGGTTCAACTTATCCGCCAAAAATATCTAAGCAACACTGCCTTCTTTGAGTGCAAAGCAAAAATTCAAAACTCCCAAATATGGAACAAATTCTCGCTCAACGCGAGATTCTTAGAAAAGGCATTCACTGGAAAATTGGAGATGGCCATAATATCTCTTTTTGGCTTGATAATTGGCTAGCCAATTCTAATCTTTTAGATCTACTCCACAAATACCCTCGTCAAGTGGACCTAAATCTACCTCTTTCTCACTTCATTCGCCCTTCTCATGAGTGGGATATGTGTTTAAACTGGCATCTCTCCTGCCACCTCCTTTACTTGTCAAGGTCAAAGGCATCTTCTTACCTAACGAGTCAATTAAATGACACGCCTATATGGGGCTATACATCCTCTGGTAATTTCTCTGTCAAATCTGCAACTTGGCTCGCACACAACATCAAACCCACTGCCCCAAAGTGGCCATTTCGCTAGCTTTGGAAATTAGACATTCCCCCTAAATTGCGAATATTTTTATGGCAAATATGTCATAATAGTCTAGCGAAGAAGAAGAACCTTATATAAAAGGAAGATCATCCCAATAAATTCTTGCTCCCTTTGTCTTGCTTATGAGGAATCCATAGTTCATCTGTTTAATCAATGCATATTAACTCATACCCTGTGGGACTTACCAAATACTATAGATTGGTTAAAATACAATTTCAAGGAATTAGCACTACTTCCAGCACTATCTAATCTTAGAGCTAGTAAGCATGATCTTACTAAATTTATTTTCATACCATGGACCATTTGGAAAGAAAGAAATGATCTACTGTTTAATTCTAACACATTCAATAGATTCCGTATTATCCATAAAGCTAAACTTCTCCATAACGAATGGACTCTTCGAAATAGGCTTGATTCTTGTCAACTCGCAGGTACCCCTTTCTCCAAACATCATCATCTCTCCAATCCACGCCCCTCTTCTTCCACTATTCTAGTTGCTTGGTCCCCCCCGCCGCCGCCGCCTCCAACGCACCTCAAATTAAATTTTGATGGCTCAGTCGTCAACAACTCAGCTGCTGCAGAGATCATCATTCACAATCATTTGGGACAATCAATTCATGCATGTACTTACAATCTCGGTAATTCCCCCGTGTTCGTTGCCGAAGCTTTACTGCACCCCAAAAAGGTCTTCTCCTAGCTCTACAACATGATGCATGTTCAGATTATCTATATTATTGAAGGAGACAACTTGTTGGCTATTCAAGCAATTCAATGCCTCTCCCCAGCTCCATGGCAAATTCAGAATATTATAACAGACATCAAATCTCTATTGCACCAGTTCAGATCTTATCACGTACAACATGTCTACCGCGAAGCCAACCGAGCAGCTGATTGGATAGCTAATGTTGGCCGTTTAGTTCATTTTACCTTCGACATTCATCAATGTAATTCTTCAACTTTAAACTCCATCCTTGTATCAGACTTTTTAAGAATTCCCCTCGCGATGAGGGTCTCCTACAACTATTTCTACTTACATTTATATAAAAAAAGAAGTTACATGGGTTTGAAATGCAATTACAACCCTCTCTCTCCTCGCTCTTGGTTTGTGTATGTGTCATATAGAAATGGTGCATATATTGTGAAACAGTGGTAGTATGTCGCAATAATTATAGAACGGAGGAAGTATAATAATAGTATGATACAATTAATATATAGATGCGTTCCGACCCAAAACCAAAATGAACACTCAAAGTGACATCTCCATAGCTCATGATATTTGAACCACTGAAATCTTAATATAGAAGAAACCTTATCCGCTAATGAAGTCTATGGATTACTTGCTTGAGAGAGTACGTATTGTAATTTCAATAACAATTGTGTCACCTAATTTTTGAGGAAGATACCATGCATAGTGGGTCCTTTTTCTTTTCCAAATCGTTGGCAGAGATATGATCCAATTCACTCTCCTTTTTATTCCTTTTTCTCATCTAGAGCTATGTAACTTTGACTCAACAATCAATCTTACAATAGAAAAGGGGATCATCGAGGAGAGAGATATATATATACTCCACTTCATAGAGTACTAAAACAAAACAGATGCTGCTTTGGTGATGATTGCAGCGAATCCTATTTATCTTTCTTTCTCTCACTTACTTTTTTTATTTTTAGGTTCTCTCTCTCCTCTCTATCGCTCAGATCAAAATCGATCTAAGGGATCTTCTATTGCTTGCTTCTAAATTCTAATACCCATCAAAACCTCTTCACTTTTTTAAAAGCTACGAAAACTCATACAGGTAACTTAGATTCTTTCAAGGATTTGAGGTGAATATATATGATGACGAGAAGACCATATTCCATGCAAACGATCGAACTTATTAGAGGGATGTTTACTAGCTTATTTTCACGTGACATGCAACAGGGTACGGTCACTGCTTAGCTAACTGTCTATGTTGAATATGAATAGTAACATGGACTCACAACTAATACCATTATAGTTATATGAGATATTATACGCTAATATTCCCTCCATTCTGAAATAGATGTTTCTTTTAACTTGCGTATTTATTAATGTATGACGTTGATTATGAAAATCTCTAATTATATCCATTAGTTAAAAATTAGCAACCCAAAATATTAACTCCGGCATTATCTGCAACTTTTCATTCTGTGTATGGAAATGTTTATTATGAAATTAAAATTAGCAACCCAGAATATTAACTCCGGCATTGGCTTCAAACTTCGCCCACATTCGACTTTTATCCCTTGCCTTATGTTTGTTGATGACAGTCTCCTCTTCTGTAAAGCTACTCCTACTGCTTGCAAAAACTTAAAAGATTGTATTGACTCCTTCTGCGAGATGTCAGGTCAATTAGTGAATTTTCATAAATCATCAATTATTTTTTCCAAAAAGATTATCCCCGCAAAAAAAAATAGCTTTAGCCCGGCATTTTAATATGCTCCCAAATTCAAGTTTAGGACACTATTTGGGCATTTTCTTTAGCTCGTTTCATCCAACTGCAAATGATTTTAAACAAATTATCCAAAAGGCAGAACAATGAATTCAGCATTGGGAGTCAGGATTCCTTTCTAAGGCAGTTAGACATACTATAATTCAAAATAACCTTGAAGCTCTTCCTGCTTGTGTTTGTTCTTCCTCTCTCCTCCCTAAGCCTATTGCTAAATCAATCGATAGTATGCATCGGTCTTTCTTCTGGCGTCAGCAAAAAGATAAAAATGCTATCCCCTTAATTGCTTGGGATAAAATTTGTAAACCAAAGTCGAAAGGTGGGTTAGGGCTACGTAAAACTCTCCCCATAAATAAAGCTTTTATTGCCAAATTAGATTGGAAAATTCTCACTGATCACAAGTCAATCTTATTAAGCAAAAATACTTGACTAATAAAAGCTTCTTTGATTGTAAGCCCAAATTAAACCCACTGATTCTCATATTTGGCGACAAATTTTGGCTCAAAGAGAAATTATTAGGAAGGGAATTAGATGGAAAATTGGTAATGGCAATTCCATTTCTTTTTGGTTTGATAATTGGCTCTCCCATTTATCGCTAAGTGAAATTCTCAAAAAAAATTCCCAACAAATTGATCAAGATCTAAAAGTTGCCGATTTTATTTTTCCCTCCCATGAGTGGAATCTCCAAAAGTAGAATCAATTTTTACCGAGCCACCTTATTTGTAAGGTCCTGGGCATCCCTCTCCTCTCTTCGTCCACGATCGATAAACCTATTTGGGGTTGTACCCATTCCGGATATTTCTCGGTGAAATCAGCCACTGGTTAGCTCATAACTTGGACCCTGAGGAGGAAAAATGGGAGTTTAGATGGACTTGGAGAGTTGAGATGCCCCCGAAACTCCAAATTTTTCTGTGGCAAATTTGTCACAACAACATTGGAGTTAGAGATATTCTCCATAAAAGAAAAATTTCTTCAACTTCTTCTTGCCCTATTTGTTATATTCATGCTTTAACAATTGACAATCTTTTCAACCAGCGTACAATTGTTAGAAAAGGCTGGGAACTTCACAAAACCTGCTCGTGGCTTAATTTCCACCATACGGGAACATCGCTTCTTGATACGTTCCAAGCTATCAAAATGCGGAAATCTCTTATGATCAAATTTGTTTTCATAATGTGGTTCATTTGGAAAGAAAGGAATGATATTATTTTTAATAATGCTTCACTTAATAATCATAGAATCCTTCACAAAGCTAAATTTCTTTTTCAAGAATGGAAATTATGTACTACGCTTGATTCTTGCCAACTCGAAGGTACTACTTTCACTTCTCACATTCAAATCTCTACATCATCACCACGCCATCATGTCGTCATTCCCGTGGCCTGGGTTCCACCACCTCCATCCTTTTTCAAGCTCAATTTCGACGGGTCGTTAACCAACAACTTTGCGGCTGCTGGAATAATTATTCGTAACAACCAAGGAGATTTCATCACTGCAGAAGCTTATAACTTAGGAATTGCCCCTGTTTTTGTTGCTGAGGCCACGACTCTTCAAAAAGGTCTTCTTTTAGCTTTACAACGGGGTATTCAGTATATTCATATCGAAGGTGATAATCTTTTAGTTATCAATGCGGTCAACAATATTTGGAAAGCTCCCTGGCAAATTCAATTCATTGTAGAAGATATTCAAGCCCTTCTTCGTCGCTTCGTTTTTTATCGCATTCAACACATATATCAGGAAGCGAACAAAGCTGCTGATTGGATAGCAGATAGCTAATGTCGGCCACTTAGTTCAGTCTTCATTTATAATTGAGCATTGTACTTCTTCTGCGCTACATAAAATCCTTGTAAATGACATTATAGGTGTTCCCCTCGCGAGGAGGGTCTCCTAAAATTTATTTTCTTACCTTTATAAAAAAAATAGTAAAAAATATATTAAAAATTGATATTTTGAGAATATACGTCAAAACAAATTCAACAATACTTGTATGCTAACATTGTCTTTTATACATCTATAGAAAAATATGGTCAAAATAGAGTATGTAAATAGTGCAAAAGTCTATAGAGGGATTAACAAGTACTACTACAAATATAGTCTAATTGAATCACAAAACTTAAAGATTTTAGTAGTAATGTAAAAGTTTACAACTCTTTCTCTTTGTCAATAAGGTTAAGGCCCTATTCTTTTGAGTGTAATTAAAGTTTAAATAAGTTCAATATTACTCATTTTAATTCCAACTCTATAATTAATCTTCTTGTTGTTGTTGTTGTTAATAATAATAATAATAATAATAATAATAATAATAATAATAATAATAATAATAATAATAATAATAATTATTATTATTATTATTATTATTATATTATTATTATTATTATTATTATTATTATTATTATTATTATTATTATTATTATTATTATTATTATTATTATTATTATTATTATTATTATTATTATTATTATTATTATTATTATTATTATTATGTGTGTCTTTCTCGTGGCGAAAACAGAACTATTATAATTTTATTATTATGTTCAGTTCTGTTCAACTCAGCTTATAAGATCACTATTAAGAAAATGGAAGTTTTACATATGAATATTAACACTTACTTCCTCTGTATTTTTTTATCTTTCCTACTTTGACTTTGCACGTTTCCCAATGCACTTATTCTACCATAAATATCTTACATTACATATTAGTAAATATTATAATAATTGAATATTAATAAACTGCTCATTGAAACGAATCAAATAAGGCCCCACATTACTATTTTTTTTTTATATATTGAGAAAAATTTAAAAGATTCTCTCTAATTGTGAATAGTGTCAAGATTCCGAGTGAGAAAAATAAAAAAAATATACATAGAGAGTACATCTTTATCTTATTAGAATATGTTTTCACTTTATTCTCACAAATCACACGAGTCTACTATTATTCCCAGAAAATGTTAAAGTTTAGATAAGAAGATAGTAGTATTTTTAATGTTTTGGCATGTGTTCTAATTTATTTGAATAAATTAATTAAGTGTTACTGAATAGCTCTTGCTTGTATTATCAATTGAGTTTAAACTTTCTTCGATTGGGAGTAAATGTTGTTTTGAAGTTTTAAAACGAATGTAAGAAATCGTGTAAATGACAAAATTGCTCTTATCAAAATAGATAGATTATGCTAGATCGGAATGGTTATAAGATTGACATTTACTTACATATTTTCTAAAAAAAATTGAAAACAATTTCTAGTGTTTTACATCCAATTATATTTGACTTATCAGAACTTATAAAAAACTTATATCAATTTGTTTAAACTTATTATCTTGAAAAAGTGGCAATAAGTGGAAGAATACTCAATTTAATTTTGTTTTAGAAAGGAATATCTATAAGTAAGCATTTTTCACACCTTACTACTTTATTAACGAATGATGGGTTTTTGATTGGACTACCTATAAATATTCTCCATGTAAGTATGTAACTACTCTATAACAGGAGTACTACATTAACGGAGTTGTGCATCTGATATGAAGGGACTTTTGATTATGCAGATAGGACTGGTCATTGATTCATTATTGTTCAATGTTCATGTGTTCTTGTCGCACTTGTAACAAATGTACAACTTCTATTCTTTTGTATTTATTTTTGAAAAAAAATGATCAGAACAAATGTACAATTACTTAATAGGAGTAGCTAGTGCTAGTTTACACATACTTTGGGGGTGTGGCCATGTCGGGGAAGAGAGATTGAAAAGATAAGCCTTATGGTAGGGTGGAACTTGGAAGGGAGGGGTGGAATCATTTCATCGCATTGGAAATTAAAACTTTGGGGGTGAGGTGGGGTGGGGGTCACTTATTATTATCATCAATTTTGGAGAACTGAAAAAAGCACACTACTCAATTACATAGATGACAAAAGAAGGTTGGATATGTATATCAAGCTAGTGCTCGGAATAACTACTGGTTGAACAACATTAAATAGAATGATATTTGACCAAAAAATAAAAACAATTTGGAACTTATTTAGTCTAACCATTTATAAAAAAAGATTCAGAACACTATATCTTAAAATTTTCAATTTTAAGATTATACATTTTTATACCTATATAATACAATGATTAAAAAGATGCAACTCACGTAAAAAAAAAAATGCAACTCTGGGTATGTTTTGCTTACCTTATTTTCAATCCTTATAAGAATAAATTATTTCATATAAGATCTAATAATGACTAATAAGGTCTAATAAGTTCAATTCAGCAAAAATAAGATTTGACACGATTAGAAAATAAGTTTCTATTAGTCGAAATAAGTTCAGATTAGGTCTAATAAATTAAGATAAGTTGAGATAACTTCAAATAAGCAAAAATAAGTTGAAAATAACGGACCCTCTATAGACAATCTTATTGATTTTTATTGTTAATTATGGTGTTTTAAGAAAACGAGTGATTCATAGTTTACTCCCTCCGGTTCCGAAAGATCTTCCTTGTTACTGTTACTACAGATACCAAGGAGGATCAATTTGTGTGGGGTCTTGGGTGGGTAAAGTAGGGGAGAGAGAGAGGGTTAAGGAAAATAAACAAATAAAAAGGTGTAAAGTAGGAGAGAGAAAGGGAGTAAAATTGATTTAATAGTGTAATGGTGGACCATATGATAGTGACATGAGAGGGTAAGAAGGGGAAAAAATTTGCCAAATAAGGAATAAAGTAAAAGAGGGAAGATCTTTTGGAAACGCACTAAAACGGAAAGATGGAAGATCTTTAGGAACCGGAGGGAGTATCTCATTAAATGTGTCATAATGTGCTATATTAAGACAAATAATTAAAATTTCATTGATTTTTAAGGATGTCAATTAGGTATTGTTCCTAGTGCAAATGCGGTGGTTTTTCTCCTAATTATCAGGATATCACATTAATATTCTTGTATTTCCTTATTTTTTTGTTATTTTCCATTAGTGATTTCTGCACAATTTGTAAGTCATAATCTATTTTAGTAGAATGCCTTCCTAAATAGATTAACAAGACGAGTTTGTCAACCCTCATTACTATAATTTGGGTCATTAATGACAACCCAATAATGACGAGAGAAAAATCTCGTCGCAAATGCCTTTTGCGATAGGGCTAACAACCAAATAACGATAGGAATACCAGTCGCGAATGCCTTTTTGCAACAGGCTAACGACAATATTTTGCATTGGGTTGGCATGGGTCAGTCTGTGTTAGGTTCAGGTTGACCCGTTGAGATCGTAAACCCAACCCAACCTGCATATAGTTAAGCGGGTTGGAATTCCCAACCCAATAACCTGATAATAAATAGGTCAATCTGAAATCGACCCACTAACCAATTTAATAGAATTTTCACTTTTCATTGACGATGGCTTGATTAGTAATTACTTAAGTACCTCACATTCTAATAACTTTGAAGTACAAAGACCCCATACATAACAAGAAGACTATTCCAAATACAATACAACCCTTTTCATTAATCATTTAACTTTAAAATTGATTTTTTTTATAGAACAATAATAAACGGGTTAGTGTGTCAATTCAACCTGAACCTGTCCCATCTAAGTAAACGAGTTACATGGTTGAACTCAGGTTGGAAATTTCAGCCTGACCCAACCCATTTAGTTAAACGGGTTGGGTTGGGTGGACCCATATAATTAAGCGGGCCGAAAATTTTGACCCAATTATTGGATTGAGTTCGGGTTGGTTGATAGGTTAAGTCTATTTTTGCCAGCTCTAATTTTACATCAATTAGGTGTTACGACCCCCTTTTATGACGGCTTGGCGATGAGAAATCTAGTCACTATTGGCCTTCAGTGATGGAATTTGTCTTTAATGGTACAATTTCTTGTAGTGCCTGCTCCTTTTCTAAGATAAAAAATATTAACATCATTTTAACAAATTATGGTCTACTTACCAACCTTTGTCTTAAGCAAATAAATATCCTTATTCTAATTTAGTTGCAACATGAGGGCAAGGGGGAGACGCATGAATAACGATGAGCGAGCAGAGAGATAAATATGAGACCCATGTGATGAGGATAGAGATAGAGAGAAAGACAGAATATAAAAAAATATATAAATGCAAACACCCAAAAATTTAAAAGTGTTGCAATTAAGAGAACGGATGAAGTATCAAAGAGTACACAATATGTGGCTCCTATTTCAATTAGGGGTGTAAGTTATTTGGTTAAAAATCGAAAACCAAACCAAACCGAATTAATAATTTGGTTTGGTTTTTTTCAAAATTCGGTTTGGTTTGGATTGGAAAATTTTCATTTTTTCGTTTTTCGATTTGGTTCGGTTTCTATTTTAAAAAACCGAAAAAACCAAACCAAACCGAAGTTTGCCTATCCTATATGGATTTTGTTGTTTTTATCAATTATCTTTAGTTCTAGTACTTTAATTTTAAAATTTAGTTGAAATTGAAGTAATTCTTCTATGTTTGATGATTTGAAACTTGATAATATTCGTATTATTTGTAAGATTTGGAAAAAAAAAAATTGCATCATAAAAGATTTTCGGTTTTTTGGTTTGGTTTGGTTTTGGTTTTTGTGATTTCGGTTTGGTTTGGTTTGGTTTGGTTTGGTTTGGGACGAATTTTGGTTTAGATTTGGACTTGAAATATGAAAACTGAATTTATTTTGGTTTGGTTTGGTTTGGTTTTGCCCCAAAACCAAACCAAAAACCGAACTTACACCCCTAATTTCAATACCATAATTTATTGGTTTTATAGAGAATTACTCTCATGACAATAAGAGTCGTGATCATAAGGAGCATATATATTGGGGTATATAATTGGCTTAATGGCTCCTATTTCAATACATGCTCACCGATAGATTATATAGACCAAAACCAGTAATCAAGTTTATAATCAACTACTATAATACATGAAACAAAAGACAAATTGATTTGGGCCTACAATAAATCCGGGGACTTCTCTACCAAATCAGTTACCTTAGAGCTTGACAAGCTTGGCCCACTCCCACAACAAGATGCAATTAAAGGCTTGTGGCGTGGCCTTGTACCTCACCGCATCGAAGTGTTTGTGTGGACTGCCCTACTTGGGAAGATTAATACCCGAAGCAAACTGGCATCCCTTGGCATCATTCCACTGGAAACTGATGTATGTCCATTATGCTCTTCAACTCATGAAACAAGCTCTCATCTCCTACTACACTGCCTATTCTCTCAGCAACTTTGGTCATGGTGGCTCGACTTGTGGCACGTGAAATGGGCTTTCCCAAGCAGCCCACGAGAAGCATTTGATCAGTGGCAATGTCCGAAAAAATCCCCCTTCTTTAAAAAGGTATGGGTTGCTTGTTTTTTTATCATAATATGGACGGTGTGGAAAGAAAGGAATTTGCGCATATTTGGAGATTCTCAAACCTCGGTGAACAATCTCAAAGATCTCATTCTTCTCAGATTAGGGTGGTGGATAACTGGTTGGTGTGATAACTTTCCATACTCACCGATGGATATTCAGCGAAATCCATCATGCTTGGAATGGAGCTGCAAATCCTCTTCTCTGAATGCTGCCTCTATTTCTATCTCTCAAGAAGTATGGGTTCCACCAGATATTGACCACGTCAAGTGGAATGTGGACGCGTATGTAAGCATCTCAGAATCATGCTCCGCCATAGGTGGTGTACTGCGTAATCATCAAGGGAATTTCATGTGTTTATTCTCGTCCCCGATCCCATTCATTGAAATTAATTGTGCGGAAGTCCTGGCCATTCATCGAGCAATTTCAATTTCCTTAGCATCTAATGCCACGAAAAGATGCAACATAATTCTTGAATCGGATTCGTCGAATGCAGTTCTTTGGTGCAATAGTGAGAGTGGTGGACCTTGGAACATGAACTACCATCTAAACTTCATAAGAAACGCACGTAAGAGGGATTTGAAGATTTCAATCATTCATAAACGCAGGAACGCCAACTTTGTGGCTGATTCCATGGCTAAACAGGGGCTGCATCGCAATTCAGAATTTATCGCGTGGATCTAAGTATGATTGAAGCAGCTTGAGCCCCAGATCAGATAGTCAGTTTTTTCGCTCATTAGCCCCTAGTCATAGAAGTCTTGATTTAGTGCTGTTTTATTTGTTCGAATCAGTAGTTGTACTTTCAAGCCTTTGTTACTCTTTGTATGCTGAACTAAAGGGTGTAATTGTAATTTTGTCGGATGCATACAACTACTTCCTCAATCCAGGGTGTGCCAATGCACTATGAAAGTTTCCTTCGTTGGAAGGAATACCCTGCTTGAGTTTAGAGGTTTCTGTTGCTCCCCGATCAATAAATAAAATGGCTTGATTAACTATCAAAAAAAAAATCAACTACTATAATACATTACATCACTGTAGCTAGGAGTATAAGTCGATATCAATATCTATATATATTATTCAAACGCTTGGTTAAGCACAGCACGCTGCCAAGGGTCACCCCACGTAGCTCATACGTTGTTGTGGGGACACTTAGTCTCCAACATGGCATCCATACACTAATATTAGAGGTGATCAACATGGGCCTGACCCGAAAATGGGCGGGTTTTAGGCACGATTTTTCGGCTTGCGGTCGGGCCCGACCCGGTTTTCTGGACAAAAATTCCGGACCACGGGCAACTTAAATATGCAAAACCAGTCTAAATTTTGGCCCGACCCAAAAAGCCCGTTTGTCCCGGCCCCAATTTGCGGGTTATGGTGTGGGAATTTTGGCCCGTGGCTAGGCCCGACCCAAAACTTTGGCCCGAAATGGCCCACTTGTTTTGGGCCAAACTCGGCTAGGCCCGACCCATGATCACTTCTAACTAATATGGCATTCTCTTAGAAAATGATTAATAAAAATATGTATAAGAGGTCTCGAACCTATTACCTCATACTTTGTAATATCACGATTTTACCATTAGACTATGACTTGTGCTTGTGACAACATGTCAACTCCAAAACTATACATCCTATTTATCTTATTCAATTTCCTGAGGAATCGGCCTAGCCCAACAACTAGTGGTAAATTAAAACATGTTTCTAAGCTAATTACACTATTTTTTTTTTTTTTTTTTTTTAATCATTTTACTAACTTCTCCTTGACAGGTATGATCTTCTATACTCGAGGTCGTTCAATTGTTAGGACTTCAAGGAAGTGTCAAGTGGAATGATTATAGCGGGCAAAACAGGCATGTACTCGTTGACCAGACCCGAGACCCGTTTTCACTAGAAATAACGACCCAAAATGGAATCGAAACCCAAAATAACCCGACCGACCCCGAAAGTAAATAGACACGAATATAATTCGAACCCGAATCTGTCCGACCCGATTCAAAACCCGACCCGAATTTGTACCGATAAAGATGACCGAACCCTACTCGACCCGAAAAGTTGTCATATTAGTTTTTTTTTTTAAAAAAAATTTAAGGAAAAAAATTTGTCGTGATATACTATATATGATTTAGACACTTCCCATTAAATATTTCACTTAGTTTTATGAGTCTTAAATGTGTTTTATTTATTTGCCAGATTTAAAACCTAATTGAACCTAACCCGACCCGGCCCGACGTGGCTCGAAATTTAATGGACCCGAGATTGACCCGCACCTGAACTCACCCGACCCGAGCGTAACCTGAACACAAATATAAAGCTGACCGGATTATGACCCGACCCGTAATAACCCGACCCGTTTACCACCTCTAGGAATGATAGGTATAGAAGCGCGATATGAAAAAAAAATCATGCAAATCGACCTCTAGGAATGATAAGTATAGAAGTGTTGTATGAATTATACACGATTATAATTATAATTCAGAATCTAAGGGCCTGTTCTCTTCGGCATAAAACAAATGAACTGAACTGAATCGAATTGAACTGAACTGAATTAAATTATAACTAATTAATAGTAATGATTATCATTTAGGAAATGAACTGAACTGAACTGAAAATAAGGTGGGGAGAATAGGCCCTAAGTATAACTCAAATCTGTTATAGGGAGTTGGCTGGACGACATAGAATTTGTCTTAAAATAATTGATACTAACAAGCTCACTCAAATATTTAGGCCCTATTCTTTTGGGAACATTTTCAATTTAGTTTAACTAGTTTCCTCCCATAATTCAATCCAAATCACTTTACTTCAAATCTTTCCGGTTCAGCCTAAAAGAACAGGGCCTTAAGCCATCAACAAGTTTATTTTTGCCACCTCAGTTTTTTAAATGGCCTAATTTTGACCCTGCTTAGTGGCCATCGCTATGGCTATATTATATAAGTAACACACCCTCTCTCTTTTTTTAATTAGTTGCACCAATTGACGTTTGGGCACTATTCATCAACCAAATTTGAAAAGTTTTCTCTTAATTATATAAGGAAAAACATAGTACAAGTAAGATCTTATAAAATTCGTCTCAATACGAGGATTTCATATATCAATATTTTATAATTTTTACTTAATTATACGCAATTAGAGATATTAATATCCAAACAAACATGTTGGAGTACATAAAAAAAAGAAATGGTGCAACTAAAAAAACCTGATAAATCCTACACTATAAATGATTGTATATATTTTCTTACTTTTGTAGTTTTGTTTGACGGATCTCTTAGGTCATGAATTAACCTTTATTCAAAGTATAGGTACATTAACAAATCATTACTAACAAAAGCCTTCTCTAGTAAAAATACTTATAAAGATAAATTGATGAATATTGATGAAAGTATGAAACTGAAAAGAAAAATCTATAATCTGCAAACTCTGTCAATAATCAAGGATATTGCTCTCAATAGCCTAGTCAGCATATTTCAGTGGCACATGCTCACTCGGCAGATAATTGAATATACGGTTATACCCAATGTCGTCAGTACCTTTGGGCAGATGGAGCGCGTGACTTTGCAACAATAAATGGCGCGTGAAAGCCTGCTCCCAACATCCCCGACTCCATTTTCCTTGGGACGCTTGCAGGGGCAGAGATACAACATGCGGACAGAAATTTTGGGTGTACATGTCTGCGTTTGTTTAAGAATGAGGGAGTGGAAGGGTGAAGGGTGGTAAGTCATTTTATCTTCCACACATATTGTGGGTTTAATTTTCATTAGGGGGTTTAGGGAGTTTCGGGGTAGGTTGTATTTAGGTGTCCTGTAAGGGGGCGTTAATGTAATTTATCATACCAATTTTTTTTAAAAAAAAATGTATGCGTTTGTTTATTTTATCATTATTAAATTTTTCAGGGGTATTAAAAAATTTCATTTTTCTTGATTTCTTTTCCTAAATCACTGAGGTAAATGTCATAATAACTAAGAAGACAATACGCAACTAGAATACTAGATCAAGCGATCAACTTGTAATCTAAGCCTTTCCTTATGTACCGGCTCCTCGGAAAAAAGACATCTTCCTTGTGTGTATTTTTTGTAGTGTTCATATAAAATATTTATTGGAAACAAATATAAGCTAAACTCTCGTTAGTTAAATTTCTTCATAATGTGAGAATCCTAACCCCGTGAAATTTATAATTAATTTTACGATACGTGTAACCATCATTTGAAATTACTTATATGTCTACAAAACGAGCTATAAGAATACTTTACAAGTTTTATACCCATATTGTAATAGCCGTGTAAGCTTGAACCTAAATAAATTAATATTTTGGTGAAATTAAGTTTCAATAACAAAAACATAGTTTGAAAAAAGTACTTCTATATTTATAGTTATATCATATTAACGACTTCAAAGACTATATAAACAATCCACTTTAACCGCATCTATCTTGTATTATTATACGTAGCAGGATATATAGGTTTTTTGAGAATTCATCTTATTGTAAATATTTTCATCATGTAATATCAAAGTTGTGCAATGACAAACGTAACAAGTTTTTCAGCTATGACTTAAAAATGAAAAAAAAAAATTAAGTATGTTAACCAGTAAAAACCAGTAAATTTCATAAGAAAATTGATGTTAGAGAATCAACAATTATCAGTTTCAACCAATAAATTAATTTAAACAAGTTAAAAACAATCCTAACTAGAATAAAGTAGTTTATTAAAAAAACGAAGGAGAGTTTAATAAAATAAATTTCATATTAGTAAAACTCGGGTAAAATTAAGTGAACAAGACCGTAGTTAGGGAATCCAAATCTTCTGTCCCATAAATCGTGTACCACTTGTGCGTCACTCTGTTTCATTGATTGTCATTATTATTATGATTCGTCCTTCAATAATTTACAATTTAAAATATATAATAATCAGCCAATAGAAAATAGTAGCACGCAAATGATATATTATCTGTGAGACAGAAGATTTAGGCCCTGTTCTTTTGGACTTATTTTCAGTTTAGTTTTTCGCAGTTCAGTTCAGTTACTCTATGCATTTCAGTTTCCCGCAGTTCAGTTTAGTTCAGTAAAAAAGAACGGAGCCTTAGATTCGTAATTTTTTTATTTTTTATTTTTTATGTTTAGGTAAGATGAAGGGTATTCACTTGAAGGGGGATAATGAGAAATCATCAAATGAGTCCCATGAGGTTTGATCCCTAAACTTCAGAGATATAAGGTACGAAGCAATGCCACAACTCTATCACCTCAACCTCCCTTATATTTGTAATTAGGACTTAGGAGGTTAGGTGTATTGCGGGGAATATACATGCTACAAAATGATTGTTTAAATTTGTAAAAGGAAAAGTTATTTGAAGTGTCACGACCGGGCACCCTTCCCTCTCCTCTGTATCCTTTGAGACTGAAGACTGTATTCCTCGTGATCGGAGAAGGCAGATCCCTGGAAGACTGTTCCCGTTAGTCACGTGGGATCTTTTGACTACCTCTCCTCTCCTCTCTTTCTCTCTCCTCCCCCTCACCAAAAACACTCTTCATGTGTAACTATAAATACTCCTCCACTTCCCCACCCTCTCAAACCCATTAAACCATCCATTTCTCTCTTTCTCTCTCTTCTCTTTTCATATTTCCAATTTTGCGTTACATATATTCCACGACAACCGTGGGGTTCACCCCTAAAAACATACTACCCGACAAATATCACAACTTTATTATAAAATTTATTATTATTATCATAAACATGGTTGGTCCATGTTCTTCTTGTGGCCCTTACAATCAATACTGCGCCCACCACTCCGCCGCCGCATACTGGCCAACGCAACCACAGCAGTACCCTCACAACTACTACAACTCCGCCTCTTATGACGAGGATGAGGTTGATTATATGTACTCGTCGTCTTCTTCGTCGTCGTCGTATTCTTCTGTTGATTGTACTCTCTCCCTTGGTACTCCTTCCACTCGACTCACTAACGATAATAACACTAATAATAATAAACCTACTCCTCATCGTAATAGTGTTTCTTCTTTTTGCTGGGATTTGCTTCATTCTAAGCAATCTTCTAGCTCTACTCCTAAGCCTAGCCGTAGTAACAACCATGCCGCCGCCAATAGTGGTGGTGATCCTCTCTTTGTCCGTCGCTGCGCTAACTGTGATACCACCTCCACACCTCTATGGCGAAATGGTCCTCGTGGCCCCAAGGTAATAATTACATTCTTATTATCAGTTCCGTGTTATATTACACTTTGTTTGGATATATAGCAATTTGAAAATATCGAAAACGGAGAAATGAGTATATCTTTGTTTTTTTGGACATTAAATTTCAAGGTTTTAAGCTCTATCTTTTTGATTTTTTTTTTATCTCAGTTTTTCAATTCAATTCAATTTAGTTCAACTATTTAGGCTATGTTCGTATAGACACAAGCACGCCATTACAACTTTATATATCTATGAGCGTTATTCTTTGTTGTCAAATTTGTTGGTCCAAAGTCCAAAAATGTCATTAGGAGTTTTGTATATCTATAAACCTTATTTGTTGAAGAAGAATTAAAATTGATGGTTTTGTAATATTTGCAGTCACTATGCAACGCATGTGGAATAAGGTTCAAGAAGGAAGAGAGAAGAGCTGCGGCGGCTACAACTACTGCAGCAGCTAACAATGGGGCCGCATCAGGAATAATGGACCCACATCACGGGTACTATAACGGTTCATGGGCCCACCAGTATACTCCGGCGGCCCCACAGAAGATGCAATGTTACGGAACTCCGAGCGAGTTCCGGTTCATTGAAGATGACCGTGGGTCCGACGGCGGTATTCAGTTTCTCTCTTGGCTAACCCATGACAGACCTAGTGGTCTTGTTCATGACTTCACTCGGTGAACTTATTAAGTGACGTGGCTTACCATTTTACAAATTACAATCATCCATATCAGCAAAAAAAGAAAAAGAAAAAAAATGTTAATCATAGTAAGTATTGAAGTAGTATGATCTTGCCAATGATCTCGGAAAAAGGAAGAGGCCATGCAATGACGACGACGTTTCATGGAACAAAATGAGTTTTTGTTGGTGATCATTCATGATAGTGATGGTTACGATTCTCCAAGCACTATGGTCAAGGTCTCCAATTACTCCCTTTTCCTTTTTTATTTTATTTTATTTTATTTTTTTCAAAAAAAAAAATTCAATTGTGGACTACCCTTTAAAATTCCACTTTTTTTTTAAGCATAGGTAGAGTGCAAATGGGATAATTCTATGTTGTTAGCTAGATCTTCACTTAACTTTCTTTTTGAGCCTTCTCTTTCTTTTTTGTTTTCCCCTTTTGTCAGTAGTCTTATATAAATATTTATTTATATATATATATATATAACCCCTCTTACCTTTTGCTAGTCTCAATATTGTCCAAGCTTAGTAGTAGTGGTGTTATTTACTGTATGAAAATGATATATGATGATGATCATGATGATATGAAACTTTTTTTGTTACTTCTTTGACTTCACTTTTCTTTCTTTTTGAGTTCAAATCTTGCACTTCTACTAGTTGTGTAGTAATGTAGTTGTACACTGTACAGTACTTCATTACCAGTCTACTACTAAATGCATGGTGGTCCAATTGCTACCAAATAAAAATCATGTATTTGGGTAGATGAGCCTCTCTCATTTAACGAAAGGGTCGGATTTCGGGTCGATAAATGGGTTATACCTATTTATGCTCATCTCATTATAGAGTATAGACTGTGCCATGCGCCTTCATTTGTATCCATATTCGTTTTAGATATTGAGTGTATTGCATTCACTCTACACTCAAGAGTCAAGACGCAAAAGAATTGTGATAATTCTGTGAATCAGGGTCAAATTCGGATTATTCGTATTTGTGTCATACCCTGCTATAATATGCGGCCCAAAATGGTCAACTCTACATGTCGTGACTAATATTAACATTTAACAGAGAACTTTATTATTATGATGATAAATTATCACACAATATTTTATCAAGTCGATTTTTATAAGGGTAAATGTAACAATCACCACCAGCTACTATACTGAGTTCATGGGCTCGTGCGGCACAATTACCATAAAGCAGAAACAGTTGCATTTTTACATTGAGATCCCAAATCAATGTCGGATTACAACTAATACTGATTATTCTTAGACGTAGCAGCAGTCCAAGTTTTTTGTAAATTCAGTTCGTGATGCATGGAGTATTAAGATATGATATGTGCTTTTGTCTTTTAATTGGTACTATGGCTTTTTTTCCCAAATGTTAGTCTTAGGGATGTAAATGATGTTAGTCGAGTTCGAGTTTGAGCTAGCTCGACTCGACTCGTTAGCATTCGAGTGTAGCTCACTCGAGTTGAGTTTTAACCGACTTTTGACCGAATCGAGTTTTGACCGAGTAGATCTCTAGTAGCTTGCAAGAGTCTCATGTTAAAAACAACTCTAAGTTAAGGTAACTAAAAAATATGTTGAATTTAGGTATTTCCTATAGATCATCGAGTATTCGAGCTTCTCACGGATTTTCGAGTCGAACATGAGTTGCTTAACTCGACTGGCCAACATCTCAAGTCGAGCTCGAGTTCAAGTCGAGCTCACTCGACTCGAGCTTTAACCGACTTTAATTTAATTGAGTTGATCTCGAATAGCTCGCGAGTTGTCTAATCTCATTTACATCCCTAGTTGGCACAAACCAGAATTTATGTTTAGTTTCATAATTCTCATGTACTCTTTCTATTGTCAAATTCTACTCACTTACCTTTTCTTATAGTCGAAGTTTGACCATGTTTACAAACTATAGATAAGAAAAAATAAAGTGATATGAGATCTTGTAGCTAGATTTAGGTAATAATAACTATCATTTTAAGTATCTTAAATGAGCACAATAATGAGCATAATAATAATTAATCACAATACTAGCACAATAAAAAATATCATTTTAAGTATCTCTAGGATCTTGTAGATTTAGGTAATAATTCTATGTTGTAAACCTATTTGTTTATTTAAGTTAATTCTATTGGTTGAAACATATAGCACAATTTAGTAGAAGTTTCAATTAATGTTGTCCTGTATTTTTGTTTTAAAAAGTGAAAAAAAAAATTTACTCTACAATACAAGCAAAGCATTAAATAGTACAAATGGAGCAGCAGGTGATAGCTTAGTGGTGTTGGCATCACCTCCATCCCAGAGAGCCTGGGATCGAGTCTCACCCCTTGCAAGGAGGGATCCCTAATTCTCCCCTATTTGCAAGGGACTTCATCTTACCTTATTAAAAAAAAAAAAAAAGTATAAATCATGATATGTTTTACTTTCCTTAATTCCATGAAAAATGAGAAATATACACTATATAATGAGACGAAGGGAGTAAAACTTAAGAAAAGAGAGGGATAACTAGATAGTATTAGAAAGAATTATATGTGTGCTGCCGGCCAAATAAAATAAAGTTAAGTACAAATATGTACTCCTGTATTAGGCTCTTTTTATTTCTCCCTCTGGTCTATTTTGTTCCAGAATAATGGAATTATAAAAGTTGATGAGTACGTCTTGTGTGTAATATGTTACACCATAACTTATCGTGTAACATGTACTTATCGTGTAACATGCATAATGACATACACTCCAACAAGAATGACATGGACTATACAAATAATCACATTTTATCATTTATTTCATGTCATTTGAGGTCTTTTTACAAAAGAACCGGTGGTTTATTAGTTATTACACCATAAATTATGGTGTAACAGTTCACCCAAAATTTGTGAAAGTTAAATTGCAGTAGTGTAGAAACTGGTTAATGGTTAATTTACGTACTAGAGTATACTATTGGCTAGTTTGTCAATATTGATCATTGGTGACTGGTGTCCTTGCGCATTTGATTAAACGTAATCGACATATCTGATTTTATCGATACAATAAAACAGTCCAAAGGTCACGACTCAACCAGTATTAGCAAACAATTGTATAAGGTACAAAGTATACGAATGTTTGTTATAGACTTATACTCCTAGATAGTTTAAGTGTTTCACACCAGCAAGATAATCAATATAACAGTCTAATTAGGCCCTGCAAAGTCAGTTATGTACAATTGAGGAGCATGTCAATCGTTCATGTTTGGTTGATCGATTAGTGCTAATATCAATTAATGTTTAAATCAACGATGAAAAAACAAAGAGGCACGTAAAAGGGATTTTTATATATATATATATTTTTAAGGTAAGATGAAGGAGACTCACTTGAGGCGGGATAAGGGGAGACCTCAGGAATATGAGGTGGGAAGCGATGCAACTACTCCAGCACCTCAACATCCAAAAGGGGTTTATATGGCTTTATACTAGTGTGATTGATGATAAAATCTTACAAGTCTTTTTTTTTTTTGAAGGGAAATCTTACAAGTCTTTTGGCAATACGGTAATTGTTCTGACTTCAGAGTTTGTGTGTCAAAAGTATGAAGTAAATCCTCATGCCAAAGTTTATGGAAATGTAATTTCTTCTCTAAAATTGTATTTCTATTAATAATTTTCCATTCTCAATTTCTCACTCAATATTAGAGGTGATCATGGGCCGAGCCGTGACTAAAAACTTTACCCATTGGTCGGGTCGGACCAATTTTTTTGTGCCCAAAGCCCGCTATTTTGGGTCGGGCCGCGCGGGCTATTCGGGCCAAAATCGAGCCGTGTCAAAAATTAGACTAAAAAGTCATTTTTGGCTTGCTCAAAACCCGTTCCAAAAAAAAAAACGGGACGGGCCCGACCGCGGGCCAAAAAAAACTCCCCAAACCCGGCGCAAAATCGGGCCGGGCCGAGCAGGAGTTGATCAGCTCTACTCAATATCACATAACACGTTGCACGCTTAATTATAAGTTCTCATATTTATTATTAACCTCAAGTATACATTCATATAGTGAGTCGATAAATTTAATTACAAGTTTAGTCATTCTCTTACCGATAACCACATATATGCGAGCATCACTTAAACACCTATTGCCTCATTCATGATAATCAATAACTGATCACGCAACACTCTTACTTCAAAAAGTTGAGACCCCATGATTCACTAATAATATCTTCTTTTTAAAAAGAATACCCCACTACGAACTACAAACAATAAGATAAAGAACTCAAGTAAGCTCTTAAAACTCTGTGCCGATCAAACTGCGTCAATTAATATAGGACGGATGAAGTATATCCCATGCCTATACCTTTCTCATCTGAAAATTTTGAATTCGACTCTTTTCATTTATAAAAATGACTTCATAAGATAAAATATGGAAGTTTTAGTGATCAAATGCATCTACTTCCTTTTTCCTGTATGATAGTATGATTTAATCTTACATTTCTACATCTACGCAGATAAATAGCTAATAGACTAGTTTTTCACTCAAGTTTAACTCGACATATGTTATATAATATTAAAAAGTATATAATTATGGGTTGAATTTGAATATATTGATTTAAATCTTCTGTACAAATTTGTCATCCTCATACAACCACACTATATATACTCAGTTCCCGTAGAAGCATGCACCCCTGTTTATTTCTCCTACATTCCTTAACATAGACTCTAGATCACATACTCCTACTTTATAACATGAGTATTATAGCGAAACATGATTAAAAATCTTAAAGCAAACAGGGAAAAAAAATAAATGATGTGGATGTGATGTGGTCTTCAGGCGCCGCGTAGAAGAATCAAGGGCGGTCAAAGTATATAGTATAAGTGTCGTCCCCCCTATATAAAAGCTGAAGTTTTAAGAAAAAAAGGGAGATTCAGTATGTACTGATTTTTTTTTTTCTTTTCAGTTTTATATTTAATTATGTGATCAGAACGTTGGCAAAGAGAATAGAGAGTAGAGAGTAGAGACGAGGAGAAGAGAACAAAGTTCTAACTTTTAAGTTGCAGAACATATTAATCTATTAATCAGAAATCAGAACAGATTAAGAAAGAGAGAAGTAATTAATTAGATTGTTTTTATATTGTTTTATTCTTTCAAAAAATAAAATAAAATAAAGTTATTATGTATAATATGACCTACGGCTTAGGAGATTCCATGCCCACAGAAGAGGTAAAGCATTTAAACAATTTGGTCGGGGCTTTCAATTTTACACTTTGGGACTGCTGCTTTGGCCACCAACTTCCTTAAGTCTACTTATGATTCAAGGTATTTAATCTTAGGTTTGGATTCTTCCTGTTTCTTTGTCCTATTGTTTTTGACACTTTTGTAAAGTATGATGGCATCAAGAGAACATATATTCAACCATTAAAAAATAAGGATTACTAGTAAGATCGATCCCTTTAACTTCTATATTCAATTGATCAAGGTGATTTAATATTCTCAATTTTTTATTGGGCTTAGGCTATGTTCGAGGTTGTTTAATAAGGCAAAAATAATATGTTATTGAAATTGACATTTTGTCATAAATAGAATTAAGTTGCAACTTGTTGGTTGGAAAAAACTTCAAAATTGAGGAGTTAATAATTCGAAACCTTTTATAAATATTTTTCTTCATATTGCAAATATTATTTGAAAAAGGCGAAAAAATAAACAATTGATAGAATAACCAACTTTGCTTGTATAACAAAACTATTACTAGACAAATATCAACTTTCTAACCCAATGTACATTTTGTTTAAAGAGTTTTGAATTATTGATAAATTAGAATGCAGTTTTCGGCTAATTAAGAATAAAAACTTTACAAATTAATTATGTAGTTGTTGGATAATTAACCGAACTTTATGTTCAATTGTGATTTAAACAAGTAAAAGAAATTATATAGTAGTTTAAATAAATTGGTAAGTACATATAACTTTAATGTTAAGTTATAATATGAAAGAATGTGTTATTCTAGGGGAACACTATAAGAGGGGGGTGAATTGTAGAGGGAGTTCATAATCTCAATTTTTAGCTTGTTTAATTTGCGGAATTTGAAACTTTTGAGTAATAAAAACTTAAAGTATGCAAAAGAAATTTAGCGAGTAAACTCCTTAACTCAATATGAGGAGAAAAACCTCGACCCACTAGGAATTTTCCAACCCTTACTATAATAGAGGAACTCATAGTTAAAATCTATTATAGTCTCTAAGACTCAAGTTCCACTAGGAACTCAACTATCCCAGTGTGATAACCCTATCACAATGCTACTCACTCTCTCAAAGACACGACTTCACTCTAAGTCTTACAAGAGTTCCCACAACTCTTTTTCCAATTACAATCTCTTTAGAAAGAAAAACTCTAGTGTTTAGATTTTTAAGTAAAGTACTAGGAACTCGAAACTGACAAGGGAACTTATTATGGATTTTCTAAAAAACTTTGTAGCTTAAGAATGCTTTTGGAAAATGCCAGTTACATGTTCAAAGCAAAACATCCATCTCTATTTATAGAGAAGGACCAAAGATCATGTTCTAACTTTCTTCCAAGAGTTTCCTCACTAAATGACTTCATGCCTATTTTCAAGGCATAGTCGGTTAGGTGGTTGAGATTACTTGGGGAACACTTAGCCATAACCCCCACCAACGTCCTATAAGAATCAGTTAGAGATTCACCTGTGGGTTATACTCTCAAATTGAAGCTATGATGTATATCACACAACACATGTGAGTGTGCCGTGTTGATAAAAGAAGAGAGATTAGTTCATTTTATAATGCAAAGGGGGCTACTCCCCTTATTGCTATATGGTTTTAAGGTGCAACCTCCTTTGTCTTGTGAAGTGGACTATATCTCCTTATGAGGGGTGCGGCTTAGACCCATATTAAACATGGTATCAGAGCGGACGATCCGATCCTGACCCATTATAATATGCAAGATGGATGGTGTTAAAATATTTGTTTGGGGAAAGTAAGCTCGACAAAATTGTGATGGCCTCAAGAACGGGCCTAATTGACCTCATGTTGGAAGTCCAAGTGGGCCCAACGAGGATGTTGTGACCTACCAAGATTGCAAGAATAAAGGTCTCTCACATGTAGGGGGTGTTAAGAGTATAACCCACATGTGAATTAGGAAATAGTTAACCTGCATTGAAGAATTCGATAGAGAATGACTAACCACTACAAGAAAAGTGCAAATTAACGACGGCTTTTAGCCGTCGTTGGTAGCCTAAAAAGCCGTCGCTGAATAATCAACGACGGCTAACCGTCGTTAAATGGCCGCCGGAAAAAAGATGGTCGGTGATACAAGAATCAACGACCGTTAAGCCGTCGGTGATTTATTCAACGACGGTTCATGGACAATCAGCGACGGTTGTAAAAGCCGACGTTGATGCCAAGGTCAGCGACGGTTTACAACAGTCGCTGGATCACCGACCGTTTTACACCGTCGTTGTTCCAGCGACTGTTTTAAACCGTCGTTGTTCCAGCGACTGTTATAAACCGTCGTTGATTTCGAATAATCAACGACTGTTTATAACGGTCGCTAAAATGTGAAAGCAGTCGTTGATTTCGTTTCAATGGATGCATAGAGAACCTTACAATGTTCGCCTAGCCGTCGTTGATTTATTGTTCAACCGTTCGTTGTTCTTACAAAATAATATTATTTAAAATTCTATTGTTCTTAATAATAATTAAACCCGTACCGCACTGACTACACCTAAATATACCACGCTAAAGCTGTTTCTCCATCGCATTAAATTTTTTGCAATTACAAAATTATGCAATTTTGATATATATTAAAATTTACATAGATACTTGTATAATTACATGAAATAGATTACATTTATGTACACAAAATAGATCCCGATGTCGGAAAATAAAGTAGATGTCGGTGTTTACAAAAAATATATATCGACAAAGCTAGAAAATAATAAGCTAGATGCCGATAAATATAGACACTAAATGTCTATAGTTAGACAAACTACCTAGATTAAATATATGTACGCAAAATAGATCCCGGTGTCGGGAAATAAAGTAGAAGTCGGGTTGAAAAAAAAATAACCCGACACATCAAGAAACGAAGCGAGATGCCGATAAGCATTTACACTACAAGAAAATAGTTAGACTAACTATATCCAACTATAAGTTAGTTACGTAGTTGCCAAATCCAAAAAAAACTACACTGTCAAGGGTGGCTCTGTAGCATTACCGCCACCACCAAACCCCGGGTCATCTTCGGTCTGCGTTGTGGAGTGGGGCCCGGGTTGCAACCCGAGAACATGTGGCCGAAACTAGACATGTTCCTCATCATTTCCTCGATGAGGGCCCGACGTGACTCTTCCACCCGTCGTTGCGACCATTGCCTCCACCTCTCCCATCCGTGCAGCGACCTTTGCCTCCACTTGCGCCTCAATCTGAGAAAAAATGGACGGCTCATATGGTTGTGAAGAGCCACCATCTCCTCGCCCTGATGCAGAGTTGTAGTACAAATGATCTCCCTGACCCAACCCCTGAACTTTTCCTCTGTTCCTCCCCCCAACTGTCTCTCAATACAACAGATCAGGGTTCGTTTGTGACCCCCGAGTGGTACAATGATCCAGCTTCTTATTGTATGTCTCCTGCATTTGGTTAAATATACTCATATTCAAATAATATAAAGTGCCAAAATGGCCTATATTTGGTTCTAACTTTCCTATTCTGTGTATTTTCAATCAAAACAACTTAGAATCACATTAAACTAACTATATATATGATGTTTGAGGTGTTTATAACTTAAACTAGCATCAAACTACTCGTATTCATTCAATTTCAAGTGAAATGGCCTAAAATGGCCTATATTAGCCTATATTTGGTTCTAACTTTCCTATTTTGTGTATTTTCAATCAAAACAACTTAGAATCACATTAAACTAACTATATATATGATGTTTGAGGTGTTTATAACTTAAACTAGCATCAAACTACTCGTATTCATTCAATTTCAAGTGAAATGGCCTAAATTGGCCAAAATGGCCTATATTTGGTTCTAACTTTCCTATTTTGTGTATTTTCAATCAAAACAACTTACAATCACATTAAACTAACTATATATATGATGTTTGAGGTGTTTATAACTTAAACTAGCGTCAAACTGCTCGTATTCATTCAATTTCAAGTGAAATGGCCTAAATTGGCCAAAATGGCCTATATTTGGTTCTAACTTTCCTATTATGTGTATTTTCAATCAAAACAACTTACAATCACATTAAACTAACTATATTTATGATGTTTGAGGTGTTTATAACTTAAACTAGCGTCAAACTGCTCGTATTCATTCAATTTCAAGTGAAATGGCCTAAATTGGCCAAAATGGCCTATATTTGGTTCTAACTTTCCTATTTTGTGTATTTTCAATCCAAACAACTTACAATCACATTAAACTAACTATATATATGATGTTTGAGGTGTTTATGACTTAAACTAGCATCAAACTACTCGTATTCAATCAATTTCAAGTGAAATGGCCTATATTAGCCTATATTTGGTTCTAACTTTCCTATTTTGTGTATTTTCAATCAAAACAACTTAGAATCACATTAAACTAACTATATATATGATGTTTGAGGTGTTTATAACTTAAACTAGCATCAAACTACTCGTATTCATTCAATTTCAAGTGAAATGGCCTAAATTGGCCAAAATGGCCTATATTTGGTTCTAACTTTCCTATTTTGTGTATTTTCAATCAAAACAACTTACAATCACATTAAACTAACTATATTTATGATGTTTGAGGTGTTTATAACTTAAACTAGCGTCAAACTGCTCGTATTCATTCAATTTCAAGTGAAATGGCCTAAATTGGCCAAAATGGCCTATATTTGGTTCTAACTTTCCTATTTTGTGTATTTTCAATCCAAACAACTTACAATCACATTAAACTAACTATATATATGATGTTTGAGGTGTTTATGACTTAAACTAGCATCAAACTACTCGTATTCAATCAATTTCAAGTGAAATGGCCTAAAATGGCCTATATTAGCCTATATTTGGTTCTAACTTTCCTATTTTGTGTATTTTCAATCAAAACAACTTAGAATCACATTAAACTAACTATATATATGATATTTGAGGTGTTTATAACTTAAACTAGCATCAAACTACTCGTATTCATTCAATTTCAAGTGAAATGGCCTAAATTGGCCAAAATGGCCTATATTTGGTTCTAACTTTCCTATTTTGTGTATTTTCAATCAAAACAACTTAGAATCACATTAAACTAACTATATATATGATGTTTGAGGTGTTTATAACTTAAACTAGCATCAAACTACTCGTATTCATTCAATTTCAAGTGAAATGGCCTAAATTGGCCAAAATTGCCTATATTTGGTTCTAACTTTCCTATTTTGTGTATTTTCAATCAAAACAACTTACAATTACATTAAACTAACTATATTTATGATGTTTGAGGTGTTTATAACTTAAACTAGCGTCAAACTGCTCGTATTCATTCAATTTCAAGTGAAATGGCCTAAATTGGCCAAAATGGCCTATATTTGGTTCTAACTTTCCTATTTTGTGTATTTTCAATCCAAACAACTTACAATCACATTAAACTAACTATATATATGATGTTTGAGGTGTTTATGACTTAAACTAGGATCAAACTACTCGTATTCAATCAATTTCAAGTGAAATGGCCTAAAATGGCCTATATTAGCCTATATTTGGTTCTAACTTTCCTATTTTGTGTATTTTCAATCAAAACAACTTAGAATCACATTAAACTAACTATATATATGATGTTTGAGGTGTTTATAACTTAAACTAGCATCAAACTACTCGTATTCATTCAATTTCAAGTGAAATGGCCTAAATTGGCCAAAATGGCCTATATTTGGTTCTAACTTTCCTATTTTGTGTATTTTCAATCAAAACAACTTACAATCACATTAAACTAACTATATTTATGATGTTTGAGGTGTTTATAACTTAAACTAGCGTCAAACTGCTCGTATTCATTCAATTTCAAGTGAAATGGCCTAAATTGGCCAAAATGGCCTATATTTGGTTCTAACTTTCCTATTTTGTGTATTTTCAATCAAAACAACTTACAATCACATTAAACTAACTATATTTATGATGTTTGAGGTGTTTATAACTTAAACTAGCGTCAAACTGCTCGTATTCATTCAATTTCAAGTGAAATGGCCTAAATTGGCCAAAATGGCCTATATTTGGTTCTAACTTTCCTATTTTGTGTATTTTCAATCCAAACAACTTACAATCACATTAAACTAACTATATATATGATGTTTGGGGTGTTTATGACTTAAACTAGCATCAAACTACTCGTATTCAATCTATTTCAAGTGAAATGGCCTAAAATGGCCTATATTAGCCTATATTTGGTTCTAACTTTCCTATTTTGTGTATTTTCAATCAAAACAACTTAGAATCACATTAAACTAACTATATATATGATGTTTGAGGTGTTTATAACTTAAACTAGCATCAAACTACTCGTATTCATTCAATTTCAAGTGAAATGGCCTAAATTGGCCAAAATGGCCTATATTTGGTTCTAACTTTCCTATTTTGTGTATTTTCAATCAAAACAACTTAGAATCACATTAAACTAACTATATATATGATGTTTGAGGTGTTTATAACTTAAACTAGCATCAAACTACTCGTATTCATTCAATTTCAAGTGAAATGGCCTAAATTGGCCAAAATGGCCTATATTTGGTTCTAACTTTCCTATTTTGTGTATTTTCAATCAAAACAACTTACAATCACATTAAACTAACTATATTTATGATGTTTGAGGTGTTTATAACTTAAACTAGCGTCAAACTGCTCGTATTCATTCAATTTCAAGTGAAATGGCCTAAATTGGCCAAAATGGCCTATATTTGGTTCTAACTTTCCTATTTTGTGTATTTTCAATCCAAACAACTTACAATCACATTAAACTAACTATATATATGATGTTTGAGGTGTTTATGACTTAAACTAGCATCAAACTACTCGTATTCAATCAATTTCAAGTGAAATGGCCTAAAATGGCCTATATTAGCCTATATTTGGTTCTAACTTTCCTATTTTGTGTATTTTCAATCAAAACAACTTAGAATCACATTAAACTAACTATATATATGATGTTTGAGGTGTTTATAACTTAAACTAGCATCAAACTACTCGTATTCATTCAATTTCAAGTGAAATGGCCTAAATTGGCCAAAATGGCCTATATTTGGTTCTAACTTTCCTATTTTGTGTATTTTCAATCAAAACAACTTACAATCACATTAAACTAACTATATTTATGATGTTTGAGGTGTTTATAACTTATACTAGCGTCAAACTGCTCGTATTCATTCAATTTCAAGTGAAATGGCCTAAATTGGCCAAAATGGCCTATATTTGGTTCTAACTTTCCTATTTTGTGTATTTTCAATCCAAACAACTTACAATCACATTAAACTAACTATATATATGATGTTTGAGGTGTTTATGACTTAAACTAGCATCAAACTACTCGTATTCAATCAATTTCAAGTGAAATGGCCTAAAATGGCCTATATTAGCCTATATTTGGTTCTAACTTTCCTATTTTGTGTATTTTCAATCCAAACAACTTACAATCACATTAAACTAACTATATATATGATGTTTGAGGTGTTTATAACTTAAACTAGCATCAAACTACTCGTATTCATTCAATTTCAAGTGAAATGGCCTAAATTGGGTTGTAACTAAACTTGCACCAAACTTTTCAATCATATTTGCCTATAAATATATGTTTAGAAGTATGTACCGAGATTGAAACACTCCCTGATCCCCCCTTGCACAGCCCCCCCACCCTCCCCCCTACGCCTCCTCCCCACTCCCCGATCCCCCTCGCACAGCCAGCCCCACCCCCCTACGCCTCCTCCCTCCCCGACCCCCCTGCAGCCCCTCCCCTCCCCTCGACCCCCTGCAGCCTCCTCCCCTCCCCGACCCCTCCTCCGCCCTCCCCCCCTCCCCCACCCCCCCCGCACCTGCCCCCCACACTCCACGACCCCCTCGCACGGCTCACCCCCCCCCCCGACCCCCTGCAGCCCCTCCCCTCCCCGACCCCCCTGCAGCCCCCCCCCTCCCCGACACCCCCCGCATCCCCTCCACACTCCCCGATCCCCCTCGCACGCCCCCCTACCCTCCCCGACCCCCCTTGCACACGCCCCCCACCTCCCCGACCCACCCTTGACCTTCCCCTCCCCCCCCCGACCCCCTCCCCCCCCCCGACACCCCCACCCCCCCCTCCCTAACCCCCCGCAGCCCCTCCCCTCCCCGACCCCCTCTGCAGCCCCTCCCCTCCCCGACACCCCCTGCAGCCCCCTCCCTAACCCCCCTGCAGCCCCTCCCCCCACTCCCCTCGATCCCCCTCGCACAGCAGCCCACCCCCCCCCTACGGCTCCTCCCCCTCCCCGACCCCCTCGCACCCACCCCCCACACTCCCTCGACCCCCCCCGCACATGCCCCCCACACTCCCTCGACCCCCCCCGCACAGCTCACCCCCTCCCCGACCCCCCCCGCACCCCCCTCCCCGACCCCCCCGCAGCCCCTCCTCCCCGACCCCCTGCGACCCCCCCTCCCCCTCCCCGACACCCCCCGCATCCCCTCCACACTCCCCGATCCCCCTCGCACACTGCCCCTACCCTCCCCGACCCCCCCGCGCACCCCCACCTCCCCGACCCCCCTTCGCCCCTCCCCTCCCCGACCCCCTCTGCAACCCCTCCCCCTCCCCGACACCCCATGCAGCCCCCCTCCCTAACCCCCCCTGCAGCCCTCCCCCACTCCCCGATCCCCCCGCACGCTGAGCCCACCCCCCCTACGGCTCCTCCCCTCCCCGACCCCCCTCGCACGACCCCCCCCACACTCCCCGACCCCCCCGCACCCCCCTCACCCTCCTTGACCCCCCCCGCACGCCTCACCCCCCTCCCCGAACCCCCCGCACAGCCCCCCTCCCCGACCCCCCTGCAGCCCCCTCCTCCCCGACCCCCCCTGCAGCCCCCCCCTCCCCCGACACCCCCCGCATCCCCTCCACACTCCCCGATCCCCCCTCGCACACCCCCTACCCTCCTTGACCCCCCCCCGCATGCCCCCACCTCCCCGACCCCCCTTCAGCCCCTCCCCCCCTCCTCGACCCCCTCTGCGGCCCCCTCCCCTCCCCGACACCCCCTGCAGCCCCCTCCCTAACCCCCGCAGCCCCCCCCCCACTCCCTCGATCCCCCTTGCACAGCAGCCCCACCTCCCTACAGCTCCTCCCCTCCCCGACCCCCCCTTGGACAGCCGCCCACACTCCCTAACCCCCCCGCACATGCCTCACCCCTCCCCGACCCCCCCCGCACGCCTCACCCCCTCCCCGACCCCCCCGCACTGCCTCACCCCCTCCCCGACCCCCCCGCCCCTCCCCCTTCCACGACCCCCCGCACAGCCCCCCACCCTCCCCGACCCCCCCGCACACGCCCCACCCCAATACCAAAACCATATGAAATCATGAGAAATCAACAACTGATCATACTCTTTAGACCATGGCCAAATCATAATGCTTAGGAAAATGTAATCTTTGATAATTAAAAGAGCATAATCAGATGCTACAAATCCACCATGTAGATTCTGATTAGAATAACTAGAATTAGTGGTCACAATGCAGTCATATATTTTAATATTAATGCGAAAAGGGAAGTGGGGAGAAAGCAAGTACTAATTAAATATTAGAAAAACACTAAGAAAAACCACAGGTGCAGAATGGATCATGTTACTCAACAACAGTAAGAAAAACTACAGATGGAAATGTCATAACAAGTAATCTTCAACATTTCATTACAAAAGTCATATATTTTTATTGAAATGTTGTCCTTAATACAAGCTATGATATACTCAAACAAATCAAAGTGAATTCCCATCATCGCTTAGTTCATCATCACTATCGTCATCCCAAAAACCATCATCGTCATCGTCATCATCCTCGCTTTCTCCAGACTTGAAACTAGACTCTTCTTCATCATCACCTGATGGGGCTTCAAACAAAATTTCTTCATCATCTCCTTCAACACACTCGACATCATTACTACCTTCATAATCGGGAATATCATTTGGATCACAAAGCGTTGGATTCCCAGCACTTGTCTCCTGAAGGAAGTCGAAGTCAACCGGAGCATCAATCACAGACCTTGCCTTTGTCCTAAACACAGCCCACCATTGAGCACGATCTCTTTTCAAGTTTGGGTACGGTGCGAAATATACTTGGCTAACCTGGTATGATAGCACAAAGGGATCAAACTTGGGGTATTTCTTGGTGTGGTTGACTTCAACTAGCTTGTATTGATCGATGTTCATTCCCCTCACATTGTCCATCCAATTGCACTTGAACAAAACTGTGCTATATTGACTACGAGCACCGGTAAACTTCAATTCTATAACATCATCTAGAATACCAAAGAAATCACTCCCTCCATCATTAGACACACACACTCCATAATTCATGGTGGATTTGTGTTTGCTTGATGCTTTTGTTTGGAAATTGTATCCATTAACATAGTGTCTATTCCAAGTGCGAACTAATGTCGAAGGACCCATTGCCAAAGCAAACAGTACATCATCATTGGGTTTGTCTAGAATAACCTATTAAAATTCATTCATATTGTTAATCCATTAACATTTCTTGAATAATCTATTGAATAACCTATAGTCACACAAACTCACTTTCGATCTAAACCAATCAAGGTATTCTCGCTTCATGTTGCACCCACACATCTTCCCTACGTAGAGTAGGTCGAATTTGAAGAATGTGGTCCTCGAAATCCCTTACAAACATAACAATTGTTAATGTCTAAATTAAAAATGAAAGTTAAATTTATAAATAATATGATTAATAACAAGTGTTTTACTTCTCAAATTCTTGTAAGATGCCCGTATTTGCTAACACATATAGGTGTGCACGTTGTAGTTCCACTTCGGTTATAAATCGTGTTCCACCCGCATTAGACGGCCGACCACAATTAACCCCGAATAGTTCTCGGGGACAGTTTCGTCGAGCATCCTATCAACTTCATCATTTACATTACGGCTCGAATCTCGTGTCTTAGTATCCACTCCTTGCTGAAAGTAGTTTGAACAGAAGTTTACAATCTCTTCACACAAGTATGCATTACAAATAGAACCCTCCACACGAGCCTTGTTACCAATTTTGCGTTTCAAATGATTGAGGAACCTAAGATGGTGGTTATCAAAAAGAGTTACACAATTGCGAACAACAATAAAAAAGGATATATGAAAATGAAGGATAAGTACCTTTCAAAGGGATACATCCAACGGTATTGCACGGGACCACATAGCCTAGCTTCGCGTGGAAGGTGAACTGGTAAGTGTTCCATGGAATTGAAGAATGATGGTGGGAAAATCTTTTCGAGTTTACAAAGGATCTCGGCTATGTCCTTTTCCAATCTTTCCATGTCACTTACCGTGATGGTGGAGCAACACAAATCACGGAAAAAAGGCTAATCTCGGTGACAACTTTCCACACATGAACCGGAAGCAACTCCTTTAATGCAATCGGCAATAATCTTTCCATGAAGACATGACAATCATGGCTTTTCATACTTGTGCAGCTTACCGGATCGCATGTCCACACATCTTGTTAAGTCGGAAGCATAGCCATCGGGAAATTTCAAATCTCGACCCAGGTTGCATAATACTTTCCTTTGGGACTTGTCCAAGTGCGAAAGGTGCTTTTGGTGGAGTTTCTTTTCCGTTTGCATCCTTGGTGACATGAAGTTGAGGCCTTTTGCACAATTTAGCAATGTCTTTTCTAGATGCAACGGTGTCTGCTGTCTGTTTTTTCACATCCATAACTGTGTGAATGAGTTGGTCGAAGAAGTTTTTCTCAATGTGCATGACGTCAAGGTTGTGACGAAGATGCAGATCTTTCCAAGATGGGAGCTCCCAAAGACAGCCTTTGTTTGAACCACCCATTTTTCAACTTCTTCAAAGCGTTAAGTGCATCTCGGTCCATCTCGTAGCCTTTGGCAAGTCTTTAACACATGACCACAACTCCTCCCCGGACATGATGTGTGGTGGAGACCCTTTTTCAACCTTATTTCGCAAAAAGCTACTTTGTTTTTACGAAAAGGATGATCTTGAGGAAGGAATTGACGGTGACAATCAAACCAAGAAACTTTACCCCCATGCTCGAGCCAAAAAGCTTTGGATTTATCCATACAATAAGGACAAGCCTTTTTCCCAGCGGTGGACCAGCCAGATAACATACCGTAAGCAGGAAAATCATTTATTGTCCAAAGAATGGCGGCACGCATATTGAAATTTTGTTTCCTAGAAATGTCATAAGTAGTTGCTCCAACATCCCATAATTGCTTCAATTCCTCGATTAAGGGTTGCATGTACACATCCAAGTTTCCCTTCGGATTTTTAGGACCAGGAACGAGCAACGAAAGGAACATGAAGGGTTTTTTCATGCACATCGATGGCGGCAAGTTGTACGGGGTTAAGATGACCGGCCAACATGAATATTGACCCCCAAACTTTCCATGTGGACCAAACCCATCTCGTACACAAACCGAGTCGAACATTCCTAGGCTCGGATGCAAATTCGCCAAAGGATCTATCCAAATGCTTCCAAGCTTCACTGTCGCTAGGGTGAGCCATTTTGTCTTCGGCTCTTGGATTTTTGGCATGCCATGTCATTTCTTCAAAGAACGTTCTTTGTTGCATACAACCTCTCGCAATCTCGGTGTGATTGGGAAATAAATCGGAACTTTCATTGGAACTAAAGACCCCTTAGAAGTCCTCTTGTATCTGCGCTGCAATCGCACACTCTACATCCGTCCAAGTGTGCATCGGTTCTCCAAAATAACATACAACCTTTCGGGCAAGCATGAATCTTTTCGTGGGGAAGCTCTAATCCCTCCAAGATCTTCTTCGTATCGTAAAATGTGTCACTCATGTTGTTGTTGTTAGGTATTGCTTCTTTCATTAATGAAGCAAAAGCATCAACACACCTATGTGGCAAATTGTACTCACACTTCAAAGATACTATTCTAGATGCCATTTCCAACACGGTACATGGAGCTCCCGTCGTACAACGGTTCCTCGAAGCCTTTAATAGGTCAAGAAACACCTTTGCTTGAGGATTAGGCTCCTTCTCCATTCCACTAGGCTCTTCAACAGGTGGACGGTTCTGGATTATTCCCAAGAGCATCGAAAACCATTTCACGGTATGGATTAGATAGCTCTTCCTCGGGTTGAGGTAACTCTTCACCATGAGAATACCAACCGTAGTAATCGGGTATAAAGCCCTTGCTATACAAATGCACTTTAACCGTGTTCGCGGCATGCATACGTCTGTTCTTGCATTTCGGACACGGACATCTAACTTCATCCTTACCCGGGCTTTCGAGATTTACTTTGCAAAAGTCAATGAATTCATCAACCCCCTCAAGAACTCGGGCCTCAAGTTACGCACATTGTCATATCTATCATACATCCACCAACGCTCCTTCCGTTTCATGGTGACCAATTCTACAATTCTAAAGCATTTCAACCACACTACTCATTAACAACCATCATACGGACAATTAAAACATTTGTGTGAAATACATATAGGGCCTAAAATGATGTCCAAAGGTCCTTATCACTCCAACCTAACCCATTCTTCGACGTCTAACCCCACTAGTGAATGTATGCCAACTATTCGCTTCTACGTAAATTCCGGCAACATTTCCCATGAGTTCTCCAAGTACACAATGTGAGCTTCGTAAAAGCTTACATATGTACCCGAGAGAACAAAGCATAGAGAAACAACATGACCGAAAATTACATAGAATAGAACAAAAGGCATACATTCACCACCTAAGTGGGGTCAAACGTCGAAGAACAGCCCCAACGGGGACTATTCAAGATATACTCCTAATGAGTATACCTTGAACGGGTATCTAGGCACATGACGATGCAAACATATTTATTTAAACACTTAAATTAAATTTATAACATCATCCAAACTATTTCCACGAAAACAAATATGTCAAAAACAATATAAACAATTTAAATAGTGTAAACTAAATAAAAGAATGTGCAATAAATAAATTATTGTGATAATTATATAGTTTATAACTTTTATAACCTTTAATAAACGAACCACTATAAAAACTATTGTGATAATTATATAGTAACTTAAACTTATACAATTAAAGTAACTTAATCTTCAAAGTAATATAAACTAAAAAATTATATAGCCTAAGTTCAAGCTTGTTTTCATCATATGAACAACACCCATATCTTCTTTCTTCATTATTCATCATCCTTTGTTTTTCCTTTGATATTAAGTCCAACAATTTTGGGTTACTTTCACCCATTCTTTTTTTCCACCAAATGTTAGAAAACAAAAATACCCACATGCTCTTTCTTGTTACTGATTTCACTCACCAAGTCACTAAAATCTGACTATGAAATTATCTGAAAAAATTATAAGTAGTATGAACTTTGATTAAAGAAATGATATATTATAATATCAAACACTTACATGAAGAAATATACATAAAATAAAGCAAGACTAACAAAATGTGAGTAAAAAACTGACAGAAAAAGCAAGATTCGAATTTTTAGCAGAAATAACAAGAATTACCAAAAACCCAATTTTCTGGGTTTAGTTTCATGAGTACACAAATTATTAAAAAAAAAAAAGAAATTGGCACTGCTTACCACCGGCGAAATGTCGGTCCGGCAAGAGTCGATGCCAAGTTCGTCGCCGAAGTTCGTCGCCTGAAGTGCACTTCTCTCACGAGGAAAAAACCCAACTGTTAGGGTTTGGTTCATTAAACTCAAAAATTTTTTTAAAAAAAGGAGAAAGTAAAGCTTACCGCCGGCGAAGTGAGGTGGAGGTGGGTCGCTGCCGTTGGCTGGAGGAAGGAGGAAAGGCAGGTGGAGGTGGTTGCGTCGCTGCAAAAATCGCTGCACTTCCCTCCTTTTTTTTGTTGAAAATAAAACCCGACCGAATCACCGATTCAATTAAACCCCCCCTTCGTAATCAACGACCGTTTCTAACCGTCGCCCAAGCTAAAAAAATTTCTGCTTTACTTCCACAAAATTAACGACGGCTTATAGCCGTCGTTATTTATCAACGACAGCTAAACCGTCGTTAAATTATACAAAAGCAGACGGTGATCAACGACGGCTTATAGCCGTCGCTTATTATGAATATACCGACGGTTTTGTCAACCGTCGCTGACAGGCCGTCGTTATTTTGTGATTTTCTTGTAGTGAACTTATAGATTGGTGGGTTATTCCACCTATCACCAATTGGTTTTAAAATAAAACCCTACCAACTTTGTATATAGTCAAACTCTCATTCGTCGTGGGCTTGTATTAGGCCCAATGAAGTTTGTCAGTTTTTCTATATTTCTACCTAAGGAGAGTAGAAAATTCCCATGAGTATCAGCTAATTTGCTTTTTGAAGATATGCATGTTTTTTGGCTTCCAATCCTTGGTTAACTATTAATTTACTCAACACACTTTATTTTCTGAAGTAGTGGTTTTAGTCTAATTAATCTCTATGCGGTACGTATAAAGCTAGTGTCATTCTAAAATTCGATGAACTTCAACCCAAGAATAAAACAACTAATTAGAGCCAAAGGAAGTATGATGCGGGTCGCCCCACCACGTATAAACACATCATATCCGCATATAAAACCATTTGACATTTATTCGTATAAACACACCATATCTGCATATAAAACCATTTGACATTTATTATGAGTAGGGACTCTAAAGTAATTGACTTTCTAAAATTAGCTAGGTTCTTAGTTGAACATATTCTTGAAAAAAATTACAAGATTGAGTTTGGATCCCTAAAATTATTCGAGGGGTAATGTATTGCTTACCCCAAACCAAAGTAGTCCAAAACAAGAAAGGACAACTTTGTTCCTATATGATTCACGGGCATACGACGTTGTCTCTTGCCATGCTTTCTCAAAGGTGAAATTGATATTAACACTCATCTGGAATTCTGGATCAAATTTCGGAAGATGCTATTTTTACTACTATCAAATTGTTTTTATTTAACAGCCAGTGTATTGAATTTATCATGTTTAAGAGCATTCAATATTGATCCAAAAGAGAAGCTATGCAAGCTTTTATATTCACATGGATAGAACAGTGGTTTTAATGCATGATGTTGTCTAACATGTGCAGGGTAGTAAGTTTGCTTCTTTCAAATTTGATCTATTATAAATGGGAAAATGATAAAACTTTTTCTTTTATGGAATTGGATAAAGTCTTGCGCAATATCTCTTCATAACACTTTATTGCGAGACTTTACAAATTTTTAAAAATAGAAATTACCTCTCAATTAGAAAAAGGTTATTCTTGCTTCAAAGTTACTAATAATATTGTCTTACAAACTTTCTCATGAAAATTTTCTAACCTAAGTGCAACGTATACAATTTGCTCCCTCTATGAAGCATTGTTTTGACTTTTGAGCAACTGCCTCCTAAGATAGAATGAGTTTTGCTTCTTATGATGTAATAAATTCAATCTAGACCAAAACTAATCAAAGTAACCACTAAATATACATGTTGGTGGTTTAAAAAAAAAGGCAGAAGGACTATATATATTAGACCAAAACCTCTTATAGCTAAATCTGATCTAATTTTACAAGCCACATCCTGAGAGCCAGGGGGTTGGAAAATAAGGGGAATCTCCACCCCTCGAGTTCACAATACTAGGTGAAACTCTTACCTACTAGACCAACTACTACTTGCGAAATAGTAAAGCTACAATGTCAGTACATAAAATTACTATTTTTTGAAGTAGGCAAAACAGTTCAACACTGGTTAAGCTTTGGGTAATTTTTTTAGTTTGTTAAGTACCTCCATACTATATTTTGTACATCCGAAATCTATTTTGTACACCCATATGATTTTTTTTGTACATCCATAATGGTTTTTATATCTTACATGAATTATATCCAAAAAATTATGTTAGTACATCCATATTATATTTTGAACATCCAAAATCTATTTTGTACATCTGATAAGAGGTTTTTAGTGTGTCGTTAAGGCACCAAAAATCGCTTCTCAAACAATATTTATAACACCTAACGAGCAATTACTAAGAACGTAGTAAAGGCAAGTCAAGGGTCGATCCACAGGGAAATTGGGATTAATCAAAGTCTAGCAAGTCTAGATTACCTAATTGAGGGGTTTTTGGGGGGTTTTAAATATGATTTGGTAACAACTACTGTAATCCCCCATATTTTTAAGTTATTTAATTAAATAGTTTTAATCATTTTTGAATTATTAAAGCTATTTAATTTCAGTATTTCAGAGCAGAAGGGTATTTTGGTCATTTTACCAAAAGAGTATTTGAGTATTTTTCACAAATAAGCGTTTTAGTCTTTTCAAGAAAGTATTTTAGTTGTATTAGTAGGAAGATTAGTTTCGCAATTTTATCATCAAATGTATTTCGGTAATTTGATGAGTAAGGGTAGTTTAGTCTTTTTTACCAAAAGACCACACTAAAAAAAAATAAAAGAGGAAACCCTAAGCTTCCCCATCTTTCACCAGCCACTTTTCTTAACAAAGGAGTAAGAGGACTTCTTCTTCTTCCTCTCTCAAACTCTAGTACTTCATTCTTCAAGCCATTTCTCTTCAAAGTTCAAGTTTCAATCTAGTTTTATTTTGAAAATTGTAGAAGGATCTTGCAAATATCAAAAGGAAGCAAGAGGTTAAATGTTTCTGATTTTATTTTCTTCCTTATTTTTTTTTTCTCTCTCTTCCCCTACGTTTTTCCGGCCACCACAGTGGTGGTTCGCGGCGGGCCTCGACGTGCGTGGTGTGTGGGCACTGCTGTGCACAGCAGTGGTGGCAGCAACCGACCTGACGTGGCTGCGTGGGCCACTGCTGGGCACAGTAGTGGTGGCAGTGCTGCTGGCCGGCGTTGGTGCTGGCCGGTGGTGCTGCCGGTTGGCTGGCGTTGGTACTTTGTTGTTGGTAAGTTTCAAGCATAGTAAAAGCAAGTGAAGCTTTTAATTGTTGATTTTTGTGTGTTATCAAGGTACATACACTTTACCTTTGACTTTAGTGTTTAAAGGTTTATTTATTGAGCATGAGGAGTAAGGAGAAGCTTATGCCTTATAATTGTTTGAGTACATGTTGAGAACTTAGAAAGGAGATTAGGAATGGAACTTTTGAGTTATTCCTATATTTGGAAAGCATGTGATTGATGATAATTGCTTTTGAGCACGATTAAAGTTATTCAATGTTATTCTTGAAGCTAGGGCTTGCATGAGAATATTTTATTGAGCAAGGTCTCATTAGCAGTTATATGTTTTATTGAGCAAGGTCTCATTAGCAGTTATATGTTTTATTGAGCAAGGTCTCAATAGAAGTTATATGTTTTATTGAGCAAGGTCTCAATAGAAGTTAAATATTTTGTTGAGCAAGGTCTCACAAGTTTTAAAGTTATTGAGCAAGGTCTCACGAGTAGTTGAATCATTGAGCAAGGACTCAATTGATTGGATCATGGATCCTTAAGAAAGTAAGAAAGGACTCATGGAGTCATTAAAGTAATAAGATGAGCAAGGTCTCAAAGGACTTAGAATCGAGTTACTTATGGTATTTGTTGCATTCACTTGTTAAAGAAAGATAAGAAATTAATTTATTTGCTAGATGTATTATTATTGTGATTGTGTCTCACATAATGGGCTTTGGCAATAAAACTCTTGGGATGGATCCCCCATGAGTATTGAACATAAGGGGGGAGTTAGTGTGAAACTACACTCCTGCATATAGCTTAGCATGACGATGCTAATGCTTTTATTTTATCAAGCAAGTTTATGGAATTCCAATTATCAAGATTTTGAGTGGACTAGGTGTCACTCGTATTCTATATCTCTGAGATGTTGAGTCTAGAGGCTCACTCTCACCCTCTTTCATTACTAACAAGCTTAAAATTCTCGAGTCAAGTTATTTAAAGTTCTCGGAACTTTAGTAAGAGGTGTGGGATCTCTTACACAAGGAATAGTAGCCCGTATGATTCCAAGAGGATGACGGTGCCCGTTCATTGCCAAATAATAATAAAAGAAAGTATTTAGTAAGTTCAGTTATATGCTTGTCGCATGTAGTGTCACAAGAAGAGCAAGCCGAAGTTGTTTGAGGATTGCATGCATCATTATTTGCATTAGTTAGTAATGTTATGTACTCAGCGTTGCTGATGTATGTGTTTCTTTGTTTTCTTTTGGTTGTTGTTTTTCCTCAACAACCCTGTGATGACCCATTTGGCGACCAGAGCTTAGAGGAGAAGTTTCAGGTACAAGTTCTTGATGTGCATGGGAATCATAAGCATCCGGATGGGAATTTGAGTACTTTCTTATGTACTTAAGTTATTTTGAATTATATGTTTAACTTTACTTGACCATAGGGGTCAAGGTTTGACTTGTTTTAAAGATGGGACTATTATGGGATAGTTTCCGAGTTGTAACTCCTTTACGTACTTTCTTATTTCAGTTGTGTTAAAGTATTTCCAGCTTATTTTAAAAGACTTCCGCTGTATTCTCTGATTAGCCTTACGTATTATCATGCGTGGCATAACAACTCCCGCAATTTCTCCTAGTATATATAAGGAGGGGTCGTGGGGATGTTATAACTACGACTAGCTAATATCGAAGAACTAGAAAATAACACGAGATGAAATATCAAATAGGAAGACACTAGAGTTAAGGTTACTATTATGGATCGAAGCGGACAACGATTATTAATGCAATTGTGATTCAAAGGCAACGATTACTCAAGGTTTAATTTTCCTCTAAAATACTCGAGTCCTCTCTCCAATGGTCCTCGAGAATGATCGCATAATCAATCAACTAAATCCTCTCTCGAATGGTCTTTAGTCAATTGATTAAGAGATCCAATGAATTTGGAAAACCCCTAATATAGGATCCCCTTAATTTCTACACAATATCTTGGTCTAGAAATTAAGTTGATTCATTGGGATGTTAAAAGAGTTCATAATTCAATTAAGAACATTTGAAATCAAATTACCAAAGCACAAATGTGATCAATATCTATCCTAAGGCCTCAAAACACCAAGATCAATGCATAAACATCTTTAGATCATTACATTCACATTAACAATACATTTAAGCCCTAATCCATACTTTCACCCTAACCCTAGATAGGAAACTACTCACTAATCATGGATTCTAAGCAATAAAATGAAATCTATAACTAATCTAGGGCTAAACATGATTAAGAGATAATTAATCTAATGAAAATAAAAAATATGAAACTATAATAAAAGAGAACTAGTACTATGGAAAAAAAGAGATTGATAATCTAAAAGATCAATAAAACTAAAAACTTTGAAATTAAATTAATGAAAGTTACCTTGAAAGTGTATATAATCAACAATTTTAATCTATGAATCTCAAATCTAAGAATAAGCAAATTAAAGTGTTTTTCTCTCTAATGTGGAACCCTAATAAACTCTCTAAACTCTAGAATAAAGCATGAGTTCAAAAACTAATCAACTCCAATGTTATTAAGGCAAGCCTCGTTTTTTTCCTTCGCGGATTTGAATGGTGCGGGCGCACCAAAATCAGGTGCAGGCGCACCATTTCTCCTGACTTTTGGGTTTCATAAGTTCTAGATGGTGCTGGCGCACCAGTTTGGTGCGGGAATCAGGTGCGGGCGCACCATTTCCTCTGCTCTGGTCGGACAGTTCAACTTAAAACGCGCATAACTCTTTCGTTTTAAATCCAAATCAAGCTTATGACCAGTCGTCGGAAAGCTATCGAAACAAGCTTTCACCTGCAACTGGAATTATCTTCATCCGATTTGTGGTTTGAAAGTTATGTCCATTTGAAGTTCTCTATTCAAGATTATATTGTGCAATGTGCTCCTTTGTGCGAGCGGACAAGGGGCATGGTGCAAGCGCACCACTTCTCAACGTGTGCTCTATTTTCATTGCTTCCTTTGCCAACTCTACAACACATAGCCATCTTCCACCTATATTAAGAACATGGCAAAACAGGGTGAAAGCAAATGTACTAGAAACTCGATAAAAAAATGACTGAAAATTTAGCAAAATGTCACTATGATCAAGAATGAACAAGTGAATGAAATAGAAGGGGAAAGGGAAAAGAAAGAGGGAAGAAAGGGGAGAAAGATGATCAAAATGAGCTAAAAAGGAGTCCATAAAGTGCGTTAGAAATGCACTTATCAAACTCCCCCAAGCTTAGCATTTTACTTGTCCTCAAGTAAAACAAGAATGAGAAAGAAAAAAGAGAAGAGAAGAAAAAGATGAAAAAGAAAAACCATGCAACAAACTAACCTAAATGCTCTATATGCAAAGCTACAAACATAACATGCAAGCTAAATGAGTTCATAATAAGATTTAGGAGACCAACCAAACACAAGAGGAAAGATGACTAGGAAGCACAAGAGTGACTTAAGGGATCTAATCCACCGATCAACCGAGTCCCCTTGAAAAATAGGCTTTCTAAGAGTGATTTCTCACTCCTCTCCACTTCCAAGTCCCGAGTTTGACTCCCCCCTAGGGATGCTCAACCATAATAGCTCGCCTCTACCACATTTTGATGACCCTCATCATGACTTGCACAAAATCTCACCCGCCACTACTAATTGACCAAGTTCAATCTAGAAGTCAAAAGGGACTTTATTGAGGTTGTAACGGGGCTAGGTTAAAGGTATGGATAACAATTTAGGAATGTGTGCAAAAAGGGTAAAGTGGAGTACACACTAGGGGGTAAAAACTCCCCCAAGCTAGTCCAAACACTAACTCAAATCGAAATCTCACACATCTTTGATTATCACTTTGATTTTTACTTTTTGGAACACATTTTTTTATTTTTTCTCAACAATTTGCTCTTTCTTTCTTTTCAATAGAAATCCAAATGAAGCACTAAGAGCATTCTTTCGTTCTTTTTTTTCTTTTTTTTTTCTTTCCTTTCTCACAATTTTCTTCAATTTTTACAAATATACACGCACATTAATTCACTCTCAACCAAAGACTTAGTATCAAAACAACTCAACTCAACACAAGCTAGACATGTACTCCACTTTGGGGAAAGTTTGGCCATGACTTATTATGAGGGTTAAGCAAAAATAGGAGAGAAAGGCTCAAATGGGTTGAGAAGCGGATAATTATGCAGGTATAAAAGCTTTTTGGCTTTTGAGCTCCTATTTCTAGCAAAAAGAAATGCCCTAATCATTCTTCTATAGGCTCGATCTTATGCAATCTTGGGGAGCTAAAATGCAAGTCACAAGTTAGGCGATCAATGGTGAGGGTTGTAAACGAGTCTTACGAGGTTCGCGGCCCTCCTTTGGGGTTCATCGCACAAGGGACAAGGCAATCCAATCAACCAACTCTCCTAGTTTCAAAAAGACTCTACCAAAAGTTATTGTTCTCAAAGATCACCTAAAGTCACACCAAAGCTTGCAAAACCATCAAGTCAAATGCAGGGAATGTCTTCCAATCAAGTTATGAACACTCTTAGCCACAAATCATGCATGCAACCAAACTAATCTAAATGCATAAAAATGGAAAAAAAAAAGTACGAAAAGAGAAAGAAAATGTTTTTTGTTAGTTTCTTTTATGCAAACCTAACATGCAAATACACTAATATGAACCTAATTACAAAAAGGAGGAAGAAAATGTTGAGATAGAGAGAACACATGCTAACTCCCCCAAGCTTAATACAAACTCCGTCCTCGGCGTTGACAAGGAATGAGATAGTAAGGGTCTAAGGGAGGAAGTAAGGGCACAAAATCAAGCAAAAATCCAAACCAAATAAGATAAGGAGAAATGTCTCATAATACTTGTCAGAAAGTGCTCTTTTAGGATCTCTAGCTAGACCTTACCACTAAATAATTTGACAAAGATCTCAATAGTTTGTCATAAGCATTAGCACACATTTCACAGTGGATCAAATAAGTATGACATAAACAAAGAGCATGCACAAATTTCAATGGGTCTATATGCTTACCAAGTGATGAGTGTCTGGAAAGTATGAAGAACAAACATCAAAATTCAAATAAAAAGAACAAAACAATGAGTTCTCCTTTTGATGGTCCTTGCAACTTTTAAGCTCGATCCAGTCCTCGATGACTTCCATTTGAGTCTTATGAAGGTTTAAAGAGGCCAAAGGCTCTTCCAATGCTGAAACTTTAAGGAGAGGGAATAAGACAGGGAAGGAAGGAACTAAGTCGAGTTTCCTTGAAAAGGGAATATGAAGAGGACGAGTAGAAAAAAAAGTCTCATCAACTACTTCTTCAACATCATTAGACTCTATAGTGTAAACTTTCTAAATAAATGATTCCTCTACTACGGGGTTCTCATCCATATCCCAATCATCATCATCTTCATTGGTTATAGTCATGCAAGAGTGATTTTGATTATTGATAATTCGACCCAAAGTTTCGTTGATCTTTTGCTAGATTCGACAAAGTTTTCCATCGTAGAATCACAACTATTTAACAATCACATATTTTCTTTGAATGAATCAAGAATTTCAGAATATATATGTACTTCACAACTAGAGACATCTTCTAAATTTGAGAAAGTAGTATTTCCATGGTCCCACTCATAAGTGTCTCTAGATAGTCACCCAAAGAAACTCCATGCTTCATCAAAGTGTTGGGATCGAAATTCAACATTAAACATAGACTCCACCATTTCTCTTGTATGCATATTCAAACCCTCATACATCACCTCACACATCTCCCAAATCTCAAGTCTATACATACTTAGAAGAGTGTTCTCAAATCTCTGATAATAATTCCAAAATGGTTCATCCTCATATTGAGGAAAAAAGAAGTTTGCCATTTTTTTTGGAATTCTCTTAAAAGAAGGAAAAAAAACAAAAAAAAAAATTATATACAAATTCCTAGACTCATATAAACAGCACTTACCACATAAAATAAAAACAAGATAAACAAAATAAACCAATAAAGAAAAGGAAAAAAAAAAAAATCAATTAAGCAATTTCAAACTAAAAAAAAACTTCAATCAATAGCACAATTTCCCCGGCAACGGCGCTATTTTGATAAGAGGTTTTTAGTGTGTCATTAAGGCACCAAAAATCGCTTCTCAAACAATATTTATAACACCTAACGAACAATTACTAAGAACGTAGTAAAGGCAAGTCAAGGGTCGATCCACAGGGAAATTGGGATTAATCAAAGTCTAGCAATGAGGGGTTTTTGGGGGGTTTTAAATATGATTTGGTAACAGCTACGACTAGCTAATATCGAAGAACTAGCAAATAACACGAGATGTAATATCAAATAGGAAGACACTAGAGTTAAGGTTACTAGTATGGATGGAAGCGGACAACGATTATTAATGCAATTGTGATTCAAAGGCAACGATTACGCAAGGTTTAGTTTTCCTCTAAAATACTCGAGTCCTCTCTCGAATGGTCCTCGAGAATGATCGCATAATAAACAACTAAATCCTCTCTCGGATGGTCTTTAGTCAATTGATTAAGAGATCCAATGAATTTGGAAAACCCCTAATATAGGATCCCCTTAATTTCTACCCAATATCTTGGTCTAGAAATTAAGTTGATTCATGGGGATGATAAAAGAGTTCATAATTCAATTAAGAACATTTGAAATCAAAATACCAAAGCACAAATGTGATCAATATCTATCCTAAGGCCTCAAAACATCAAGATCAATGCATAAATATCTTTAGATCATCACATTCACATTAACAATACATTTAAGCCCTAATCCATACTTTCACCCTAACCCTAGATAGGAAACTACTCACTAATCATGGATTCTTAGCAATAAAACATGAAATCTATAACTAATCTAGGGCTAAACATGATTAAGAGATAATTAATCTAATGAAAATAAAAAATATGAAACTATAATAAAAGAGAACTAGTACTATGGAAAAAGAGAGATTGATAATCTAAAAGATCAATAAAACTAAAAACTTTGAAATTAAATTAATGAAAGTTACCTTGAAAGTGTATATAATCAACAATTTTAATCTATGAATCTCAAATCTAAGAATAAGCAAATTAAAGTGTTTTTCTCTCTATTGTGGAACCCTAATAAACTCTCTAAACTCTAGAATAAAGCATGAGTTCAAAAACTAATCAACTCCAATGTTATTAAGGCAAGCCTCGTTTTTTTCCTTCGCGAATTTGAATGGTGCGGACGCACCAAAATCAGGTCCGGGCGCACCATTTCTCCTGACTTTTGGGTTTCATAATTTCTAGATGGTGCGGGCGCACCTCAGTAAGTGGTGCGGGCGCACCAGTTTGGTGCGGGAATCAGGTGCGGGCGCACCATTTCCTCTGCTCTGGTCGGACAGTTCAGCTTAAAACGCGCATAACTCTTTCGTTTTAAATCCAAATCAAGCTTATGACCAGTCGTCGGAAAGCTATCGAAACAAGATTTCACCTGCAACTAGAATTATCTTCATTCGATTTGTGGTTTGAAAGTTATATCCATTTGAAGTTCTCTGTTCAAGATTATATTGTGCAATGTGCTCCTTTGTGCGAGCGGACAAGGGGCATGGTGCAAGCGCACCACTTCTCAATGTGTGCTCTATTTTCATTGCTTCCTTTGCCAACTCTACAACACATAGTCATCTTAGTAGTTCCACTTATATTAAGAACATGGCAAACCAGGGTGAAAGCAAATGTACTAGAAATTCGATAAAAAATGACTGAAAATCTAGCAAAATGTCACTTTATCAAGAATGAACAAGTGAATGAAATAGAAGGGGAAAGGGAGAAGAAAGAGGGAAGAAAGGGGAGAAAGAGGATCAATATGAGCTAAACAGGAGTCCATAAAGTGCGTTAGAAATGCACTTATCAACATCCAAAAACTATATTTGCACATCCATAATTGTTTTTGCCTCTTACATCCATTAGTATATCCATGATTCTTTTGTACATCCAAAAACTACATTTTCACATCCATAATGGTTTTTTATACATCCAAAAAACATGTTTATTGTTTGCACATCCATAATATAGTTGTTGAACATAAAAAAAACATATGCTTGTACATTTAAAGATGCCAAAAACATAATCAAGGAAAATAAAAAAAAATTAGGAAAAATTGATAGGAACAGTCCCAACTATGGGCGTTCCACCATTTTCAGTCCTAATTAAAGATTATTTTCGAGCGGTCCCAACTATACATCATTCTTGCCAAATTTGATCTCAGCAGGTTAATGACCTGCTACAACAGGTAAAATGAATTTCCTTTTATTTTTTTGCCCCAACTTTCATTTTCTCTCTCCTCTAGTGGGCATCTACCCCTCTCATCCCCACCTTCAAAACTCCCAACCACAACACCACCCCTCCACCACCAACACCGGAGGTGCACCCCTCCACTGTCGCCACCACAACATCACTAGACCCCGATCCCACCATCACTCATCTTCAATCCCCGCCATAAATCTTACCCCATTTCTCCACTAACCCACTAACCACCAACAAAACAAAACCCTCCATAAGTCATGAGCAACACCTTTCTCACCCAACAAAATTTCCCAGAATTCTTCTGAATTAACTCCTCCAAAAAAAAATGGCGAAAAACTGTTTACTTCAATTTGAGATTGTATAATGGTTAACATTCTAGTCATTGGTATAATAATGTGGCGACTGTTCGAATCTTGGTTCAGTTAGAATTTTCTTGAATATTTTATCATAGAGTTTTAAGATGAAATTTTTTCATTTCAATTTCAGTTTTCAAGTAAATTGGAAACAAAGAATTGTGAACTTTAGATTCGGTCATATTGAAATGAATTGTGAAGTAAACTTAATAATGAATGAGCGACATATTTTGTTGTTTTAAAGTTTCTGTGTATTTAAAGATAGTTTTTTTCGAAAAATCAGAAATTTTATAATCTGGTTTGACAAGAATATATTGAACTTGATCAATGAAGATGCTGATTTTCTGTTGTTCATGGTGACAGGATGAGTTAGAAGACTCCAAGTCTTGGGAAACTGCAACTTGCACAAATGAACAATGACTCCTAAAATTGTTCTTCCTTGAAAGATAATGACCATGATCTTGAATTACATACTTGTCCAAGGATAAAGCTAAGGGGCTTTTAGGGGGTGGGATGGGGATGGGATTTCGGGGTGGGAGGGGGAGAGATGGGAGGGGAAGGGGATGGGATTTCGGGGGTTAGCTGGGGAGGTGGGTGGGAGGGGAGGGGTGGCTGGGGATGTGGCAGGGGGAGGGATGTGGGTGGGAGGAAGGAGATAGAGTAGAGAAAAAGAAAGAAGAAACTGACTTAAGAAAAAAAAAAATTTAACCTGTTTAACAGGTAATCAGTCACCTGGGACCAATTTCAGCAAAAATGATGCATAGTTGGGACCGCTCAGAAATAATCCTTAGTTAGGACTGAAAATGGCGAACGCCCATAGTTAGGACTGTTCCTATCAATTTTTCCAAAAAATTAAGAAGAAAAGTTAAAAAATAATTATGAAAAGTTCATAATAACTAAGAAAAGTTTAGACAGACTAGTTCAGAAAATTTAAGAAAAAATAAAGTGGAGAGAACAAGCCTCGAGAGTCTAGAGTCTTGAGTGTAGACCATAAATCTCTCCCCCGCGATTTATAAATATTTTACATTGTGTTAGCCCAATGGGCCAGTGAAGTTTAAAACCCACATAATTGAACTCCTCTTCTATGCCCAGATCATTATGGGCCTTAAAGATAGGCTCTCTCTTCTCTTATTTAATTAACTTTTTCTTACTTCTTCTCAACTTTCTTCTTCCCCTTCCCTTAAAACCTCAGAAAACCCAACATACTTTCTCTCCCGCCTCTCTCTACCCTGCAACTTAATTTCACACTCCTTCCCGCCGTCGCCGTTAATATTACCGTTACAGTTACCGTTACCGTTACAGTTACAGTAACAGTTACCGTTACCGCCGGTGAAAAACGACAAGAAAGCTGAAATGGCGGTTGAGCCACTAGGATACAGAGTGAGTGAGCTGATAAAAGAGGTTAAATTGGAGCTTTCACCTTCAGTTACTAAACTCGTTGATAAAACCATTTCTTCTATTAAGAATATCATCTCCAATATTCCTGAAGATTTTCAGGTATATCTCTCTCCTACTTTTTATATGTCTCACACTACTAATTCCTTAAACCCTTAAACCCTAAACCCTCTTTTTAAATTTAGGTAACTGCGGATGAAGCTCCAGGATTCGTGAGAGATATTGGTGCTGATAAGGTGGATTTCAAATTCAAGACGCCGGAATTCGTCGAAATTGGTGGAAGTTATTCGATTGGTTGTATTGTTAAGCCGGATGTTAATGTTGATCTTCTAATGCAGTTGCCTAAGGTATCTTTAATTAGCTGATAGTGGCATATCCAGGGTTGAAATTTAATAATGTTTATACACTTTGAATTTCATTGATAATTGGTCAAAAGTTTAAACTGATTATGAATTATGATCATCCATGCTGGAAATTGGAATGCAATTGGATAATTGTACTTTGAAGACAAATGATATGTTTGGCGAAAAGTTTATATACTAGCAGATTGATTGATTTTTATGCGACTTTTAGGCTTTCGAATAATACCAACAACTATTTTTACTCGACCCTTATGAAGTTCACAGCTGATGCAATCATGTAAGTAGTTTTAGTTAGTGGCTTTATGTGAAGAAATTAGGTCTGCGAGTGCGCGTAAGACCTGGCAGAAAAAAGAATGGAGGCAGAGGATTTACCTGAACATATCTCATGCGGTTGACTCCATCTTAATATGATTAAGGCTTTGGCGTTGTTGTAATGGCCTCTTTGGCAAATAGGGAATAACCGGTCGCTGGAGTACATAGTTTGTAAAAGATATTTGGTAATCTAACTGATTGTATAAATTGGCATGTAAGGACAATGACATGAGTTTTGTTAGGTGTCTTTTATAATATTTTTACAAGTTTTAGAGAATATCGTCTCACAAATCTCCAAATTACTATCCTTTATTTTTTGTTTTTTGAAAATGGGAGGATTGAAGTGAAACCTCTTTTTCCTACTGGCTAAGTACCTAATAAAAGTCTCAAGAGGCTCTAAAACCACCAGAGGCCTCTATACTTTGGCCAAACCTCTCCTTACCAAACTGGCCTGATAGCTAAGAGCTCTTTGCAAAACAGGACTGAAGAAATGAGGAGTGGAAGTTGTTTTTTTTTGAGTGAGAATATTTTAGATTGTGATTTTGTGTATGCATCTCTTAGTTTATAATTCTAATTAGTCACTTGCTGCTATATGATAAGTCCACAACTCTTGTTACTTTGACACATTACTCTAATTAGTACTTTGAAGTGGGTGCTTCATAAAGTTGTCATTTTTCACCTCTTTTTTCACATCTTGTACATAATATAATGAATTGGTTATTTCAAGATGATGGACTTTTGTGGTTACTTAAAGTGGTTTCTTTTTAATCTTTTGTTTTGTTAATTTTGGCTTGCAAGAAGTTAGTGGTTAATATTGAAGTTCTGTGTTCGGCTACTTTCAGTATCAGTTCCAAATTTATTGATGGTTGCTAAAGTCGGATTTTACCTTAATGAGCTGGGCTATGCATGCCTCTTGGATCCCTGTCAATTTTCATGGCTTACTTGAAGGAAAGGTAAAATTAACAAGTAAAATTCTCTTTATCTTGGCAGGAATGTTTTCATGAGAAAGACTACTTAAATCATCGGTATCATGCGAAAAGATTCCTTTATCTTTGTATTATTAAGAAATACCTAGAGTCTTCTCCACTGGTACACGAGATTAAATGGTCCTGTCTGCAGAACGAGGCTCGTAAACCCATTTTGGCTATATATCCAGGTCTGTCAGCCTGTAATGGCTGCTCACTAAATTTTTTCCTTCTTCTCGAATGCCTTTCATCTTGATTATCAGATTTAGGCTTTCATACTCTTGGATGTGGTGCCATTTTTGCTGATTTATTTTCTGACACTCTAGTTCTGTTGGACATTTATACTTTCTGACGCTCGAGTTCTTTTGTCCATTTAGCTCTAGAAGATGCCAATCTTCCTGGATTTTCGATTAGAATAATTCCTACTGCTACGTCATTATTCAGCATCCCTAAGCTGAATGCAAAGCGGAATAATGTGCGGGCTCTGAATCAAGGTCAGAAGAAATTAAAGTCCCTTACTATTGACATTGCTGGGTACCATTACTTGTTTTCCAGTTCAGAGGGAGTAACTTTGTTTCTTGGTCATCAGAAGGTGTTCCATTACCCACACCCAAATATAATAGCAGCATTTTGGAAGACATGTTCATTAAGGAGTTTGCAGAATTAATTAAAGAAAATTTTCATGATTGGGAGGAACTTGGGAAAGCTTTGGTTTTGATGAAGGTGCGAAATTGAAAGGTTATCTGCTTTTGCTCCTAATGGTTAAATAACTTTGTACTTGAAGAATTTGGTCTGTTTGTGTAGGTTTGGGCGCGCCAAAGAAGTTCAATATACAGTTATGATTGCCTAAATGGTTACCTAATGGCTGTCATAATTTCCTATCTTGCTGCGAATAGAGTTGGTGGACTCTTTAACAAGTCGATGAATGCCATGCAAGTTTTTCGTGTCACTTTGGACTTCATTGGTATGTTGCTCCTCTAATGTAAGATGAAAATTGAAACTGATGCCCTTTGACTTCGGGGTTTTTATTTGTGGATCATTACCCAATCTCTGTTCTTTGTCCCTTCCCCCCTTTCCAATTCACTGAGCGTGCATGCAGCTCTGAGACCGAGTGTGCTTTTGTCACAGGGGAATTTTGGGGGCTATGGTTCATGAATCATGCATAAATTGTTTATATGTTCTGATGAGAGCGAAGTTTCTATTATTCCATGTTAGGCTTTTCTAAATTAGGGACTCTTGAGTATGAACTATGGACTACAACAATAACAACCACCACCACCTAGTATTAATCCTGACGGAGTTTTTACATATTACTATAAAGAGAATACAGGGTATCCTTGATTCACTTCTTGAAGTAGACAGTATCAACTCTATGATCATTATGAGCTTCTTACTATGCTCTCTGCCTCTATGCCCACATACAAGCTTCTGCAAGAAGCTGGGTAAAGGTTTTATGGGAACCGAGATATTCAAAACAAGGATAAGGGCCTGGAAAGTTGATTTATATATCTTTGTAGGTTTGCGATATGAAAGTTGAGTTGATCACTTAGGAATGCCCAAGCTGCCAATTCAACATTGGAAATCCTTAGGTAGCATGGTAAAGGGAGATTTTTACTACTGTTTCCTGTCTCAAGGTTGTTTACAGATCTATTAAATTTAGCTGACAAGTTTCTCATGGTTGAATATGGCTTAGGCCATGGAATCCCTATCCGTTTTTAGGACTATTTCTAACATAGGTTGATGTACAAAAGGAATCTTTAATAGGGTCTTTTGGTTTATATATTTCTAAATTCCCATTGTAGATAAACATCTAACGTTGGTTAAAACAATGATTTAGGAGCTATGAAATATGCTAGCTTGGCTTCAGCGTCTTCTTTGCTATTGTCTGGTCTATTTATTGCTTGTGTGATTCTATGAGATAAGTTTAACATGCTTGTCTTGTTCGCAGCTAATTCTAAATCATGGGAGAAAGGCTTAGTTTTTAAGCCCCAAGGGAACCACTATATTCCAAAAGAGGTGATGCTTTTAATATAAGATCATTGCATGAGCAACGAATTTAGATTTTTTTTTTCGCGGAGATGATGGAACTGCTTTCTTTTCAAACCCCTGAAGCATGAATATTTGATGCTGCTTCTTTAAACTGTATAGAATTCCGAAATTGCTATACATTCAAAACTACAAAACATGCTACAGAAATGGTGTAATTAATGAAATTTTTTCAAAGATAAACCTTTTGCTGCATGTGACAGTTTTCCTTGATTTTTTACTAAACTCTCAGTTTCATTATATAGTAAGGTAACTTTGCCGAATACTATAGGTTGACTAGATTAACCAATAATTAGAGAATAAGAAGAATCAGCACCTGTCATTATTTAAAATAATTTAAATTAGATATGTTTCCTTGTGACATTTTGAGAGTTTTAGATGCTAGTCTTTAACTGGTTATTCCTGATTTTCTAGATTGCAAGGATTATTTTCTGATGCAAATGTTTAAAATTTTGAACTTTGTCTGTTGATTTAGGAGTTGAAGGAAAGAAGGCAATGTTTGCGGTCATTTCCAGCTGTCATATGTGACCATGCTGCAAATTTCAATTTGGCATTCCGGATATCAAAGAGCAGCTTTCTTGAGGTATTCTGGTTGTTTTCGTCTACATGTGGTTTTTGAATTTCTGGCAGTTATCCTTCTTTGTCAATAGATTTTGTTTTGGTATGTCAGCTTCAAGCGGAGGCTGCTTTGACACTTGACTGTATTAGAAAATGTCAAGATAATGGATTTGAAGAAGTTTTTCTGACTAAATCTGATTTTGCTGCCAAATATGACTATTGTGTCAGGTAAGTTCTTGAATTAAATCTAAAGTAGCTGTACATACATGATATTTCGTGCTATAGTTTGTTTTCGAAATTATTTTTCTTAATTCTTGCACTATTTTTCTAGACAAGGACCAAAGCCCTTTCACTCAGTAGTTTCCCATCTCATTCTAGTTCTTAGAACAAAGTAGGTGCATCATCAGTCAGTCATTAGATGATCTGGTCAACTTCATGTTAGGAAATTCTTAGGTAGTGTTTAGAGAGAGCACATCAAGTCATGGATTTAAACAATATTTTTGAAGAGCAGATTAAAGCTGGTAAATAAGTTCATCTGGCAGCGTCATCTCACAGAACATTGACAGCCTCTGGTTAGGTGTTCAATGTTTTTTCTTGTTGCAATTTTGTGGCCCTACTTGGACAATCTCCCTTTTGACTAAAAACAATTCTAGCTTCTCTTCTTTGATTATGTTGAGACATGGGTTTCATTCGTGTATTGCTTTGTTAGACCAAAATGACATTGGAATAAGCTGTTTGGGCATCGGTCTAAACATGAATTTGTCTTTGCCTCAGGCATTTCTTAAACACACATTCCTCGACGCAATACTTTTTGGATTTCTTACATGAACGAAAGACGGGTTTTACAATTAATTTTAATGTTTGACTTGTCTATTGAATTTCTTAGCATACTAATAAACCCTCGTCTCTTTTGAGCCATTTGACAATCATCTATCTAGTGATATTTAGTTTATCAGTTTCCTGATGCCTACAACTTTACACATGAATTAAAATTTTTTTAAGGGGTAGATGGGCTGGCGCTGAAGGGTCTAACCAAGTGAATTTATTAATGGGAAAAAGTTGAATTATACTTCTTCCAAGTCCAAAGTTAACTGATGCCTTGTTTTTCCAATGTTGTGCAAAATACTATTTTGAAGAAGGTATTTTGAGGTTTGGTCTAATACACTGGTGGCTGGGGTATGGTTCTATATTAGAACTGCACTTAGGAATACTAAATTAAACTGTTAGTGACACTTGTATATTTGGTCCTTGGAAACACTAAATTAGTGCAAGTACTATTGTTATTATTACCATGTATGTCATTTGAGAATTGAGAATGGAGGGAGTATGTTTTCTAAATTCTAATACAAGTGATTTTATGCACTGTGTCAGTGTGAGAAAGAAGAACAGGGAAAGTGAGCTTAATGATGCTAAATTTCTGTCGACAAAATGTATTGTGTACCTATGTTTTGATGTCAGATACCTTATTTTAATGATAGAAGCATGTAGTGTAATTAGCCTTATCTTAGGATGCCTCTTTAAGAACTTAGTATTACTTATTAACAACCTGTTCTTTCTTTAATAATTTTATAGAATTTCTTGTAATTTCAGTAGGGAATGAGTTTGATATGGTTACATATTACCTGTCCTTTAGCTCGTAAGTGGGAAGCGTTTTGCTGTTAAGGTCTACAAGACTGTAATTCTCTGCATTTTCGTGGTATATTAGGTTGAAGTTGAAGGGAAATAGTGGCGTGTGTGCATCAGGGTTTTGCATGGACGATGAATGTTGGAGATTGTATGAGGAGAAGGTGCATTCTCTTTTGTGCCAGGGTTTGAATGACAGAGCAAAGTTCATCCGTGTCATCTGGCGAAACTGGTCCAGTAATTGTCGTGTTGAAAATGTGAGGATTCCAGGCCTTTGATTTGGTTTTTCCTTTCCGCAAGTTACACCTTTTAATTGTGCTTTTCCCATTATCAATTTATCTATCGATTTTTCTTTTGCCTTTTATTTTCTCTTGCAGGGGTTCTCATCACTTGATGAAGAACCATTACTGATTGGTGTGACTATCAGTTCCACGGAAAAAGCTCTTAGATTGGTTGATAAGGGTCCTAATCCAGAGCACAAGGAGGAGGTAAATAATCAGCCACTTCAATTTCGATTTTCAGTTTTGGTTTTGCAACGGTTTTAGTGACTGATATATTTTCAATTAGGTTGCCAAGTTTAGGAAGTTTTGGGGTGAAAAGTCGGAGTTCAGGAGATTTAGTGATGGTACCATTGGAGAATGTGTTGGTGAGTCATGATGCGCTCTGTTGGTTGTTGGGAATGACTATTAAGTTTAAATATGTCAAGCTTTTTCAATCATTCTTTTGTCAATCCTGTTGAACAGTGTGGGAATACAAGCAGTGGGAGAAGCATCTTATTGTGAAAAGAATTATTGAGCATGTATTATCACGTCATCTTTCTCTGTCGGTAGAAAGTATAGTTGTCAGTGCAGATCAGCTGGATTTTTCACTCTGTCATAATGGTGCAGGTATCTCACTTGATCTCTGGCTTTAACTTGACCTTTATTAATAGTTTCCAGTTCCAATTAACCCTTTCTTGCCCGTTTTTCCTTTATAAAGTGTGGTGCCTTTCAATCTTGCAGATCCTGTATCATCCAGTGGAGGCTTGCTAGAAGCATATGAAGTTTTAGCTAAGCACTTGCGCGTTTTGGATGACATTCCCTTGAGGGTATCTAGCGTTCAACCCTTAGACTCAGGTTTCATTTACCTCTAAAGTATTTCCTTCTGTTTGTACTTCTCAACTCTGACTGCTAACAGAAATGAATAGATATATTTTTTCTGCTCGTCTCATTCTGCAATTTCATTAATTTTCCCATCTCTGTTGTGTTGACTGTTGATCATACTCTTAGTCTTTCGGCAACTGCGTCTGTAGGATCATGTTGCATTGGATAGGGGTGAGTGGAAGAGAAGGGGATTCATGTGAGTGTTTCAGGGGGATGACATCTTGGTCCGTGTAGTCGATCTCTTTCTTTTGGGAAAAGGATCTAATTTTGTTATTATAGTGTGTGGGGAATGGTGTTCATATATATTATTTGCCTAATCATCCTACCTTTCCTAAGATGGATGTGGCATCTGGTATAAAATCAGGCCAGCTTTCTTGTAGGCCCATTGGCTTTCTTTAATTCTGGCTGAGGAATATTTTATTGATAAAGCACTGTTGAAAATTTCCTGTAGTAGTTTGTTATATTGAAGATCTATTAGATTAAAATGAGTTGAAAGACGGAATGCCAATCAGCTGTAACTTCACAAAATTTTGATGTTTCCTTCTTAAGGAGCTCTGATTCACTGACATCTTATGTGCATTTCCTCTTAATTTGGACATAGTATGTCCTGATTGATCAATTCTCTAAGAGCTTGTTATTTAGATCCCCTCTCTGTCAGTTACCATTATTATGTTAGACTGGGACTTTTGGCTTTGCTGGGGGAACTATATGTTTGATTGACTCTATGATCATGCAGGAGTTGGCATTGAGAATATTCATAAGTTTTCTATGTCTTGATTTGTCATTCCTTTTATAAGTTTATGAAATGCTTGGCTCTTTGATGTTCTTGAAATTATAATGTGATAGTGTTTTTTATGTATGCCGGGGAGAAAAATATGGACTTACGATTGTTACGAGGAATACGAGATTTTTTTTGGGGGTCCGTTTGGTACTTTGGTGGTTCTTCTCACATCTTTTTAATTCTCATGTTGCTCCTTTGATTTTAATTCGGCTTAGTTTGGTTGTTCATCCTGCATCTTTTAAATTTAGATTATTTTTTTGGGGTTGTGGTTGAGTATTTAATGTACTGTATCATATTCTTACGAGTGACTACAGCTTTCAGGCTCACTTCTGTTTTCCCTCCTGAGCCTCACCCTCTGGCTGGAGAAAAAGGCTTTATATCAAGATCAGTGGCAACCTGTGTTCAGCCAGTGGAAGTTTTAATTCAGGTAGTATATCTAAAGATTACCCTTTGACCTGTAATTTTGCTTTTAACTTTGCTTTCTGATCAATGAGGTAATGACCTTCTAATAGTTGATTTTAATGTTTTTTTTGCTTGATCATGTATCTCTTTTAAATGTTAATGTTAGTTGGAAGGATCAGGAAATTGGCCAATGGATGAAGTGGCCACTGAAAAAACTAAATCTGCATTCCTTCTAAAGATTGGAGAAAGGTAATAAAGGTTGTAAACATTGTACTTTTATAATATTGTCTATCCTTTTTGATGGTTAATCTTTCTCTTTGGCAGTCTTCAAAGTAAGGTGGGTGTGAGCTGCATTGCTACTGAAGATGATGTTGATGTGTTACTTTCTGGATATGCTTTTCGGCTTAAAATATTACATGAGAGGGGCCTGAGTTTGGTGAAAGGGCAGGGTAAGTGCGAAGCATCTACTCTTTAACTTTGATTCACTAAAAACGATTGTGGTTTTAAGCATGCTCGGCAATTGATGCATTTAGGGCTTCAAGTCAAGCGAGTATCTTCAATAGACAGGAAACTTTTCATGCGAAGTCAGCACTCAAGCATGATTAATGGATTGCAGGGGCGGTATCCCTTTTATGGTCCAGTGGTCAGGTATATTTCTAACTTGCATCTCTCTTGTTTGATCTCGAAAGCGAGAATCTAATGTGCACCACTTTGTGAAGGCTTGCGAAACGATGGGCTGCTTCACACCTCTTTTCAGCTTGCTTGGGAAGTGAGACTATTGAACTCTTGGTAGCTCAATTGTTTCTGAATCCCTCACCTTATTTTGCTCCTAACTCGAGAATTACGGGATTTTTGAGGTTTGTTTCTTTTATTCTTATGAAGGCTGTTTGTTTAAAACTTCAACAGAACCTCTGGGATTATTAGTAGTACTTTGTGGTTATGATGTTGGAACAAAAGTTTGCTTAATTCCTGTTAATTGATTTTATTGATCATGTTTTGTTGCACTGTTGAAAATCCAATGAATATACTGTTACAGTGGCACAACAGTGAAAATTCTTGACTATGCCAGAGTAAAGGTTTAAGTCCGATATTGCTGTGCACATTATGCATAGAAGCTAAAACATCCGCTTCTATAAGTTCCTTCTGATGTCTGCTCTTTGTTTATTAAATTGAGCTTTGTGTCCTTATGGTTTGTCTTTCTTCCCCCTTCCCTGTCGTTGAAACTTTTGTGTTTCTTTTTTCCGTCTTGTTTCCTCTTCTTTCTATATTTGACAAAGGAAAGGAAAATGATGAGACGAGCCTCTTGTCATGGGTTGTTACTAGCTCAGGTCGTCGATATCTTTTGAGGGAGAAACTGTCCATTCATTGGGCTCTCTTCAGTAGTAAAGTTTGTTACAAGTGAGTCAGTTGATCCTCTTCCTTTACTTTTTTTTTATCTTGGTGCTGAAGGGTGAAGACCAAATTACATGAGCAAGTAACCACATTGTTTATAAGGTCACAAGTCTTCCTATGATCTGAATCTCACCTCTCAAAACTTGGCCCATGTTAGTGTAATTTTGAGAGTGCCTTGATGTGGATGTGTGGTATGATCATGCTTTTGGCTCGGTTTCACTGTCTATTAATGATATTTTGCATTTTAGATGCCTCTACCTTAATGAGGCGTTAGGCAAGTGGGAATAGGAGTCAAAAGAGTGAGAAATGGCAGTGGGAGTTGGTGAATGGAAGTACACTTAATTAGTCCCATTCCCTTATCTAATTTGTAATTGGAACAGTTTAGGTACAAATTACATTCTAGGAAAAGAGAGGGAGGACATTATTTATTCTGAAACTATTCCAATTACAAATTAGACAAATGAATGGTGATAATTAAGTGTACTCCTATTTCTCATTCTTTAATTCTGAATCTACAAAACAAGCAGTCTGTAAGTTGTAAATGTTGGCTAATGAAGTAGTCAATTTTTATGGTTTGCCAGCAGTATCTTTAACAATCTGATAAGCTATTACTTCTCCTTAGTCCTTACTCAGTATCAAATTTGAGTTTGGAACGTTTAATTTCTTTCTTCTTGTCCTTTTGTGTGTTTTTTTTTTTTTTTTTTTTGGGGGAGGGGGTGTTGCCATCTTGCCCTATTCCTACTTTTAAGGCTACTTACGGTGTGTTTTCTTCACCTAATTATCACGTCTCATAACTTCTAGAGCCAATTTGCCTTAACTTGCTAGAACGTATTGTAGTTATGACTTGAACTTGGATAGCCCGTATTGGCGCTGAATTTATTGGCCGTAGATCTTACTTTAATTATCTAAACTTATGGCGCTGAAATCAACTAATCTGAACTTATTAGCTGCAAAAGTAACTTTTTCTGGACTTATTGTTCCTAAATTAAGTGGAAGCAAGGTGATGGGAAGCAATTCTTCATGTATAATAGAAGTGAAAGGTTGATGTTATCTATATCTTTCCGTTCCGTAATCCATGTAGCTCTCAGAAGCATGAAATTCAGGTTCAGCTGATGAAATAGTCACGACTAACTACAATTTCGCAGATCCTAATGCAGATCACCTATGCACCAGTGTGCTGGGTGGTCCAACATAATGTGGCCTTCCATAAGATTTTGCGAGGATACTTGTTGATACGTTTCCTCAGACATAGCTTACTGTCATAAAAATTGAACTTCCGGCATTGTGATGGAATCTTCAGAATGAATTTATAAGTTAGTCATTTGCTGTAGAGTTCAGAATTGCAAAAAGAAAATCTGCATGATAAAAGAAGTCCTGAAGCCTATGTGAAGCTTTACTATAAGCAGATTTTATACGCTGAGCAATTACATATAAGTTGATCAACTCTTGTTTTTTTCTGGAGTACCAAAAATAGCATAGCATCATTATGAAGATAAAGTCCAAAAGTATAGAATTTTTTTTCTATTATTATACTTCCTTTTACTTTTTCGATCAACTATGCTGTGTCTTCTCTATTACGCTTTTTGTTTGACATTTTTTTTCTTTTTTTTTTTTCAGGTTCTTGAGATTGTTATCTGAGTATGATTGGAAATTTTCTCCATTGATCGTTGATATAAATGGTGACTTGACTGCTGATAACGTGAAAGAGATAAATGTATTGGTTGAAAATTATTTTATGTTAGTTACTGTGTTAAACCTAAAAGAGTTCTTCACCTGTAACCATGAATTTGTTACCTCACCTTGCTTGCAGGAGAATTTTTTGTCAAGTAGAAAATCTCATGAAGGAAGTGCTAGTGAAGTAAGCCCTTCAATATTCTTGGCTACAACTTATGATAAGGATTCTGAAGCATGGGCTGCCTCTTCACCAAATTCTCTGGTGAGTATCTCAGTTAATGTGCTCTTACAAGCATGATTTAGAATCGGAGATCTCTAATACCAGCTACTAGTTTGTTTTGCATTAACAAAAGGTCTATTTTCTTTCAATTCAACCGTTAATTTCCCTCCATTTCCCAAATGAAGTTTGGATCCAGTTGGAGCTTTTATTGAAAATGATTGTCCTAAATATTTTGTTTGACGATTCTTAATTCTCTGTTAATATCTATTGATGCTACTGTTAATTTTGATCTATAGGAGCTGAAAAGGTTGGTTGCCTATGCTCGGAGCAGTGCTGATCTGTTGACAAGACTAATAGAGCAAGATCAATACGATTCCCTTGGTTGGGAGGTGAGAAAGAAATCAACATGCTTTGATGATTTCATACATCCTACAACCTCAATATTCATGGATTGTCCACGTTCTTTGTTGTATCACAGCGTCTTTTCCGGACGCCTTTAAACAACTATGATGCAGTAGTTCTTCTGCACCGAGATAGATTGGCATATCCACAACGTCTCCTTTTCCCATCCGAGGTTGATCAAGGTATCCATTGATTCCTTCAATTCTTTTCTACTTGCTAAAACCTATGCTTTATGGCATCTGCCCTCTATCTATTCTAATGATAAAGGAATTCATAGGCACTTTTGTGGCCTGTGGAAATTCTAGTAAAGATTTCTCACCCATCTTGAGGCCCAAGGATGTGAAGGGAAGCTTGGATGTACGGAAGACGAAGTTAATGGTGGACTTTGATCCTCTACAATGTTATCTTGTGGATCTGCAGGTAAGTGTGCCTGTCTTGAAATTTAGAGAAATTCAATTGTTAAGCAAGATATAATATAGCTGTGGGCCCCACACGGAGTGAAGTTAAGAAATTGTCCTATTAAAATCTACTCCATCTGTGTTATTTAATTGCTACATTGTGTTTTACAAATTTTAGGCAATGCCATTTTCAAGCTTTTTGGATGATACTTTTTGACCATTTAATGTAAAATAAAGGGAAAAAGTGAAAAAATAGTACTTTTTGGTGGAAAAAGTGAAAAAAAAAATGATTCCTTTTTGGTGGGAAAAGTGAAAAACAAAAAACACATCATTACTTTTTGGTGGGCCAAGTACTCCAAATAAGGAAAATTTAAACAATGTAGCAATTAAGAATAAACAACCATTTAAGGAGAATGTAGCAATTAAAAAGAAACAACCACTTAAGGAAAGTGTAGCAATTTAAAAGAAACAACCATATAAAAAAAATATAGCAATTAAAAGAAAACGGAGGGAGTAGCTAACTAAAATTTAGCTAAATAGCCTTCTCTTCACTTGTTCTTGAATTTTTGTTTTTGTTGGTTTCCCACACCCATTTCTATCTGTACAGGGCGGTTTCCCCAACACATTCAATTTGTGGTATGATTCTTTGGGCGGTGATGCTATTGGCATAACATGGAATAAATTTGCCTCAAAGGTGTGTTTTAAGCATATTAGTGATAATGCTGCAATTTTTATACAACTGTCTGCTCTTTTCTTGATCCCCTTATTATAACTCTGATTGCAGAAACGAGATCGAGAGGAATATAGCAACGATGTCATTGATATCTTAAAAGGCGTTGGTGAAACTGGTAAAGGGTTTGTTAGGAGTATACATCTTCTTAAGGCTCCTAGGCTTTGTAATTAGGGAACATCTCTATCTTGACTGCCTTATATTGATATTACTCCGGTCTGTCATATGAAGTATGAGAAAAGTTCAGAACTAAACATTACTGCCTAATCTTTAGGGTTATGGCTTGCAATTTTGTACCGTGCCAGGGAATGCTATACTAGTTTTTAGGTCTCCCAATCAGTTACTGAATTGTATTGGCAGTGAGAAATAGTGTAATTCTTTTTAGTTTGAGATGTAAAGTAGTGAATTATTTTTTCTTCTTCGCCAGCAGAATTTTAGCTGACGATCTGTATTTGTGTACCTGCTCTTGAGGTCGAATTGTCTTTGGTTTGTGATTCATCTGGACATGGGAGCTGCATCATTATGCTAACTTAAACTGAGAAATGAAATCAATTTCTTCTATTGATGAGACTCTTCTTCTCACCTTATTTTCAATTAATTTAGTTTAAAAATTGTCTTTCAAATAAGTTATAGAGAATTTTAGACAAGTTTAGTTAAGGGCTAATAATATTCATGATTAATAAGAGTTTAACTAATAGTATGTATAGAAAATAACTAAAGCTATATTACCAACTTATCAAGTGTATACACTTGTCTGTAAACCAAATAAATCAACCTTTATATTTTTGTTGACCCACTTTTATGTTTGAATATTTTGCCGAAATATATAAAATACAACAACAAAAGAACTATAGAGCATCTGGAAGGAACGAAATGATATCATTTTCAAAAGCGCTAAATTAAACTTATATAGAATTCATCACAAAGCCTAATTCTACTTCACTGAGTGGATGCTTAGAACCTCCATAGAATGGCTCACATTTCTCCACCTCCATTTCTCCTCCTTGTCAACAGCCAAAGCACCCACCCCTGTGTTGGGGGATCCACCTTCACATCCCTTTCACAAACTCAACTTTGATGGCTCCGTTTGTCGTTCCTCTGTTGGAGCAGGTGTCATCATCTGAGATCATCACGGTATCTGTCTCTAAGCATGTGCCTACAACCTCGACAACACCCATGTCTACATAGTAAAAGCCACAACTCTCCAACAAGGTATCGTAATACTTGTAATCAAAGAAGGTACTCAACATCTACAAATTGAAGGTGACAACCTTCTAGTAATTAATGCGGTAAAAGGCGTTTATGACCCTCCTTGGCAAATCACATACATCATCAAAGACTTTCAAACTCTTCTTCAACCGTTCATCTCATGGTATATCAAGCATATCTATAGAGAAGCTAACAAGGCAACAGATAGGATCCCCAACGTTGGACACTTAGTTAACTCTCCTTACTCAATTGAAGATTGTAATAGTTCTACTTTACACCACATCCTTGTAAACGATAAATTAGGGGTTACCTTAGTGTACATGGCCTCCTTGTTACTTTTCTTATCTTACCTTATTAAAAAAAGAGAGTAGATAATTAGGTTTTGAAATAGTCAAAGTGATAAGTCTTTTTTCAGCATTTTATGTAACAAAATGTTCCACTGCAGTTTGGTTACTTTACGGTGGTACTTTTTTTTTTCCAGCTCTTTTTTTATCTGTATAACTAGTTTTTAGGCCCGAGCTATGCCCAGGGTAATCATAATTCTCATTTATTAGTATTTTACTTTGAAATAATAAAACCAAACATTACTTGGTTTAGTGGTTAAGACATTAGTATACAAGCTTGAGGTCATGGGATCAAATCTTATATTATGCATTTTCTAATTTTTTTAGGAAAAATTGACAACAAAGGGTCTCAACTTTGGGTGATAATTTTTAAAAGGTCTGAACGATTGATTAACCTGTGTAGGTCCCAACTTAAGGGGGTCTTAACTTTTAGCGGGCCTCAACGACTTAAAACTGAAGATTTTTAAAAAAAATCTCACATAGTTCCTACATCCCTCCCACTGCTTGAGAGCTTACGGTTTCATGTTCTATTTCACTCCCCGACGGGGGTTCTTTTCACCCTTCCCTCACGGTACTACTTCGCTATCGGTCACCCAGGAGTATTTAGCCTTGCAAGGTGGTCCTTGCTGATTCACACGGGATTCCACGTGCCCCATGCTACTCGGGTCAGAGCGTTGGCACAGTTCCTTGTTGAGGAACACCTTTTAATATACGGTTTTTTCACCTGATACCCCCGAGTTTTCAACAAATTCACCAGGTACCCCCCATGTTTTCAAAATACACGGGTACCCCTAAGTTTCAAACTAATACACTCAGATACCCTTAATGACTAACGGCGTTAACTGCCGTTAGTCATTAACCCTAATTTTCTGTTTTAAACCCTAATTAACCCCCTAATGCTAACCCTGATCCTAACCCCTACCTCTAACCCTAACCCTAACCCTAACCCATCCTCCCACCACCTACTCCCCCACCCTCCCACCACCCCCGGCCCCCTCCCCCACCCCCGCCCTCCCCCCCCCCCGCGCCATCCCCTCCCCGACCCAGTTCGGTTCAGCGAGGCCCTCCCCCCCCCCCGCGCCGCCCCCTCCCCCACCTAGTTCGGTTCGGCGGGTCCCCCCCGCCCCTCCCTCACCATCGTTGCCCCCCTCGATTTCGGAACAACCCTCCCTCCCCCCACAGTACCACCCTGCCGAAACCCCCTCCCCTAACCCCCGTCGATTTTCATCCCCTCCCTCACTTACCCATTACTGATTTGCATCCTTAGCATAAATCGAGGAGAAGTTGATGAAGAGAGAAGAGGAGAGAAAGGTGATGAAAATCGACGGGGTTTAGGGGGGGTTTCGGCGAGGTCGTGGTGCTCGGGTGGTGGCGAAGGGTTTGGGCGGCAGTGGTGGTTCACGTGGGCCGGGCACGGTAGAGGGGTGGTCGCAGTGGTGATTCACGCGGGCTGGGCACAGTAGAGGGGTGGTCGCAGTGGTGGTGTTTGGTGTGGGGAGGGGGGCTGTTGGGGGTGGTGGGGTTGCTGGGGTGGTGGGAGGGTGGGGAGGGGGTTAGGGTTAGAAGTTAGGGTTAGTTAGGAGTTAGGTTAATTAGGTAGTTATGTTAATCAGGATTTAGTTAGGTTAATTAGGGTTTAGTTAGGTCAATTAGAGGTTAATTATGGTTAAGACTAACGGCGGTTAACGCCATTAGTCATTAAGGGTATTTTGGTGTATTTACATAAAACTGAGGGGTACCTGGTGAATTTTGAAAGCATGGAGGGTACCAGGTGAATTTTTTGAAAACTCGAGGGTAATTGGTGAAAAAAGAGTTTAATATATTAGTACTAGTCGTATATGCACGCGATGCGTGCGTCAACAACCTTAAGTAGCTATATGTGGACATTTTTATTTAATCTAAAATTATTTTGGTAGTGATGTTAATTATTGAGATTCTTTTGTAGATGTTATTATCTTTTTAAATTGAAGGTTTGTCAGCGGTTTTAGTATAGTTCTTTAACGATTGTAAATGTTAATAAACCATATTGTTTGAACTTTGTAAATACGAAATATTATGTTGTTAGGATATATCGCTAATTTTATTGATTGAATATTCTAATTAATTTCGTGAATTGATTGTGTCAATCTATTTCGTGAAGTTATTAATGTTGATTGCATATTCTATTTTTGACTTATTACATATGGCAAGTTACATTAATTCTCATTCTTTAATTTTTTATAAAAAGAAAACATTATTTTAAATTATTAAAGGGTATTCTAGTCATTTCAAGGAATACACTATACCTCCTCCCTTGGCTTATACTCCCTCCGTTTCTTTTTAATCTACACACTTTACTTTTTGGTCCGTTTCTTTTTAATCTACACACCGTTGCTTTTTCTATTTTTGGTAACATATCACATCTACTTTCTCCTCTTTTTCCACCCATGTCATCTACTTTTTAATATTTTAACCCACTTTTTAGTTTATCTCTTTTACTTTTTAATTTCTCTCTCTACCTTTTCAATCTCTCTCTCATACTTTTACACTTTCTACTTGGTTCTCCCTCAAAGTAGAGTAAACTAGTATTTTTTGCACGCGATGCGTGTGCGAACATCGCGGTGATATTGTACATGTTTCTTTTGTTTTCAAAAATCAGGAAATTACTTTCACTAAAAAAAATGTGGTAGTTTTGTAGGGGAAAAATCTGGTAGTTACATTAGAGTTTTTTTTTTTTAAAAGTTATATGATTTTTTTGCCCTAAGTAGTTATCTTGGAAAAATAATAACATAAAGTGTATTTTAGGAAACTCAGGTGGACACCAAATTACTCAAGAGTTCCCGTAGAGTTCCCATATATAATAGAGATTAAAAAGAAACGGGAGTATAATAGAGATAAATAAGACTGAAGCGACTCAAGCGAGAACTCTGGAGAGAAGTGCTTTACATTACATAATCCGAATTTTCGAGTTCTCTTTCAAACCTTAACAATCCATTTTTCAGATCGATCAATTAGCTGGAACAAAATGCAAGACTGTCAATAATTCCATCAACAGCAGCAATTCAATATTCGTTGAAAAGTTAAAGAAATGGGGCTTCTCAGCATCATTCGCAAAATCAAGAGGAAAGAGAAAGAGATGCGAATTCTCATGGTGTATGCGAAATGTTCTCTCTCTCATTCTCTTTTTGTTTATTAAACTGCAATTTGAAATGTAAGGGAAACTAATTGAAATAAATTTGCAGGGGGCTCGACAATTCTGGAAAAACAACCATCGTTCTCAAAATCAATGGGGAAGACACTAGCGTTATCAGTCCTACATTGGGTTTCAATATTAAAACCATCGCCTATCAAAAGTATACTTTTTTTTTTTATATAAACAATAAATTTCTAATCTTTATTATTTCTCTAATTTTTCTTTTGTTTTTAGAACAATCTGAAGCTTACAAGAAAACTGGCTCTAGTGCTTTACTTTTGTAATTTGTTTTAATGATGCTGTTTTTGTAATTGGGTATTTTTTTGCTCTTATTCTTCCTATTAGTTTTGATTTATCCGGTTGTTACTTGATTCTTCATTTCTAGTTTTTACGTCAAGTAGTGAATTGCTCACTCTATGGTGCCCTATGTTACTCGAACTCAATGTACTTGTCTCGAACATGGGGGTTATGTGTTTAAGGCTCGTTTGATAGGGTGTAAAATGTTTTCTATGAAAATGAGTTTTCCTTTTCCACTCATTTTCCTTTGTTTGGCTTGGTAAAGGGTGTAAAATAATTTTTCCATCACAGGGAAATAGCTCTTGTACAGGTAAAAATCATTTTCCTTTAAAAAAAAGAAAGGAAAACACATTTTCCTCCCTCCTCCTTAGCAACTTTTTGCTCTCCTCTTGTCCATCCTCTCCCTTCCCCTTCCGTTTTTCTTTTTCCCATAGCATTTTTTACATTGAACCAAACAAAGAAAATTAGCTTTGCAATTGAATTTTCCATTGTAAAATATTTTACATGAAAACTCATTTTACATTAAAAATGTTTTACATCCAACCAAACGGAGCCTAAGTGTGTGTTAACTTTAAATGCATTGTCAAAAGGTCCATATCTGTGTAGGAGTGTCAAGGTTCTGATTATACATGAGATAAATTGAAGAGCCACACCAATGTAGCCGGTGCCTGAATTTTGTGAGACCTAAACACTCTAAATTGATGTAATGACTAATCAAAATCCACAAATTCCAGCACTGTTAGACCCTGTAGTGTAAATTCTTAACCATATTTGTTGCATAGTTGGGATTTGGGATTACATTGCTGCTGGTATGTGCCTTTGTTCGTACTGGTGGCTTGGATTTTGAGGAGATTAGGTCTTTTCCCCCCTGTTGAAGGATGTTTGTAACTTATACGTTATACGTAAGAGTGGGTACTTACTCATCAAAGTTTATTTGACACATATTTGGCAGGTATGCTCTCAATATATGGGATGTAGGAGGCCAAAAAACAATAAGGGCATACTGGAGAAACTACTTTGAGCAGACAGATGGTTTGATTTGGGTTGTTGACAGTTCGGATATTAGACGATTGGATGATTGCAGGGATGAGCTGCATAATCTCCTGAAAGAAGAGGTATTGTTCATCTGCGTCGAGTCCTTCTCCATATGGTGCTTGCATACATTTATGACAAAGCTGAAAGAGCCTTTAATGGGAAATTTTTCAACATAATGGATAATATTAAGTGTCTCAGTGAACTATCTCTGCCTTGTCTTCCTTAACGTAGTAGTCACTCAGTTGTCTCTTGTTGTGTATGGGTGTGGTTAACTTTTTGCAATTATATTTGTATAGGTGAAATTGAATTTATTTAAAAGTCTTACTCGGTATGAGCTTCGTTAGAGGCATTGGGGGTAGTAGGATGGTTATGTTCCTGGTTGATAAGATTTTTGTTTTAAGAGTTCGGCAAATATCTTTTCATCCCTATCCCATTTGCATGTGCTGGTTGCATTTAGTGTATGTGTATGTTGCTGGAAAAAAAAGAAAAAAAAACTGGATACAAGTAATTAAGAGGTAAATAGGTAATATAAAGATAATAAGTAATTTCCTGAAGTTTTATTTCTGACCTGTCCAAAAAGATGCAACTGGGTTTTCATGGATAAACCTTTGGATACAATGTAGCTTTGTTGATTTGTGTCGCACTCATATCATCAATCATTAATGTGCTTGTATGCAGAATGTGTTAGAAATCTCTTTCCAATGTGCTGCAGTCACCATGGAATGATGATGGCAAGTAGATAAATTACTATTATTTCGGATTATGCTCACACCCTATATACATATCACTATCAAATGCGTGCCTAAAAATGTCGCCAAGCTGTGTGTATTGTGTAAAATTGTAAATCTTAAAGATTCTCACTTTCTCTGATATTTTCCGTTATATGTATACTTGTATAGTTACTTTGGATGCCAACTGGTAGGACTGCTCTCTTGTAATTTTTGTACTATACTCTTCAAGAGGCGTCAATGTTTCTTCGATTTGGGAACAACTAGGTATGGTGTGGACTGTGGAGTTGTAGACCCAAGATGCCACTCACTTTTGTTCCCAGCTGATTTGGTGTATTTAAAGGGCCCATGCGTCATACCATATCTTTGTCAGGCAAGGATACTCGAGCTGAAATGATGAATATGATTTAGTTAGAAAAGGATCCATGATAACAGTTGATTGTGCAAAAACACCTCATTTTCTTGGATAGCTTTGGCTTTTTCTAGTAGTTGATATCCCTTCTTTTTGTCAGGGTAGTTGATATCCCTTGAATATCTGACCACTTGCAGTATTCCTATACACATCTTAGACATGCTATCAACTCTTTTCTTCTTTTAATATCATAATGGGACAATGGCTGCCAAAGGTGCACAACTGCACACCCAAGATGTTTTTGCTCCTATGGAATGCCTTTTTAGTATATTATGTGGACGCATGGTAGGTTTTTTTTGTGATCGCTTCTCTGAAGTGATATAAATTTCAGTTTGCAACAATTGTGGTGAAAATAAGGTAAGAGGACAGCAGCATTACAACAAGATATAAACTTCTTGCCATCATTTCTCGAACTCCTGTTAACCTTAAAACCACTTGTGTGCTGAAGACAAAGCTTGTAAGTCACAGATATGAGGCTCCCCTCAAACTCGCGGAGGCTTTCCCCATGGTCATCTTTGGTCCCAAGTAGCCCGTTACCCCGAGATTTCTGGATTTACTGAGCTTAACTGTGTGTTCTCATGCAGAGGCTATCCGGAGCATCTTTGTTGATATTTGCAAACAAGCAGGATATACAAGGTGCTCTTTCGCCCGGTGATGTTGCCAAAGTAAGGTTCCCTTTGCTTAGAAGATTGAAACTGTGCAATTTGTTCTTTTGTTTGTTCAAATTGAGATTTGCTTCTTAGATTTAAGCAGTTTCCCAGAGCCAGCTCTCTCTCTTGTTAAGTTATTTAGATTTGCAGATTTGTAGCCTACATGGCCTTTTAACATATATTAAAATTCTCTCAATGGTCTTGTTAGTTACATGGATTTGCAAGTAGGCGGTACTAAATGATGGTAATGGTAAATAAATCAAATGTAAAACAGACAAGTGAATTTCGTCACAAATTTTTATTCTCACTCAATCCCACCTCTAAAGTGATTATGAAATTTTATAAAGAAAATCACAAGTTTGGTGGTGGAAAATTTTGACATAAGACTTTCTATGTAAAACTATATGAGTTTTTTACCATTACCACCATTTGTTACCATCTACCAAATGGGCTGTAAAGGATTGAAAAAGAAATGAAGGATTCATCTTTTATGACCATTGACCAGGGTAAGGCGAACAGTAAGTTTTGCTTTGTTTTTGTTCTCACATCTTTTTCAGTTGGTGGATTTGTTTCTTCTTCTAAGAATCGTGGTTACTAAGCCCCCCCTCTTCCCCCAACAAACAAATACATGATGGAGAAAACAAACACAAAAGAAAACCACCCTCTGTTCTGTTAATCCCTCTTCTAGTCTAATAATCACATATTGCCTCTGGATTTCCTGCCTGTTGAATTACAATAGTGAACATTAAGAATTGTAGATGACATTATCTCTTTGTCCTGTCTATATGACATGAGTGCATATTATTTTTGTTCAGTTACACATGGAACCCTTTTTTTTTTGTTAGGTGCTCAACTTGGATGCCCTGGATAAGACACGGCACTGGAAAATTGTGGGTTGTAGTGCATACACGGGAGAGGGGCTGCTCGAGGGATTTGATTGGCTGGTTCAGGATATTGCCTCTCGAATTTATGTGCTTGACTGATGCAAGTCTCTAATGCGTTGATCAACCGTAGAATTTCACAAATCAATAGTTTTGGCAAAGTCGGGTTTTCTTGTTTCTTTGCTCATATCTCGTTGTACGGCCTGCTGATCTATGTTGTGTACATGATTACATTAGTTTTACTGGACTTCAACTTCTCAAGTGCATCATTGCATTGTGTGAATGTGACTGAGAGAGCACAGTTTTGTGAACAAGGATATCAGGGTAGACATTGATAGGATGAAAGCAAATGCACTTGAGCATGAGCACTTGTTATCTCATTTTCTCAATCCTCGTTCTTCGCGCTTATCCTCTATCTGTCTATATACTTCTATACTATATGTATGCGCAGTACACTCTTATTTAGTGACAAATGTGGCAATGGAATTTTTATGATGTCTACGGATAAACGGATCTGGAGACAAAGGGGAGAGTTAATTTTCCGTCATTTGGATAAAAATCCTAGAGGGGAGGCCAGGGAGGGAAAGGAGTACCAACACAACCTACCAATATTGCTCCGGGAATTGGGAGCCTAGTCCCTTGAGCAAGTTATGATTAACATACATTAATGATGATAAGTAATGGTATATATTGAGATAAATCTTAAAATTAAGTAAGGGTAAGGGTGGGAGTGATTTAAAAAATGTGAAGTAATTAAGTAAATGACTCATAAGAGTACGACACGTGGTATTTTCTATTTTGCTAAACCTGTTCGTTTAAGTTACGGTGCATTTTTGGAAGACCTCCCCTATAATTGGGATTTTTTTAAAATAACACATACTCCCTCCGTCCCAAAATATAGTTCCCATTTTCATTCTGGGTGTCCCAAAATATAGTTATTTTTTCTATATTTAGTTCCGCATTTTTCCGTAATTTGTCTAAAAAAACTGTGTCCCATCATTTATTTGCTTCTTGAATTTTGTTTTTTCCTTTGTTTATTCAACCCAAGTGTTACAATTAATGCTCTTTCACCAATTATTCTCCATTCTCTCTTCTAAAATCATCAAATAAACAAAAAATCTTTACTATCCCTCTTAGATTCTACTTACCTTAATTCCCGTGAAAAAATAAAATCGAGAACTATATTTTGGGACGGATGGAGTAGTTGGGATTATTCTTGGAAGAACGACTATAGTTGGGATTATTCTAATTATTTTTTCCTACTTTATTTATTTTAAACTTTTATCATCTTCAATATAGACATTTAGTAATTAATACATTTAATTATGTATAAGCACAAATAATAAAAAGTTGAATTTTGCTTTAGTTTAAATTTTATAAATAAATCTCTATTATATAAGTGAAGGAGAGGGGGGAGATAATGTCTCCCTTACAAAAAGTGTGATATACCCTTACGGCATGGTTGGTTAGTGGTAATAAATTGTAGTAATGGTAATGTTTTTTAGTGTAAGTTTGTGAAGACGTCCCAATGTTAACATTCATGGTAATGAAACTTGATGTCAAAACATGTGTTTTCCTTCCTAAATTTCCATTACCACCCAATACCACCTTCCCAAGCAATATAGATGGTAATGAAATTTTAGAAAGAAAATAGGTGTTCTAGAATAAACTAGAAACCATTACTATTACCACCATATAGTACCACTAGTCCACTAACCAAACAGGCTGATGAATTTAAATTGCCATATATATTAAGAAATCTTTTCTTCTTCCTACTTCCCATATATATTAAACAAGTTAACAATGGAATTGAATTTGAAATTTCAATTAAGTATTAAATTAAGGAGAATAATTTCCTCTTCTTACATGTGTGTGAAAAACTCTAATCAAAAATTAAATTGACAATATAACTTGATTGACAAAATCAGAAGAAACTTGAATTTCATATTAATTATTATACTGATAATATTAAAAAAACCTAAATGTTGATCATTATTCGGTAATTTCTATTATATAAATCAAACTCTTCTACTCTATTAATATTCAACGATTGAACCTAATACACAAATTCTTCCACTTTATTTGAGCACAAGTTTTCTTCTACTTTTCCTTCTCTCAGTACTATATTTGAATAATGATGAACAAATAACTAAAAATCCAACGAAACATTAATTTAAGAAAAACATATTAAAAAAAAATTAAATTTTTATAAATATTTGTTCGAATCAATTTTTTTGTAATATTGATGAATAACTAATTGAGGAAAAAAACGTTAATATGACATAAAAAATACTAGTACTTCATATTATAACTCCGATCACAAAAATTAAAGTGGTAAAATAAAATAGACCATCAAAAAATGAGCTAAAAATGACACAGACCGTATTTATAGGAGCTCAGGCCCATGCCTAACTATCGTTAATCATGCCATGAATTTTTGTTTCATACTTTCATTTCATATACACAACACCTGTGCTTGACCACGAGCTATTACAGCGTAGTAGCGCGCATCTTAAGCATATTATGCACCGGCAATAACACCGTTTTTATGTAGGTGGTTCTAAACTTCTAATAGTAGTATTTTACGTTGTTATTAGTTGCTTTATTTTGACTTTAACTATATATATATGACATAATTTGTTTTGACTACAATTTAGACTAATAGACTTCCTCTTTTACATAATTCTTGCAACACTTGTAATTTCAAATTCAAACTTGAAAAACTTTGATCATGAATTCTCACGGTAATATAGAAAGAAAATACTCATAAAAGATCTTGTTAATGTGTACTAATTTTTATATTTCACATTTTCATAAATTTTACTGATACATAATTGGAGATATTAATGGTCAAAGTAGTACATCAGATACCTTAATATTGCAAGCTGTTGTAAATTTTAAGAAATAGTTGAAATGTAAAACAAATGTCAAAATGCAATATGTAAGTAGATTTGCTTTAATGAAGATTTTTTTATAAACATTTATGTATTTTTTTTAACAGATAATTAATACTTCCTCCATTTTCTTTACTTGCACTATATTGACCTTTGCTCTATTCGTGCACTTATTTTGACTAAAAATTTGTGAATAATATACAATATTAATATTAGCATGTAAGGTGTTGTTGGATTTTTCTCAATATAAATTTACAAGATTCCAACTTTTGTTAGTTTTTGCAAATATATAATTAGAGTTATTATTGGTCAAAGACTCAAAGTTGTATATCAACAAACGTGGAAGTCAAACTTTGCAAGTAAAAGAAACCAAATAACTATACTCCCTCCATCCCCCATAGATTTCTCATTTTTTTTTCATTTATAGTTGTCCCAAATACTCTTCATTTTCTTATTTAGCATGGGTCCGCCCATTAAAATATATTGTTTACCTTCCACACTTATTATATTGTATTATTACTCACTTTTCCCTAAATGAGTCCAACCCACTAACCTTATTCACTTACATTTTTTCTCATCGACAAAGAATTTATGAATAATGTAGCAATCTCGATTTTTTATTCTAATTTTATGTAACTAAAGACTTACCTAGAACTTTTCCTTAATACGCGTGCCCAAAATAAATGAGAAGTCTATTTGCAGACGGAGGGAGGGCCTGTACGACACAAGCTTTTTAAGTAGCTTTTAGTGTCTTGACTCGGTCAAAACATTAATTATAAAAAATATAGTAGTGTTTGGTAAGGTAGTGGTGTAAGTAGATTTTAGTAGTATAAGTAGTGTTTTAGTAGTGTTCTGTCATTTGTAGCTTTTAGGGTAGCGTTTAGTGGTGTATAAATTATATGTCAAAGTTTTGTTTGAGCTTTTAACTAGTTATTTCTAAACAGCTACTTTGACAGCTTCTTTTACCGAGCATCAATATCTTATACAGCTACTTGGACAGCTAACAACTAGTGGCGGAGCCACTAAGTAACAAGGGGTAGCATGTGCTACCCCTGATTTTTTTTCAATAAAAGATTATTACCTTTACTTTTACACTACTTGACATATAAATAGTACAGCACAGTTGGTTGTTTTGAAAGTTGAAGAAGTTTATAGCAAATGTCGATAGCCCCGTGTTCAAGAGTCCATAGCTCCACTTTTTAATGCTTGATTGTATTTTTTCCTTCCTGTAGTTTTATTCAAATACTGCTTTTACTAGTTGTTTTTCTCTAGCTTGACTCGATCACTTCACTATTTATTACTTGAAAGCAGGGCCTTTGCCCACTAAAAAAATACCAAATTCAATTACCTTGCTACTGTTGGAACATTTATAGGGTAATGGGTTTTATAAGCTCATATGGTTCTATACTAGAAGAGGACGAGGTCTAGTTAGCTAAGATTAGAATGCGCAAAATCACGTGAAACAATCAAGCAAGTCAGGAGGTAGGTCGCGGGTCGCGACCAGCGCCCTTTCGCGACTCGCGATCTGTATCGCGGGTCGCGACGTGTATTCTGACTTGGGGCGTGAAATTTTGCGTGGACGGTTTATAACCGTTGTATTGCATATGTTATCCGTTTAATGATGATTAAGTATTCTTAATCAGTGGATTATAGGAAGATCAATGCTGTAACAGCTCTAATCAAGAGGGAATTTGATATATGACCCTTGTCATTCATATGAGATGAGAGAAAAAAAATCAGTTTTTGATATTCCAATTGACTTGCTTTGCTTGAGAGAAAACTTGCTACTTTCTCTCTAGTGTTCTTCACAAACTTCAAACACAAAGTTCTTGTTGATTCACATAGAATATCATCTTGTGAATTGTTTTCTCCATTGTATCTTATTAGTTATTTCGTGTTAACCCGGTGATCCTAGAGGGGCGAAATTAAACTAATAGGAAAGTGTAGTTTTCGTGCCTTAAAGTGGTATATCCGGTTCTCTTATTTGATCTCACATCTAACAATCTATTAGTTTAATTTTGTTTCTTTTCGGATATAGCTCAATCACTCAAGGACATGACTATGAACTTCCAAAAGTTGGACAAGTTTGAGGGGATGGGTTATCGAATATGGCAAAAGAAGATGCACTTCTTGTTGACAACTTTGAATGTGGTGTATGTTCTATCAACACCCATGCCACCATTCTCGAAAGATGGAGAGGAAGAGTCCGTGGAGACTACAAGGAAGAGAACAAAGTGGGAGAATGATGACTACATTTGCCGGGGTCACATCCTCAACTCTCTTACCCACCCTTTGTTCGACCTTTACCAAAATGTGGAGAGTGCAAAGGAACTTTGGGATACTCTTGAGGCCAAGTATATTTCGGAAGATGCTTTAAGTAAGAAATTTCTTGTTAGTAATTTTAATTCATTTAAAATGACTAATGATCGGCCTATTATAGAGAAATTTCATGAAGTTCATCATATTTTGAACCAATTAGATCACATGGTATGGTGATGGAAGAGGCTATTGCCGTAGCCTCAATCATTGATAAATTACCACATTCTTGGAAAGAAACTAAGCATTCCTTGAAACATAGGAAGGAAGATATGTCCATGGAGCAATTAGGAACCCATCTTCGTATTGAGGAAGGGATCCGGGCTCAAGATGGGGTTAAGGATACTACTCCTAGTATTCCTAAGTCTACCGTGAATATGGTAGAGGTTGGTGGGTCTAGTGGGACCAAGAAATCCAACAATAACAACTCTAAAACCAACTTTGCAAACAAGAAGAGGAAGACCCTCACTTGTTGGGTATGTAATGGACCTCATCTCAAGAGGGATTGTTGTAACGCCCCGACTTTCATACATCCTTATCAAGTTAATTAATCAGGATTAGCAGCGGAAGACTTAGCTTAGTCGGCGCGTTACCGCCGTACTTTCCACTATGGGAAAATACAAGGCGATCTTTAACATTAACTTACAGGGACAAGACCTTGATCTGTCACTCTTTAAAGAAACACTTTAATAATAGGTTACTATTTTCTAGAAATTTCGGTAGAGTTCCATTTGTAATTTGGACAACCCAAAATGGGAAAATGTTTGAAAAACCTGTTACAATAAAATATTTCCAAATCCATAACTCAACGCTTTCGCGGAGTAGCAGCTAAAGAGAATCAGGAGCACTATTGCTCAACCAGAACTAGAAATGAAACTAAATCATTAATTATTAACTAATACAAAGTGGAACGTCCTCGCCTCAAAAGGAACATAAAACAATCATAGCCTCGACTATGGTCATTAAACATAATTCAACTCTAAATAGTTCTCGCAATAGTCCGGTGATACATTTTTCTTAGCTTTTCAACTTATTAAAATATAATAAGAAACCTGATATAGTTAACAAATGTACTTTAAATGTCATATAATACCAAGTTGTCTGAGAGTCAATACATTATCTCAATTCCAACTTGGTATGAACATCACCTGAAAACATATACATAGCCTCTCTAAAATGAGTTACAACTTGTATATAGTTTGCTTTGTTAACTTATGTGATAGAATACTTTAAATTCCCTTAAATGTTAATTTAACCTCATTGAGTTCATTTCCTTTCAAACCACTATATTTTCATATAAGCGAAGCTCTACTTTAGTTTAAAAGCACTTAAGAAAGTAATATCATTATAAAACCACCGATTGTCGGAACTCATAACTCATGTCCAAAACATATATAACATGCATTCGATTATCAAATTCCAAAACTCAATTTCCTACCTATGTTTATACTTGGAGTCCTTTCTACACATCAATGGGATTTGATTGCACCAAGAACCTACACCTTTCGGGTATTTTAGCTTAATCTCAAGCAACAAAATATTGTTTACCACAAACGCCCAACAACATCATCTTATATCTCAATTAGATTTCCAAAAGCGTGACTCAACAGGCTTATAATTCTTAAAACATGAAGATGCAGAGAAGGAAATTGCAAGAATCATAAATATTTCTATCATATACAGCCAATAACAAATCAATCATGAACAACCAAATTTATCAACACCATCATCATACTATTTCAATCATATTTTCAGAGCTAATTTCTCAATGTATTCGAAATTTGTAAGAATCAATCATTGAAATCAAAAGAAGAAGAGAAGGGGTGTAGTACCAACAAGGGCGACGCGGTGGCAGCACCACCACGGCACCACCAGCCACGAGCACAGAAAACACGAAGGAACGTCCAGCAAAGCTCCGGCGAGGTGACAAAGCGCCAGCGAGACTGAGCAGCAGCAGGGCGGCAGCGTCGCGGCGCGAATCCGGCAGGTTGCGGCAGCGAACAAGGCCAGCAGCAGTGCAGATGAAGCGGAGAAGAGAGCGGAGGAAAGAGGGGAGTTGGGCGTCGGTGCGGCGTCGGCGAGGGATCGCCGGCGAGAGGAAGAGATAGGGCTGATGGAGTGAGCGAGAGAGAGGAGAGTGAAGGTGTTAGGCGTTTTTCACGGGAGAGAGAGAAATGGGGTTTGGGGATTCTTTGGGTGAGAGAAAATAACAAGAGAGAGAAATAACTTGGGTTTTTGTTTCCCAACTTAACCGTCCAAGTTAAGAAATGGAAACCGACTTTTTAAATTCGTAACCGGCTAAATACAGCTCCATTCATTTGGTTATTTAAAACCCAAAATAATTTTAAATAATAATATCTTTATAAAATTAAATTAACAAACACATTGCAACATCTCAATTACAAAAATCATAATTTTCGGAACATAATTAATATAATAAATATGATTAATGCTAATTAAAATGCTCTTAAAAATTGGGGTATTACATCCTACCACCCTTATAAAAAGTTTCGTCCTCGAAACTTGCAATAAGTTGATCGAGGGAACAACAAGTTAAATTCATTTAGACAAAACCAAGATCTCAAACTTTCATGGTTTCGTTAGATATCCAGCCTCCATTCCGCCATTAACTTTTGTATCTCTACTTCAACTCAACTCGCGAAATCGAGGAGCAAAGAAAACAAAAGGGGCAAACTTATTGGCAATGAATTCCAACTAACTCATTTAGTGAGATCTCGTTTGAAATTCTTTTGGTTTCTCAAATCATATAAGTTCAATGAAAATATACACTTTGAGTAAAAGTGTATCATAAACGAATACAAGCCAATGCACGATACTACATACATATTAGCTAGTAACTAACATAGGAAATCACATGCATTACATCTTTACATAAACAGATTCACATTGCACACGCAAAAGCGCAAACGCTCAAACGGCTTGGTTCATATACACTTAACTTTTTAGCCAACCCATTGAACCTATTTAAAACCTTTACGCCACGATATGGAGATCATAGCGTACCTAAATCTAACCTTAGCTCTGATACCACTCTGTAACGCCCCGACTTTCATACATCCTTATCAAGTTAATTAATCAGGATTAGCAGCGGAAGACTTAGCTTAGTCGGCGCGTTACCGCCGTACTTTCCACTATGGGAAAATACAAGGCGACCTTTAACATTAACTTACAGGGACAAGACCTTGATCTGTCACTCTTTAAAGAAACACTTTAATAATAGGTTACTATTTTCTAGAAATTTCGGTAGAGTTCCATTTGTAATTTGGACAACCCAAAATGGGAAAATATTTGAAAAACCTGTTACAATAAAATATTTCCAAATCCATAACTCAACGCTTTCGCGGAGTAGCAGCTAAAGAGAATCAGGAGCACCATTGCTCAACCAGAACTAGAAATGAAACTAAATCATTAATTATTAACTAATACAAAGTGGAACATCCTCGCCTCAAAAGGAACATAAAACAATCATAGCTGAACTCTGAGCACGAAACTGCTTCTACCTTGGAAAAGATGCTCCAGAACTTCAACCTGAAACTATTGTAACACTGCCACCCACCAAGTGACAGGCCACAGTAGTGACAAAACAAAACATTGACATACATATCAGCACAATGCTGAGTACTAACCCATAAAACATTTCTAAAACATGCTTTGGTGTCTACGACTCTCACGTAATCAACATGTTCACATCGTTCATAACCATATCACAACAACATAGCAACATTCACATAATCCATTATCATTCATCATGTTTCGTGACCTTTAAGTACTTTCAGAAATCATAGTAGAGTCGTAACATCATCATAGTTCTTTCCTAGGACATACTTTCATATCATCATAAATTCATAAAACTTATAGTTTGAGTCATATGGTTTTGTCATGGGTCATTATCATCTTTCATTCACTTCACTATTAGAATACTTTCACTTAACTCTATCGTGTTTCGTTTCTCTCGTATCATAGGTATATTACATAATCCTAGTTGTAATTATAAGAAGTAATCTTAAACTCAACATAGTCATAGTCATATTCATAACGTAGTCATAATCGTACTCGGTGTAGCAACATAGTCGTTTCATAGAATTCATTCATAACATCACTAATCGTCATATTCACAAAACATTCCATATCTCTTAATCCAAACATAATGTGTGAAATCATAAAACATATTCGCAATCATAATCATACTTTCGAAACATCAAATTCATCATACTTCATAGCATTAAATCATTCAATAGCATCATCTACATAGCCAATATTTCGTATCATATCATAAGTTTCATCATAACTTTCCACCTTACTTAGTTCATATTAGTAACTTGATTAACATCCGAGCTTTGTAAAACAAGAAAGAGCATCCATTTAGTAAAGAGAAGAGCAACATAAATCATTGCATAACATATCATCTCGGTGCATATCATATCATGAGATTCATCATAATCTTTTCATTTTACTTATTCATTTTGGTAACTTGGCTAGTATCAGTAAACAGTCGGGTGGCCACATCATAGGTGACACTTGCGGGACCCGTATACAGTCGGATGGTCACATCATAGGTGACACTTGCGGTACCCGTAAACAGTCGGGTGGTCACATCATAGGTGACACTTGCGGTACCCGTAAAATACTGCCAAGAACCATCTTTCACTAAACTTTATCATGTTTCATTGCTTTTATGAATCATAATCACATTACATAATCGTAATCGTAATCGTGATACGTAATCATCATCATAACGTAACCATAATTACATTACATCATCGTAAACATAATCGTGGAACGTATCTTAATCATAACATAACCATGATTACATTACATCATCGTAATCATAATCGTGGAACGTATCTTAATCATAACATAACCATGATTACATTACATCATCGTAATCATAATCATGGAAAGTAATCATATGCATGACATATTCATAATCATGTTCATAACATATACTTTTGCATAATCAGGTATTCAGGAGCATATCTCATAACTTCAAGTACCTTTCAAAATACATAACAGAAGCATATATGAAGCATAACAGATACATAGTAGAAGCATAGTAGTCCTTTCGTATTTTACATCGTCTATGAACCATTCATGCTTTCAGATTATTTCGGAATTTAAAGGTATATTTTGGCATATTCGGAATACATAAACATATATCATAGCAAACATCTCATAACTCGTATATCATAAGAACAAAGGTAATCTTTTCACACCTTTCAATCACTTGAGAAATAGAAGGCATACTTATTTCATACTCCTTCATATCCATATTAATAAGCTTATTAGCAATATAATTCACATAATCGACTATGGTCATTAAACATAATTCAACTCTAAATAGTTCTCGCAATAGTCCGGTGATACATTTTTCTTAGCTTTTCAACTTATTAAAATATAATAAAAAACCTGATATAGTTAACAAATGTACTTTAAATGTCATATAATACCAAGTTGTCTGAGAGTCAATACATTATCTCAATTCCAACTTGGTATGAACATCACCTGAAAACATATACATAGCCTCTCTAAAATGAGTTACAACTTGTATATAGTTTGCTTCGTTAACTTATGTGATAGAATACTTTAAATTCCCTTAAATGTTAATTTTACCTCATTGAGTTCATTTCCTTTCAAACCACTATATTTTCATATAAGCGAAACTCTACTTTAGTTTAAAAGCACTTAAGAAAGTAATATCATTATAAAACCACCGATTGTCGGAACTCATAACTCATGTCCAAAACACATATAACATGCATTCGATTATCAAATTCCAAAACTCAATTTCCTACCTATGTTTATACTTGGAGTCCTTTCTACACATCAATGGGATTTGATTGCACCAAGAACCTACACCTTTCGGGTATTTTAGCTTAATCTCAAGCAACAAAATATTGTTTACCACAAACGCCCAACAACATCATCTTATATCTCAATCAGATTTCCAAAAGCATGACTCAACAAGCTTATAATTCTTAAAACATGAAGATAAGAGAAGGAAATTGCAAGAATCATAAATATCCCTATCATATACAGCCAATAACAAATCAATCATGAACAACCAAATTTATCAACACCATCATCATACTATTTCAATCATATTTTCAGAGCTAATTTCTCAATGTATTCGAAATTTGTAAGAATCAATCATTGAAATCAAAAGAAGAAGAGAAGGGGTGTAGTACCAACAAGGGCGACGCGGTGGCAGCACCACCACGGCACCACCAGCCACGAGCACAGAAAACACGAAGGAACGTCCAGCAAAGCTCCGGCGAGGTGACAAAGCGCCGACGAGACTGAACAGCAGCAGGGCGGCAGCGTCGCGGCGCGAATCCGGCAGGTTGCGGTAGCGAACAAGGCTAGCAGCAGCGCAGATGAAGCGGAGAAGTGAGCGGAGGAAAGAGGGGAGTTGGGCGTCGGTGCGGCGTCGGCGAGGGATCGCCGGCGAGAGGAAGAGAGAGGGCTGCTGGAGTGAGCGAGAGAGAGGAGAGTGAAGGTGTTAGGGGTTGTCACGGGAGAGAGAGAAATGGGGTTTGGGGCTTCTTTGGGTGAGAGAAAATAACAAGAGAGAGAAATAATTTGGGTTTTTGGTTCCCAACTTAACCGACCAAGTTAAGAAATGGAAACCCACTTTTTAAAAACGTAACCGGCCAAATACAGCTCCATTCATTTGGTTATTTAAAACCCAAAATAATTTTAAATAATAATATCTTTATAAAATTAAATTAACAAACACATTGCAACATCTCAATTACAAAAATCATAATTTTCAGAACATAATTAATATAATAAATATGATTAATGCTAATTAAAACGCTCTTAAAAATTGGGGTATTACAATTGTCCTTCTAAGAAGAAGAAGACAAAGAATGGACAACCTAGTGTTGTTCAAACCCAAGATAAAGTTGCACATGAAAATGTAATTGAAGAAATGAATTTTGTGGCTATGATTTCTGAAATTATGTTTGTGCAGGTTGATGATTCTTGGTGGATAGATTCGAGGGCCTCTAGACATGTGTGCAGTAATAAGCACTTCTTCAAGTCTTTGGAAGAATTGGATGATAGTCCAATCTTGTATATGGGGAATGATTCTACGGTAAAGGCCAAGGGCATAGGCCAAGTAGAATTGTTGTTAACCTCGGGAAAGACTTTAACTCTCCGGGATGTTGTCTATGTATCGGAAGTTAGGAAGAATCTTGTGTCGGGGGTCTTTTGAATAAATTTGGTTTTGAAGTTGTATTTGAATCGGATAAGTTTATTGTTTCCAAGGGTAATATTTTTGTTGGACAAGGATTTTATTGTAATGGGATGTTTAAATTTAGTATTAATAATGCAATTGATACTAGTTCTATTTACATGCTTGATGTTTCTTCTCTATGGCACAATCGTTTATGTCACGTAAACTATCGTAGATTATATGACATGTCTAAGCTAGGTTTAATACCTTCTTTCGATTTAAAGTTAGAGAAGTGTAAGATATGCATGTTAAATAAGATTACAAAGAATCCTTATCCTAGTGTGACTAGACAAACGGTATTGCTTGAATTGGTGCATAGTGACTTGTGTGACTTTCATAGTTCACCTTCTTTGGGAAATAAAAAATATATTGTGACTTTTATTGATGATTATTCAAGGTTTTGTTACATATATTTATTATTTACTAAAGATGAAGCACTAGAAAAGTTTAAGATTTTTAAGACCGAAGTAGAACTTGAACTTAATGAAAAGTTAAAAGACTTCGGACGGATAGGGGTGGTGAATACTATAATCCTAGTTATTTTAGTTCCATTGGTGTAATTCATGAAACAACCGCTCCATACTCACCTCAAAGTAATGGTATAGCGGAAAGGAAAAATAGGGTTCTAAAAGAAATGGTTAACACCATGCTTTCTAATTCGGGTCTAAATGACGGTTTTTTGGGTGATGCAATTTTAACTGCATGTTATATATTAAATCGAGTTCCTAATAAGAGGAATAAGACTACCCCTTATGAACTTTGGTGTAACAAAAAGCCTAATCTCAATTATCTTAAGGTATGGGGTTGTAGGGCAATTGTCAAATTGACGGAACCTAAAAGGAAAACTTTAGGTGAAAAGGGAATTGATTGCATTTTTATAGGATATGTGGTACATAGCATAAGCCTATAGGTTTTATGTCATTGAGCCAAATGATGTTGTCTCTATCCATACTGTGATAGAGTCAAGGGATGCAATATTTGATGAGACTAGATTCTCATCGATTCCAAGACCAAAGGACATGATACCTAGTACTAGTTCCAATGTTGTGGATGACATTAACAATGATCATGATACTACAACACCGGAAATTAGGAAAAGTAAAAGAATTAGAAAAGATAAATCTTTTGGACCAAATTTTCAACTATATTTAGTTGAAGGGTCAAGGGAGTCTATTGTGACTCAAATTTCATATTGTTACAATATGGAGGAGGATCCTATGACCTTTGATGAGGCTATGAAGTCTCATGATTCTGCTTTCTGGAAAGAGGCAGTGAATGATGAAACGGATTCAATAATGGGAAATCATACTTGGATTTTAGCTAATTTACCTCCCGGATGCAAACCTTTAGGTTGTAAGTGGATTTTCATAAGGAAAAGGAAGATCGATGGAACCATACTAAAACATAAGGCCCGGTTAGTGGTCCAAGGTTTTAGGCAAAGATATGGTATCGATTATTTTGACACTTATGCTCCGGTTGCTAGAATAGCTACCATTAGACTTTTAATAGCATTGGCTGCGATTCATGGTCTAGTAATTCACCAAATGGATGTCAAAACTGCCTTCCTTAATGGTGAATTGGAGGAGGAAGTGTACATGAATTAACCTGAAGGTTTTGTGGTCAAAGGTCAAGAGACTATGGTTTGCAAATTAATTCGATCTTTGTATGGTCTTAAACAAGCACCTAAGCAATGGCATCAAAAATTTGATGAGGTCATTTTGTCTAGTGGGTTCAAAATAAATCAGTCCGATAAGTGTTTATATAGTAAATTTGATAATAACGGTAATGGAGTTATAATTTGCTTATATGTTGATGATATGCTTATCTTTGGGACTAATTTGGAACAAGTGGAAAAAACCAAAGTCTTTCTCTCTTCTAGCTTCTCCATGAAAGATTTGGGTGAAGCGGATGTTATTCTAGGTATTAGAATAATTAGAGGTAAAGGGTCAATTTCTTTATCACAATCTCCTTACATTGAGAAAGTGATTAAGAGGTTTAATGAATCGAACTCGACTCATTTTGCTACTCCGATGGATCCTAGAGTTCACTTGGTTCCAAGTAGTGGTACTCCTATTTCACAATTGGAGTATGCAAGCTTAATTGGAAGCTTGATGTATGCTATGACTAGCACTCGGCCGGATATAGCTTTTGCTTTTGGTAAACTCAGTAGGTATACTAGTAATCCTAGTATGTTGCATTGGCAAGCATTGAGAATAGTGCTAAGGTATTTGAATAAAACCTTGGATTATGTCATAACTTACAAAGGAGAACCTTCTATTCTAGAAGGTTACTCGGATGCTAGTTGGATTTCCAATAAGGAAGATTATTCATCCACAAGTGGATGGGTGTTTCTTCTTGGAGGAGGTGCTATTTCATGGGCATCCAAGGAGCAAACATGTATAACAGGTTCAACTATGGTATCGGAATTCATTGCATTGGCAACTTGTTGCCAATTGGAATGGCTAAGGAATGTGTTGAGTGAGGTTGACTTGTGGGTCAAACCTACGTCACCTCTTGCTATTCATTATGATAGTGCATCAACCATAACTAAAGCTTATAGTGAAGTCTACAATGGCAAGTCAAGGCACATTGGAGTTTGACATAGCTATGTGCGTGAAATGATAAGGAATAGTTGTATAACTATTAATTTTGTTCGGTCTAGTTTGAACTTGGCGGATACGTTTACTAAACCGTTGTCAAGGGAACTAGTGAACAAAATGAACAAAGGGATGGGTCTTAAGCCTATTGATCAACCTTTAGCTAAGGAAAACTCAATTTGATGTCTAATACAACGTTAGATATCAAATTCAATGAGGAAGGTACTTTTCTTAAAGGTTGGAAGCACTTGTGTTATTTATATCCCGAGGTTAGTGCTTGTTACTACAATGATAAGAGGTTGAATTAAGTTTCTTAATAAGTCTTTGATAAGTGCTCAATTGTAGGAGCATGTGCGTAAAGATCTACCTATATATATATAAGCTAGAGGTATGGCCTCTTCACCAAGTCTAAGGCTTGACTTGGAACGCTTATGAATGGATATGGACACTAAGGCTTCATAGGTGTCAGAGGTTAAGAACAAAGTTTATGCTTATGTGTATTAGTATCTTCAATGATTTGTGGTGGTTATATGATTCAAAGCTTTGTCTATCATTATGATCAAAATTATTGTAAAGTTACTTTTACTAAGTGGAGATTCAATCGTAAGATATTTCCATGATGCATGAGCATGTTTTGTTTGCGATTTATAGCAAGTTGATTTTTTTTTCAATATTACCCTATAAATGGGAGGAGGATTGTCGGAACATTTATAGGGTAATGGGTTTTATAAGCTCATATGGTTCTATACTAGAAGAGGACGAGGTCTAGTATGCTAAGATTAGAATGCGCAAAATCACGTGAAACAATCAAGCAAGTCAGGAGGTAGGTCGCGGGTCACGACATCCGTCGCGGGTCGCGACCAGCGCCCTTTTTGCGACTCGCGATCTGTATCGCAGGTCGCGACGTGTATTCTGACTTGAGGCGTGGAATTTTGCGTGGACGGTTTATAACCGTTGTATTGCATATGTTATCCGTTTAATGATGATTAAGTATTCTTAATCAGGGGATTAAAGGGAGATCAATGCTGTAACAGCTCTAATCAAGAGGGAATTTGATATATGACCCTTGTCATTCATATGAGAGGAGAGAAAAAAAATCAGTTTTTGATATTCCAATTGACTTGCTTTGCTTGAGAGAAAACTTGCTACTTTCTCTCTAGTGTTCCTCACAAACTTCAAACACAAAGTTCTTGTTGATTCACATAGAAGATCATCTTGTGAATTGTTTTCTCCATTGTATCTCATTAGTTATTTCGTGTTAACCCGGTGATCCTAGAGGGGTGAATTTAAACTAATAGGAAAGCGTAGTTTCCGTGCCTTGGAATGGTATATCCGGTTCCCTTATTTGATCTCACATCTAACACTTTAAGATTACATATATATATTAAGCATTTTGCTTACATAAGGAGTCTACGTATATTTGGGTATTAGCAGTTAATTTACAAAGTCAAATTGAATTATAAAGTAGTTTTATAAATTCATCTCTTGTTTTAGCCTTTTAATTTACAAAGTCTATTTGAACTAATAAGTACTCTATAATTCATGTCTTATAATTCACGTCTTATTATATATATTTTAGTTTACACCGATTATTAATAATTAGCTTTAAAATGTGTGATGCACAGGTTTAAAAAAGAATAACTTTTACTTTTCTTTATATCCTATATGCTCTTAAAAAGTAAAAGTTTTTATGGCAAAAATTTTCCAACATTAAGGATCTATTCTCTTTACCTTGTTTTTGGTTATCTTATCTTATCTTTTTTCAGAGTTTTTCTTAGTGAACTTTCCTTATTTTTTCAAAACTTTTTCTAAACTAGTCTTAACTTTTCCTATTTTTCCTGAACTCTTCTAAATTTTTCTCTTTTTTTTTTCTAAATGTATATTATTCAATTTGTCACAATGTATATTCCTTCAATTTCCTCTGGTATGACTAATATCAAAAGCAAGTTAAAAAATAGCATGGGAGATGAATTGTTAAACGATAGTCAGGATTCGTTTGATTTAACTTATTTTGTCTTATCTTATCTTATCTTTTCTTATCTTATCTTATTTTTTCTTATCTTATCTTATCTTACTTTATCTTACAAGATAGTTTATTGTGTTGTCTAACTTCTTATTTTATCTTATCTTATCTTATCTTATCTGAACTGATATGATCTTATAAGATCTTATGTTTTCTGAAATAAGTTAAACTAAGCTGAACAGAACAGAGCCTTAGTTACTTATCTTGAGAAAGATTTCTTTTGTCATGTAAAATTTGAGAACTCGACGTGGACAATGGTAATCTTGTTTTATTATTGACTTCAAGATTATATTTGGATTTGCAACATTTTGAATTTAGTAGTGATGACTTTTAATTTGCCCCGATAGTATTGAAAAATCACGCTACCCCTCACCTGAAATCCTGGATCCGCCCCTGCTAACAACTACACATCAACCAATAACAAGTACTCCCTCCGTCCCATATTATAGTGCTTGATTCTGTTTTTTCACGGGTATTAAGGTAAATAGAAATTAAGAAAAATGTAAATAGTGTTTGTGTATTGAAAATAAATGTTATTGGAAAAAGCTGATTTTAGAAGATAAAATGATAATAAGTGGTGAAATAGTATTAAATATATGACTAATTCAACCCTTCGGTTGAATAAACAAAGCAAAATACTATTTTCAAGAAGCAAAAAATAAATGGTGGCACAATTTTTCTAGGAAAATCATGAAAAGGTGTGAAATAAAAATGAAAACAAGAATTATATTTTGGGACACTTTAAAAGGAAATGAAGCACTATAATATGGGACGGAGGGAGTAATAGCTACCAACATGGTTAACAGCTAAAAGCTACTCCCTCCGTCCCAAAATATAATTTCCATTTCCATTTTGGGTGTCCCAAAATATAGTTCCCATTTTCATATTTAGTTCCACATTTTTCCGTAATTTGTTTAGAAAAATCGTGTCACATTATCTATTTGCTTCTTAAATTTTGTTTTTTGCTTTGTTTATTCAATCCAAGTGTTACAATTAATGCTCTTTCACAAATTATTCTCTATTTTCTCTCCTAAAATCATCTTTTCCCATACAACATTTATTTAAATAAAACAAAATCTTTACCATCCCTCTTAGATTCTACTTGCATAAATTACTGTGAAAAAAGGGAAATGGGAACTATATTTTGGGACGGAGGGAGTAGTTGCACAACTACGATTGCGGAACGCACCCGGAGTATATTCATATCTTTATGATTACGGAGGGGAAATGAATTAATAAAGGGAAGATTCCCCTAATGATCACCGCCACGTTAATTGCTACGGGATTGATGAACCGTCATTCGTCCTCTAGTATAAAGTCGGTTGGCCTGTCACTCAGTGTTCAAGACACCACTGAAAAAGATAAAACTGCTCGGGACCTTAAATTCATAATTTTAAAAGACAAGAAAAAAAAATGGATGTACTGACATTCGGTATCATAGTAGGAATCATAATCCTGTTTTTCGCCATTGTTTGCTTCATCACCATTGAAGCCACCTGCAAGCGTTGTTCCACCTAAAAAAACACACTCTTTCTCTCTCCTCAAAATGTGGCGAAGACAATTCAGTAGTAGCGCGAGCGCAATAGATGCGCTAAAGGACAAAAAATGGGACGCCGTAGTAATCGGCGGCGGCCACAACGGCTTAACGGCGGCGGCTTACTTAGCGCGTGGCGGCTTATCAGTCGCCGTCCTTGAGCGCCGCCACATTATCGGCGGCGCCGCCGTTACTGAGGAGTTAATACCTGGGTTTAAGTTCTCTCGTTGTAGTTACCTTCAGAGCCTTCTTCGTCCTTCCGTCATCAAGTAATTCATTATTTCACTCTGAATTTTGTTTTCTCTCTCTTAATTTGATTGATTAATCTGTTTCTGATTTGATGAATGATATATGGTGAAATGATAGGGAGCTGGAATTGGAGAGGCATGGATTGAAGCTGTTGAGTAGGAATCCGTCGTCGTTTACGCCGTGTTTGGATGGGAGATATCTTTTGTTAGGGCCTGATAAGGAGCTTAATCGGTCCGAAATCTCCAAGTTTTCAGTACATGATGCTGATGCTTATCCTAGGTATATCCTAATTTTTAGGATTTTTTAAGAATTTTTTTTGCTGTTGATTGGTGTAAAGTGATCGCGAATGAGATATAAGTTGCTAACTTGCTATATCATCATTTGTAGCTTGAAAATTGATGTATGTTTGAAAGATAGGGTTAAATTTCTTTATGATTGCTTATGTCTAGCTTAGAATTTGTTCAATAGAATTTATAGGCGGATAAGCTGATATATGATCATGAATGGTGTGGAAATTGAATAAATAAAGAGAACTATGTATGATCCGCTGGTGGAATTTAAATGGTTCTGATGTGGATATGATCCATAACAGAGTGATCGGCAGCACATTTAGTCGCGTAAAGAATTTACAAAATTGTGCTTTGTGCAATGTGTTGATGATTATGTACTTCATTTTGGATCCAACCTGTTTCTGCATTAAGAATTGGATTAAGGTTCGAAGAGTCCCGGTAATATATGATTCTCTTTGTTGGCCGCAAAGCAATTCAAACTGCTTGAATTTTCGGTCTAGTTTGTTTGATTTGCTTATAAGCAATCTGGCTTTTTCTTAATGGATTTATGCATGGATGACAAGAAGTGATGAATGAGTGGAAAAAAATGTTGAGTTGACATGTCATACGTGACTGATTATGTTGTAGCAGTGGATATTTTGTGTGCATGCATTCAGCTAAAAAGTTTGATAACAAGAAGCTATCAAGTTGAGGTATATGAACTCATGCTTGTGCAATGTCACCTTTACTTGCAAACATTCTCAGATTAGGCTATATATATTGGCGTTTTACATGTTTATTCTGAACTATGTTGTTGCCAATTTGCAGATATGAGAGTCAGCTTGAGAGTTTTTGTAAGTTCTTGGATCCAATTTTGGATTCGCCGACTCCTGAAAATATAGAAGGCGCTTCGTCATTTGGTGACAAGATGAAGAATAAGCTGTACAGGTCAAGTTTTTGGTTTGGCTGTCTTCATCGTGCCGTCTCCCTTGGGCAGAAAGATATGGTGTAAGATTTTGATCTTCTGATTCAATACATAAATACTTGTTTCTATCTTATGATCTTACTGCGCAAGTGGTATGCCAGCTGGTGTACTCTATGGACATTGATTTCTGTATCTTATATGTTGAAATTGTGATTTGGAAATTTTGGAGCTACAAGTCATCTTATTGTTGCAATGTGCTATCCTGCTGGATGACAGGGATTTTATGGACCTTCTTTTGTCCCCAGCCTCAAAGGTCCTGAATAACTGGTTTGAGGTGACGACTTCTTTAATCACTTCTGTCTGACCATATATTGCATCTTCTCATCTAGTTACTACCGGTCATTAAACTCTAAATCTTTTTTTTTTTAATTAACAATGACATGCTTTTCTTCACTCTGAAGACTTTATGATGCCACTTGCCAGTAAAAGAACCTAGTCAAGCCGTCCCTTAAGCTTTACATCTGGAAACATCTCTCGACCAACATATGACATTGTTTTGTTGCTTGCATTGCTTATGGTATCCAGTTGGCATTTCAGTATCTTCCCTTTTTAAATATTTGTTATTCGTTCTCGTGAGTTTTTTTTATGTCCTTAATTTTTGCAGTCTGATGTTTTAAAAGCAACACTTGCAACAGATGCTGTAATAGGAAGCATGGTAAGTTTTCTGTTTGAGTTGCTGTTGGTGGTATAACTAATATATGTGAGACACGAATTGCTATTCTATGCATGTACCAGCTTCTTTGTCCCATGCATATCTGCTTCTGCAAATTGTTTCATGTTGTTTGGACCTTTTCCCCCTTAAATACATATATCTGCTTTACCTTTTGTTGGTTGATGGTGGTTGTGCCTGTGTTACTCATGTTATGTTGTTTAAATTTAATTGAATACTATCTATCGTTTACTCTAATAGGCAAGTGTACACACACCAGGTAGTGGGTATGTTTTACTACATCATGTGATGGGAGAAACAAAAGGAGATCGTGGCGTATGGTCGTAAGTATCTAAAAGTTTCTGAATTTTTCATTTCTGGACTTCTGGATTCATGCTCTGTAAGTTTTGTTTTTTTCACAAGAAAGGATAGAATAGTGCCAGCAGTTCATTAATATCTGATTGGCGTGCAGCAATAATGGAAGCAAACTATAGTCCATTGCTGTGTACAGGCATTTTTCCTTTCTGTTTTGCGACGCATCTAGAGGAAGATTTAAGTTCAATTATAGGCTTCAACTTAGGAAGCAATCAAGACCCATGGACCTTTCTCTCTTCTTCTTCTTCTTTTTATTTTTAACTTTCTCCACTAGTTTGGTGAAGCAGCCTCTTTACACGAGTTATGGCCTTTGCAAATTGCAAGTGCTTATATGGCTGTGTTGTCTGGTTATGCTACCAAAGACCACTGGTGACTCAAGGACTCATTCTTTGATTAGTTTTGAGATATATCACTGACTCCAAGAAGATCTCTCGAGCACGCATGCCTGCTGGAAGGTTTCTTGGGGCGCTTCTGGTTTTGTTTATGTACTGTGCTTTCGAGAGGATCTCTTAGTTTGAATTTTGGACTTTGATGGGGTAAACCAATGGTATATCTGGTGTCATCTGTGCTATTGGAGACCTTTTGTGAGCCCTCTAGCTCCTGTCCTATTTGACCCTCAGCTTAAAAGTCTTTCTTGTATAAGTTTTGCCTTCAAAAATAGGCTTCTGAGAGATGATTTTGGGCACTAGGCACTGGAACATTATGTACAAGCCTTTGCCTTAACTCTGTTTGAGAACAGGCATGATCTGTAATACTTTGCCTAGGACTTGCTCATCTAAACTTTGTGGGTTGAAATTAGCTGACTGAGAGAGGCGGTCAAACAGCACATCTTTCGTAAGATTCAACACTTTCTTTGGTTACAAATAGTCCTTGATTTCCATCGATGCCAATGACGTGTTTACCTGGGTATGGGTAAAGTCATATAGACTTTAAGATTCAAAGTGAGATATGAGACTCTTGCATTTGTCTCATGGGATATATAAAATGAAGTAATCTGACTGGCATTGAAACTCCAACTTATTTCTTGTCTCTCAAGATGTTTGTAGAAAGTTATAATAGAGACAAGTCGATAACATCTCTTTTCAAGTGTTAATTCTGCAAATCCCATTCCTTTGGCTATGATTTCATCGGATAGTAGATAGTGAGAATTTGTTCAATACGTTCATGTGCATCAGCGATAATATGACCGGGCATGTGGTTACCTGGAAAGTGTCATAGGGTCTCCCATCATGTATCTGCTCTTGGTTGAATTTTTTCACAATGATATCTAGGGAACTTGTGTAAGCATCCTTGCCAGGCTTCGTTGAAGTAACTATTATAATCCTCAAATCAAGCCTATACTCTGGATATATTTGCATGAAGTAGCGTCACAGAATCTGGTTCTTGTAATGTTTTATGATACGACCAATGATTTGCAAGAGCGGTGGAAGCTTAATTTGTGGGAACCTTTATCATCTTAGTTCTTGCTTTAGATGTGAAGCAAATTTAATCATCTTGGCCATGAGGAGACGTATTTCTGCCAATTATGTTTTATACTGTATTTGCAGCTATGTTGAAGGGGGAATGGGCTCTGTATCCTTATCCATTAACCATGCTGCAGAGGAAGCTGGAGCTCATATAGCGACTAGTACTGAGGTAAGCTACAAAACTGACCAATGCTTGCTGTCCTGAGCCCCACATTGTAGTTCTCTGTCCAATTTCCCTTGTTATTTCTTCCTAGGACGTTCCAGGAGCTTGCAGTCCAATATGGCTGTCGAGAAACTTTCTCTTAGCATTAATGCTTCTCATTCCAGTTTTCTACGGAACTGAAAAGTTTCTAATAAGAATTTTTTCCAACGATGTCGAATGTCTCCCTAGATAGTCTTTTTTACTTCTTACTTTTGGTTAAATTGACTGCCCTTGATAACCATGAAGATTTTCTAATTAATGAGATTATGATTTTGAGGCCTTACTTTTTGTTACTCTTGAAAAGCAAGCAAGCAAAAAATACCGTTACATGTCATTTTTTTTGTAATATATATTTTATATGATTTTTGATGCTTCCTTAAGACCATATCTAACTCATGTTTTCTTCTCGACGAGTTCCGTTGTTCTTGCACACCCTTTGCTATTACCTTTCTTATTTTTTGAACCAATTGAAATGTTGAAGTTTTCTGTTTTTCTATATGGAACCGTCTTAGGTCTAAATCCTATTACTTTGGCTGGCTGGATCAGGGAAAAAAACGCGGTCAAGGTCGCATTTGCGGGAACGGCTTGTAACGGGGAAATAGAACGTTTCGCGGCCGACGCGGCGTGAATTTTTTTAAAAGATCACATTAATATGTTCTAACCTTATTTGCATTGTTTTAGTTTATGAAGCATTATTACAACATAATATAATCAAATCTATCAAAATATCATGTTTCATCAGCTATATAATTAAATCGTAAAATATTTTTTGCCAGTGTATGAAAAGAACATATTTAACGGGGATAAAGGCGTTCTAACGCAGCGAGTTCGCGTTACGGAACGGACAACGCGGCGAGAAGTATGTGATTTTTATTTTGGCTTTCCGTAATGGGATTTCGCGGGACGGCAAATCTAAATTTTGTTACAGAACAGCCGTTCTGTAACGGAACGGGTAGCCGTTTTCTTGGTGGAAAACTGATGATGCTTGTTCAAAGCGGAGGAACCATTCGTGATTGAAATGTCTTTTGGAGAAAGACTTTCTGCTATGATCCTTCGAATGTTCTCTACCCCCAGGTGTTTGTGATGGTCGTGGTAAAGGTCTAAAAGTTTGTTGCAGCAACAAAGTGCCTTTCTTTCACTTCGTAAATTAGGGCCGCAAAAGGGATCCTTGAAAAAGAGAGAATTTAGAATCCTTGAGTCAGGCCAGATCATATGTCATATATTATGATCGGGTCTACCAGGCCAGATCATGAGTGAATAGTAAATCTCTGTTCCAACTGAAATACTTGGAATAATTTTACCACTTCTAAGCATAATCACTCACAGCAAAGAATTGAACAAAGCCCAATATCTCATCGAGGATTTGTGAAATGATAGTCGTGGTAGTGGCGATTTGGATCGAGGGTCTTCTAGAAAGTAGAAACAGCTTATCTATAATAGTATAATACTGATGCTGTTTCTGTAAAGAGGGAGACTCATGACAATAGACACTATCTGACTATCATAAGTTTTGGTTGAGTAATATGTAAATGTATGCTAGCTTATGAACTCCTGGCTTTCTATTTGGAACTAAGAATAAATTTGTCTTATCTAGGTTTCACAGCTGATCATTGGGGATACTGGAGCTGTACAAGGGGTTGGCTACGCAATTTGACTTGCAACTTTTCTTTGACTGCTACTGGTGGTCAATAAACTGATTAATCTTTCGTAATCTAGGTATTGCTTTCTGATGGAACGGAGATTCAATCTTCCATTGTGCTATCGAACGCAACACCATATAAAACTTTTGTGGTAAACTTTCTTTGCGTGGATGCATTAGTCCTTTTTGTGAATTGCAGAAAAGATAAAATGTTTCATCTGACCGTAAATTAAGAAAACCAAGGGAAAGGGCTGCTTTTGGGTCTTTTTGGAATTTCTTCTGAATAGTTGTCTTGTTGAATGCAGGAATTAGTTCCAGATCATAAACTTCCTGATGACTTTCTTCGCACCATCAAGAACTCTGACTATAGCTCTGTAAGACTGATTTAGCTTATCTAATATAAAAATAAGTCCAAGCATCACTATCCTCTGTTTTTATATATTTCTTGTTCATGTTATTGGTGTATGGATTTGATAATTTATTGATCCAGTTTGGGAGGCTTTGGATCTCTAAATTTGAAAGTCTGTCTTTCTAGGGTCAAGTGGAGAAAAATTGAATTGTTTTCCGAGCGTGGATATGGAACCACTTACATCCAAATCTGGAGAATACGTCTGCACACTCATATGTTAATTTCATACATGGATGACTCATCTTTGTCATCTGCTTTCTGTGATTCTCTCAAATAGTAGCAGCACTCACCTGTTTGTTGCTTGCTTTGACAGAGAGATAATTAAGGATGAACAATTTAAGTGAGATTGGGGCCCTTAGGATGGGAGGACAGATCTAAATAACATGGAGGTAGTGTACATGGTTTACCTTTAATTTTAAGATGCCCATAATAATGATGGACTCAGTGTATTCTGCCCCATGAGCTATATATTTTCTTTGGTGGAGTGGTGGAGGCTTTTGTTCTGACATTGGATTGTACTTGTTGCTGATTTAGTGTACTAATTGGGGGGCACTGACTTGCCATTGGGTCTTTGAGTCCAATCGGAGAGTTAAATTTCGATGGGAATGACCTTCTAACTAACAATTGTTAGCCACTTCTTTTTGTTCAATGGTCACGCTGATGAATAATTGTCTTTGCTTTCATGTTTGCAAAAGAATGCCTAGATATATGACACAGTGGCTGTGAGTTCGAATCCCGTTAGAATGCGTTGTTGTTGGGTCTTCTATTTCTTTCTTTTTATCCTTTTTTCTTTAATTTTTCTGTTAGCTCACCTTTTTTAGTTTCTACTCGCTGAAGTACCTAGTCAGTAGTCATGATTTCATGAATCTAACTCATTTCTCATAGTCTTCCAAATTTTTTTTTTTTTTTTGACATGTATCTTCCAATTTCCTATGCTCAAGCAATTAACAATTTAAACTCAAAGTAAAATAAGTCGTTAAAAGTATAACAGGTTGATTCACTATATATAAATATTAATTTTTTTAATCTTTTATTTAGGGGAAGTTTTTTTAACCTTTATTTGTATCATATAAACATGTTCACTTCTCAACACATAAATTAAACGATTAATGACTTTTACTGGTATTATACGTACGTAAAATTATAGGAAAATAATATTTATATTTTAAAGAAGTACAAATCTTACACTTGATTGCTAATAATGTTTCGGAGTATTAAAGAACTACTTTTTTGGTGTTTACAAATCTTACACTTAATTGCTTAATCCGCTCCAGTTAATTACTTAGGAGTAATTTATTTCCACATTGTATCAATACTCGTTGTATACATTCTATAATTTTCTTTAGCCAAATTTGACTCCATTGTTTGTATTTTGACACTTTAATATATGTATTGGATCATTTTACTTGTATTTTTATTAGAATTTGGACTTCTGTATCGGTATAAATCTGAATATCCGATCTCGTACCTAAATATCCGATCTTTGAATAGTTTTGAACCCACGTGGTACGAATCCTGGATGCGCCACTGATATGACATGTTGAATATTTCTATGAAGTTATGGCGCAACTTGCAAGTATCTCATTCTTTTTCCATCTCAAAGGCTTTGGAGCAACACCGGATGTTCATTAAATTGGTTTTGCCTTTTGGGTTCAATATGCTTGAGAATTTTGGAGAGTGGGGAAGGGGGAGTATAAGGGCAGAGTGAGATTGACAAATAAGATAAAAGTACAAGAGGAATGGAAATTTAGTGGATCCCATAAGTTGACATGGAGCCAAGTTAATGGTTATGCATTTGATTTAAGGGTGATGGTTAGCAATAAGATGGATTTAGAAGAGGACGTGTATTAACTTGAGCTGGGGTATGTGGAGATGGTTCAGCTTGGAAAAGCTTTTTGGGGATGGAGACGACTGTCGGCTTTCTGTAACACTATTGTGCAAAGGCGTTAGAAGTTGTGGAAGCCAAGGAGCAGACGACACGGCTGTGTGCTTGTGTTGGACTGTACAACACTACCGTGTGATTCATGGCCGTCATGACCATGCGAACATATTTTCTCCGGCAACGCTTTGTTGCTGAATTGGATTTGGAAACTAATTGTTCCCTATTTTGAATATATGGTCTGGCCATTTGAGAGTTGTGTGGTGTCATGCAATTCTCAGATTAAAGAGATTATAGAACCCTAAGAGAGATAATTCACCTGTATCATAATATCATACTTTTGCTTGGAGGTCTTGGTGCAGTTTGGTGGTTTTTCACCCAGTCGGGTTTTGACATTAATTTTCTTATGTGTTCTTTATTGTTTCTTGTCCATTGATCTCCGAATATTATCCATCGATTGCACAATCTGTTAGCGCTTTTATTACTAACAATGTGCAACCAAGTTGCAATATTTAAGTAGTCTGCTGAAGAATAGAGTGACAAGGAGGTTCGCATAACAATTGAATTCTCTATTTTGGCACTTGAAGGAACGCAATCTGAAATCTGAGGAAGTTTGAAATTCTGCAAGATTTTCCTCAACTGTTTGCCAAAGTTCTCTTTTGGACTCATAAAGCATCTTACACGTGAGTATAACCTTCAAAATAGGCCTTGTGTGCTGCAGCAACATTAAGGTCTGCGTGTCTGAATTCATGTGTGGTCCCACTTACCCATGTGGATCCTGGGCAATCGTGGAATTCCTTTTAGACTCGAGACTTCCCTCATTGTTTTTAGAAAAATATTTTCCACATAGAATATAAAGGTCCTCTGAGCTGCTCGTACTTTAGGAGACCTCCACCAGATCCTGTTCTCCTGGGTCATTAATCAACATTCGAAAGAGTGTTGGTTTTGTGCGACGTGAAAGATCAACACTATTGACAACTCAATAAGAATACAGCTGCTGATCAAAAATATAAATTACGGAAAGATGAAATTCCATGTGATTAGTTATATCAACTATAGTCTCCGTATTATCTGAAGGCTTCTATCACCGCAATTACATATAAAACATGGAAAGATTATATATAATAGAGAGACTTGGCATTTGAAAGAGACGTCAATTGTCTATTCCTGGGTGAATATATTCGGCTCAATGGGTTTGACTCTGATTGAATGGAGAAAAAAGCTAGGAGATGGCAGAGAGATATGTTATTGGATGTTAACATACCCTGGAAGCTCATATCTTCAATGCAAGAACTTCAGACTAAATATATGCTTTTGCTGATTTACAGATATGGATATGCTTATTGTTTGCTTTTGGCACATTTACTTATTATTCCAAAACTAACATAAGGTGTTTGTGGGTCATACTTGAGCAGGGAACCACAAAAATTAATTTGGCAGTAGATAAGCTGCCCAAGTTCGACTGTTGCAGTAGCAATATGAGCCATGAGGGTGCTGGCCCTCAGCATGCTGGTACTATTCACATTGGTTCAGAAAGGTATGGCATTAGCTCAGTATTGTGCATGAATTATTCGCTGGTTGTCATGGTTGGTCATATGCATGGTAGTAATACTGAGAGGTGTAGTAAACTGGTTTTTGCCCATGCCATATGAACTGATTAATAACTGAATTCAGCCTAGACTTAGTGATGGCTGCATGTGAGAGTCTGAGAGCCCGACCTAGTGGATAGACAGAAGAAATAGAAGTTAATATTGTGTGGATAAAATAGAGTGCCCGTACAAATTATTCTGCAGATTTTGTCAATCGTGCTTCCCTGCTAAAAAGGCACTAACTGTAGGGAGATGTGCACCTTAATGATTAATGTTCTCTTAAGGGCTCGGGAGCAGCTTCTGTCACTAATAACTGGCTGTAGGAAAGATCCAAGGCTATAAGGCTAAATATAATATGCTCTTTTAGCTGATTTTTGTGATTTTACTACCAGTGTTTCTGATTGCACCACCAGTGTTAGAGACATGGACTTTGAATGTATATCTGCAGGTTCTGGTAAAAGGTAAGCAAATGTCTACTGTAACCAGGCACTAAGGCGCCAAATCATCCAGAAATTCACTTTCTTTATGGTCAATAGAACCCTAATCTAGAAAGTCACTTTTTTATTCATGTTCTCTCTTTTTTGGAGAAGGCCGGGGAACTTCGGCCTCATTTCAAAACCTATGACCAAAAAAGCTAATAGACGACTCCAGTCATGCTGCCAGTTTATCAAAAATCCATTTTTGATAACTTAGAAAATATGGTCATGTTGCAGTGTTTTGGAGATTGAAAAATACCAATGATATTGGACTTTGATCCTTTTTTGTGTTGCTGACAAATTACTATGCTAGTCTATGTTACATGTTGTGGTGCTGCTTTTCACAGCATGGAGGAAATTCACTCAGCCTGTCAAGATGCCTTGAATGGATTACCATCACAAAGACCTGTTATAGAAATGACAATCCCTTCTGTGTTAGACAAAACGATATCCCCTCCAGGTACTCGTTTATTTTTTCGGCCTTTCAGTAAAAATGTACTATAGGGTGAAGACTTAATTTAAACCCCCTTTGACCGAGGATAAATTCCCGTTCTTTTCTTCGATCTTTAGAGTTCCCTTTTTCTTTTCATTGACTTCATTTTTATACTACCTCTGTTTTTTTTAGTTACAACATTTGCTTTTTGACACTATTCATCAACCAAATTTGTTAAGTAATCTCGCACCATTATATAAGAAAAAAATAGTCAAGTGGGGTCTTGTTAGATTCGTCTCAATGCGATGATTCCAAATATCAAATTTTTATAATTTTTACTTACACCCAGTATGAGATATCAACGTTCAAATAAGTGTCTCGGTAAATGTGAAAAAGCAAATAAGCAACTTATTTGCTATAATTAGTTTGGTTCTAGAAATGTCATGAGGTTCTCTTAAGATTTTGATGTTTGAGAAACGTCATTGAGGTTCTAGAAAATGTTTCAGTATGCTAAATTGGGATGAAAAGCAGCTTTGCCTAATGGGCTGCAATATTTTTGATATCAAATGGAGAAAGCATAATCATAACTTGATGCGCACGACAGAAGTCTTCTGCTGTATGCTTTTTCTTTGTATTTAATTCTTAGGTAATTTGACCACGGGAAATTTAGTGAGGCGTATGATGGTTCCAAAATAAAAAAATGTTGGCACAAAATCATTTTGAATCATTAGCTCTCAATGGTCTTTTTTTTTTCAATATTTGTTTCCTGTTCTCATATGCTTTCTGTAAATATCAATCGTTGCAAGTTCTAGTAAGTAGTGAATGTGTTATCTCAAGCAAAAAAATTCCGTTATTTCAAAGCCTTTATTGTAATGGTGAGAATACTAATTTTCTGCAGGAAAACATGTAATTAACCTATTTATTCAATACACACCCTACCAACCATCAGATGGCAGCTGGGAAGACACTGCATACAGGGTGAGTTTGCTTTCATGTTCTATATCTATGTTCCATATGCGCATTTCTTGAAGATTATTTAGCCTCTTTCACTCCAGATGCGTGGTATATTGTGCAACAATTTTATGTGTTGGGACTTGGGAGGCCTGGAGCATGTCAAACATAATTTGTGCAGATAGACCTGATATGCACTAGTTGTGGGCTTAATTTGCTTGACCCTACAACTACTTGCACTTTATTGGGACTCAATTTTTTTTTACTTGCCATATGCACAGGAATTGTTCGCAAAAAGGTGTTTTTCCTTGATTGATGAGTATGCCCCTGGCTTCAGCTCTTCAGTTCTTGGATATGACATGCTTACTCCTCCAGACCTAGAGAGAGAAATTGGCTTAACAGGTGCTTGTGCTTGATTCTTAAGCTCATCTTCTCTTGTGCTACTACTATGCTACCCCAGAAATAATACTATAGAAAGAATATAGAATGAAAACCTAGATGTAAGTAAAAATGCTGCCCCAGAAATAAAATATACGCGCCTTTTAAATGCTTTTTCAGGAGGCAATATCTTCCATGGAGCTATGGGATTAGACTCTCTCTTTCTTATGAGACCTGCAAAAGGATGGTAAATTCTGCTGGATTCTTTTACTTATATATGAATGATATATATTTGGTTTCTGCTATCTATTTATTACCCTTGTAAATTATTTTTTTAACAGGTCAAATTATAAGACACCTCTTCAAGGGTTATATCTGTGTGGAAGCGGAGCTCATCCAGGTGGCGGCGTTATGGGGGCACCTGGGCGTAATGCTGCACATGTAGTTCTGAAAGATATTAAGAAGCATTAAATGATCAAAAGGGGGGGGGTTGTGGAGAATTATATCAATGCCAGCAAGATTCATGCTGAACTATGTTCTAATTTGGCCGTTCATGGTGAATAGAAGTCAGCACTTGATGTAGAAATACATTTCATATATTGGTGATGTTGTTTGACCTGAAACCCAATCAGAACCTTCATGAACATAAATTTAAGGTCTTTAATACGGTTTTTTCACCCCGACACAAACCACTTTGCCTGAAACCCAGTTTTACGATTTTACCTCACTCATAACTGATCTATTTGACAAACCTAACACTACGGTGGCATGGCATTCACATGCTGTTGGTATACATAGGCATCGTATGAAGTTATCTGCTGAATCTTCAACGATTCCACACTATCACCTCCGCCAGCTAGAAACAGATTTTGGAACAAGACTGACGGTGGAAGAAGCTGTTTCTAACCTGCATTGATACAAAATATTACCAAGAGCGTGCATAGACATGAAATCTTGTTCTTATTTTCTCGAGTTTTCATGTTCAGTGGAAGTGTGAAATCTTACCTTGATATTTCTTCAACAGCCCTGATAACTTCTGCAGAATTTGTTTCTAATACTTGGCCGCCAAAAATGATCTCATCCAGAATAGCATGCAGCTGCAAAATCATAGGATGAACATAAGTTGGCTTATTAAAATATAGAGTGCTAAGTATCCACAGGACGTCTTTTGCTATGCTTATGCCAAGGCAAATAATTCAGAAAGAAGAAACTGCAATTTACTTTGACTTCTAAGCAAGTTGTATGCTGTAAAAAGCTGATATTTCAAGAACTCAGTGGCGGAAAAAGGTCCGCTGCAATAACAATTATATACTTGGTATGATTGATGCATATAACACAAACAACTATCAACAACAGCAGTCACTTGTATTCCAGTGAAAACAACCTTTTTAGGGGGAAAAGATCTACCTTGGGGGATTTTGATAACTATTTGCCGAAGTTGTACATCGGACCCGTAAAGCCTGCACATGCACAACCTTCAAGAGTGGTGCAGCAAGTTTGAGGTTTACATGAAGTCAGGAACTCGTGTAATGTTCTGTTTCAGTCCACACCATGTCACCATATAAAACAAAAAAAACCCTAGCCTCCTCCTCTCCCCTCTCTCCTTTTCCTCCTTAAAAAACCCTAATCATTTTCTTTTAGTTTGGGGAGGCCATCATCCTTTCGATGGCAGTGCGTCCCCAATTCTTCTTTTTTCTTCTAGTTTTCACTATTTTTGTTATTAATAATCTTCCATTCATTCTCTTTTTGAAAGTTTTCTACTCAATGTTTGGGTTCTTTCTCTCCTTTCATGGGAGTTTGGAGTTTGGTTTTATTCTCTTCCCACGTGGAAGTATAAAAATTAGTATGAGAAATTGATCCTATTGGTTGAAGTTCAAGACTAAGTATTGGGAATTCGGATGCGGTCAACCTGGTTAGGTCAAGAATTTTCTTCCCCAAACTATGTCAGAATGATGGAATTTCCCATCAATAGCTGCATGATTCAGCAAATACAAGGGGGTTGCGTTGTATTGCTCGATCTGGTTCATTGTAGTTTCTTCGAAGACGAATTTGATTTCATCTTGTCTAGATGTCGTTTGGCCTTCCATTAATGAAATTTCTCTTTCAAAAAAAAATGTAATGTTCTGTTCACCAATGTGGATCCTGGGCAACCTTGGAATGCCTTTTAAAATTGAAACTTTCCCTATTGATTCTAATATTACTTTCGAGATAGATAAATGCTTTTGCCATGGGAAATTTCCGAGCTGCTCATACTCCAAAAGACTTCCACCAGTTCCTTTTTTTTTTGGGCAAGGCGAAGATTTCAAGCCAAACCAAGTGAAGGCAAGGCAAGTCCAAACTGGGCAAAACTATGAATTCTAGACCATGGGAGCTAGGCAAGGGAAAAACTATCAAAAAGCTGGAGTCAAGCTATGAAAGTTTTAAAGGTGAAATGAAGTTGAGCAAGGAAGGCAAAGCTCTGAAAGCTGAAGTCAAGCTATGGAAGCTTTAAAGCTGAAACGAGGTTAAGCAAGGCAAAGAGTGTGAAAGCTGAAGTCAAGCTATGAAAGCTTTAAAGCTGAAATGAGGTTAAGCAAGGCAAAAGCTGACGTCAGGTGAGGCAAAGGCTGTAGAAAAATGAAAAGCTATGAAAGCTGAAGTAAATATACGCAAGGCTACGGAAGCTTAGAAGCTATGAAACCATAAAAGATATGAAAGCTGAAGTCCAAGTAGGCAAAGGCTGTGAAAGCTGAATTCAAAAATGGCAAAGGCTAAGATACAGCTAAAACGCTATGGAAGCTAAAAATCAAACTAGGCAAAAGTTATGAAAGCTTAGTTAATCTAGACAAAGGATATGAGCCAAGTTAAGCTAGGTAAAGTTTATGAGAAGCTACATAGAAGTCTCCCTAAGCTCAAGACAAATTAGGCAAAGTCTATATGAAAGTCGAGCTTAGTTAGGCAAAGTCTATAAAAGCGAACCTTGCTTAGATAGGCAAAGTCTACGAAAAGCTTAGATAGGCGAAGTCTATGAAAGCCAAGCTTGCTTAGATAGGAAAAGTCTATGAAAGTCAAGCTTACATAAGCACAGTCAATGAATGACAAGCTTAGATAGGCAAACTCTATGAAAGCTAAGTCAAGATATGAAAGGTAAACAAGCTTAAGAGGGCATTCAAGCTATAAAAGGTAAACAAACTGATGAAGGCATTCAAGGCACCACAAGAGCCCCCAACTACTTAAGAAGTATCCCAAGATATCTTGGAACACCGGGAAGACCCTAGAATGTAAAAACGATGTTGAGTCTAAAATAGCCCCAAATTTGCAAAGCTTGAAGACTATGTAATACACGCCATATGTAGTTTCCGGGACCTAGCCAGCAAACCTTGAATGATTCATCTTGGGGTCATAAGTCATAACAGATCATTTTATATCATATATGTGGATGAGAGCAGGCTTAAGTGGTGCCATATGCCCTTTAGAGCTAGTTTATGTATGATTGGGAAAATGTATGATGATTGATGACTAAATTATTCTAATGCGGTATCCTTGTAATTACTCATGGTTTATGAAATTATCATCCCCCCTTGGGAACTCCTATATGTTTCCCACATGAGTTCCACATGGTATTGTGATTTTTATCTATGTTCCTCCTAATACCCTCATATTTCCCCCTGTTTCCCCTACCCTCTATTAATCCATAGTTCTTGTATTTTCTATAAATAATAAGTTTCACAAACTAGTCTTATGAGAAATAATTGCATAATCAACATATCCCAATCTCACAAGAAAAAGGGCAGGGAACCCCGTTCCTCCCTTTGTGGCAAGGTGGAATACAATGGATAATGATGAATATGTATATGTCCCCCAATGTAATGATTAGCATCACTTAAAGTAGATAAAAGAGGAACATTAAGGAGTAAAACTGATATTTGATTGAGATCTAGAAATTGACGGTGTAAAATAAATATGATAACGAGCATTCGAGAGGCTTGTTTCTCTTCCAAAACTAAACTACTGAATCCTCCAATATTTTCTTGATGACCTCTTCTATCCCTAATCTCCCCTACTTATAGTCTACTTGCCTTACTCCCCAAGAGAACATAATAACTAGTGTCTATTATCAAAAGTACTATTGCACCCCTAGGCTAGTCTATTACACTCGATCTAAATTACTAATCCTAATCTAAACATTGTCAAACTCAAACATATATATTAAAGAGAAAAAAAGCCTCAATCACACTCTAAAACCTCTAGAATCTACATACCCTTCATAAAATTTGCCATTATGTGCAATTCCTCAAATATCCCCTATATCAAACCCGGCCCTGAGCAAGTCCAAAATGGGACTCAGCACAGGGCCTCCATTTGAATGGGGCCTCAATTTAAAAAAAAAAAAATTTAAAGAAGCCCAAGCCCAGCGCTGAAAATGAAAGAGCAGTAGTGAGGCGTCACGTGAGCAAAGAGGACGCTCCTCATTGTAAAAGAACTGATTCAGCAAGACAGCAAGTACTGAAGTACAGCACTACAGCAACTTCTCTCTCCTCATTCTCTCTCTTTCCTGCTTTCCCTCAGACCCTCCTCGATTTTCTCTGTTCTCAGATGTCAAAGTCACAAACTCCATTGATAACTGCTGGGTTTTAGTTCTTCGGCTTCTTCTCCTCTACTTTCTCTCTTGTTACCCGAAATTAGAATCACCCGGATCTATCATCTATGAAGCTACGGGAAATCAGAGTTCGCATCACCCGGATCTTCTTCTTCAACGGGAAAAAATCAATGGCTATAAATTTACAACTTTCATCTCCTCTCAATTCACATCTCAGAAATTCAGGTAATTAAACTTTCTTAGTTTAATTTTTATTTTTTTATTTTCATGATTCTTATTGTTTAGTTTAGGGTTTACCGATTTTTATCTCAATTAAATTGACGAATTGGTGTTGGTTAGTTTAATTTACTGATTTTTATTGCTTAGTTTAATTTACTGATTTTTATTGTTTAGTTTTAATTTACCGATTTTATTTGATTTATGTAGATTTTGGACCTTTTGGTGTTGGAGGACTGATTTTGAAGATTGAAAACACTTGGACAGAAAAATTGAGGTGGTTTCTTTCTTTGCAATTAATATTTATTGTGTTGTTTAGTGATTGTGTTAAATTTTATTTCAATTATGCCACCTCGATTTAGAAAATTTGATCCGGGCCATGAAAAACGTAAAAAGAAAATGAGAATTGAAGAGTTAAATTTATCCCTAAGAGGAGCTCTTGATAAGTACATTGTAAAAGAACCCCAAGTCTCTAATCCGAATGATGTTGGTAATAATGTTAATGAGAATGATGATCCTAATGGTGTTGGTAATAATGTTAATGAAAATGATGATCCTAGTGGTGTTGGTAATGTTAATGAGAATGATGATCCTATTGGTGTTGGTAATAATGTTAATGAAAATGATGATCCTATTGGTGTTGGTAATGATGTTAATGAAAATGATGATCATATTCATGATAACAATGGTATAAATGAAAATAATGATCCTATTGATGATAGTAATGGTATAAATGAAAATAATGATGTTAATGAAGATAATGATCCTATTTATGATAGTAATGGTCCTCAAGTTAATAATTTGGATGAAAGTAATGATATGAATGTTGAATATGACAATGATGGGCAACCATACATGGTTAATATATTTGATCCACGGACATGGGATGGTCTTGATTCTAAAATGATAGATTTGTTAGCAACAAAGGGCCCTAAAAGAGACTCGTCTATTGAGAAAGGTCCCAAAGATAAATTTTCTAAGCGATTTTGTGCTACTTTATATACTAGAGTCTTACCAAATGGAGAGAAGTGTGATAGAGAATGGCTTGTTTACTCGAAAGAACTTGATAGAGTTTTTTGTTTTTGTTGTAAAATATTTAAAAAATGGGTAGGAAGAGGTCAATTAGTCAATGAAGGGTATAGTGATTGGTCACATATTAGTACAAGGCTTAAAGAGCACGAGACAAGTATGGAACATTTTAAAAATATGGCAAGTTGGCATGAATTGCGTCTTAGATTCAAGAATGATGAAACTATTGACAAAGTGGCTCAAAACGAAATACAAAAAGAACAAGAGCATTGGAAAAAAGTCTTACTAAGAATTATTTCAATTGTAAAATTTCTTGCAAAACATAATTTAGCATTTCGTGGTTCTAATGAGCGACTATATCAAAGTAGTAATGGAAATTTTTTGGGTTTGATTGAAATGTTGTCTGAGTTTGATCCGATCATTCAAGAGCATGTTCGGCGTATTACTAATGATGAAATTCATATTCATTATCTTGGCCATAAAATACAAAATGAGTTGATACTTTTGCTTGGTTCCGCAATTAAATGTGATATTATTAAGAAAATAAAACAAGCAAAATATTTTTTCTGTCATTCTTGATTGCACACCCGATGTTAGTCACCAAGAACAAATGTCTATTATTTTAAGATATGTCGATGTCTTTTCAAAGCCTATTAGTGTTGAGGAGTCATTTTTAGGATTTTTGAATGTGAATGATACAAGTGGTTAGGGGCTTTTTGATGTTTTACAAAAAGAGTTAAAGGATCTAGGTCTTGATATAGATAACGTGCGAGGGTAAGGCTATGATAATGGATCAAATATGAAAGGAAAGCATCAAGGAGTGCAAAAAAGACTTTTAGATGTAAACCCTAGAGCTTTTTATACTTCTTGTGGTTGTCATAGTCTTAACTTGGCATTATGTGATATGGCTAACACTTGTAGTAAAGCTAGAGATTTTTTTGGCATCATACAACGTATTTATACAATATTTGCATGTTCTACAAAAAGGTGGCAAATTTTGAAAGATAATGTAAAAGGATTAACTCTTAAGTCTTTGTCATCCACGCGTTGGGAGAGTCGTGTTGAAAGTGTTAAAGCTATAAGGTTTCAAATGTCAGAAGTTCGAGAAGCTTTGTTACAAGTATCAGAAATTGATGATGGTGATTTTAAAATAAAAAGTGAAGCTAAATCCTTGGCCAATAATGAACTTGGTGATTTTGAGTTTATAGTGGCCATTATTATTTGGTTTGAAATATTATGTCTTTGTTAATTTGGTTAGTAAGCATCTACAATCAAAGGATATGCTAATTGATGTTGCTATTGAAAAAGTAAAGGGGTTGACTTCTTTTTTGAGCGATATAGAGAAAATGGCTTTAATGATGCCCTTGATAGTGCTAAAAAGATTGCCACTGAGATGAATGTAGATCCTGTTTTTCCCCAAAGACGTGAAATTAGACGAAAAGTATTTTTTGATGAGAATCCAAACACGTCATCTGTTGCTACCCAATCTCCTGAAGAATCATTTAGAGTTAATTATTTCTTATACATTGTTGATCAAGCCATTGTTTCTCTTACTAAGAGATTTGAGCAATACCAAGAATATGAAAATATCTTTGGTTTCTTGTTTAATTCTCACAAATTACAATCACTAGATGATGCATGTCTGAAGTTGTCTTGTGCTAATTTTGAAGCTGCACTTTCAAACAATAATAAACAATCTGACATTGATGGTAATGAGTTATATGTGGAGTTAAAATTGCTTGTGGAATTCATGCCTGTGGAAAAAATGGGACCTACGGATATTTTGAAGTATCTAAAAAGTCTAGATTTCTTCCCTAATTCGATTATTGCATATAGAATCCTTTTAACTATTCCTGTGACAGTTGCTTCTGCAGAAAGAAGTTTTTCTAAATTGAAGTTGTTAAAGGCATATATGCGTTCCACAATGTCACAAGAACGACTTAACGGATTAGCCTTGATAGCAATTGAGAATGATATTTTGGAAAAGGTTGATTATGAAGATTTGGTTGAAGATTTCGCTTCCAAAAGTGTTAGAAGGATAGCACTTTTTAAATAAAAGATTGTATTACTACTTATTTTGTAAGAAACAATCAAAATCTAATTATATTATAAATATTTCTGAGATCGTTGTACGTATCTTTGAATTTGAAATTTTTTATATAGGGGCCTCATATTTAACTTTCAGCACAGGGCCTCCATATCCTTTGGGCCGGGGCTGCCCTATATTATGGAAGAAACGCGGAAAAATCCTTCTCTTTCAGCAATAATTCTCTCAAAAAGTGCTAAAGAACAAGTTCAGCTTCTCAATGAACCACCTAAGTCTACTTGGGCTAACCCGTCAAAACTTAAGCCTTATGTTCTTTCTCTACAACAAGCCTCTCCTTTCCTCAGATTCCTCTTATAACCCTCACATTCGGATAGGGATCACCTCAAGCTCTTCACCAAGAAGCTTAAATGCTTAATAACTATGATCAAGATCTATTTTCTATTATGGAGAAAATCCAATTACAAAGAGATTGCCTTTTTGAAACTTAATTCTCTGACCACAATGACTTTGTTTTTCTTCAACTGGTAAATGTCTATAGTTTGTTCCGTGTGGTACTATGTTTACCATTGACAATTTCCGATTAGGTTTAAATCATAAGACAAATTGATAATTCACTAGGTTATTTGCTATGGAGGGAGAATTACAATTGACCCTCAGAGAAATAAACAAGTATGCTATAACAGGGAAGAGAGATAAAGCAACTAGGAGTTGTTAAATTCGTCTTCATAATTGAAAAGAGGAAGGTGTATAATCTCTCAGGAGAACACCTAGTCATTCTTTTTTACTCAAATCTAGACAAAGATAGTGTTGAAAATATAAATTGTATGTCGAAAAGATTGTTTTAAAAAAAGAACATTATGCAAAATGTAGTAGGTGGACGGAGGTGACTATACAAAAGCTGCTGGCAGATTTTCTGTATTTACTAATATTACAGGAATGAGGTTTACCTTGCCGTAATTGAACACTATGTCAAGCTCACAGACATTCTTGAAGCATCTGTCCAAAGTTTCTACAAAAGCTGCAAGGTCATGTAAGGACGAAGCTAATGAAGTAAGTAAAGAGTAAGAGACACGTTGACCAAAAGAATTCACATGTTATAGCAAAGATAATAATGCAGCAAATGGCATATAGGTTTTTTCTTTGCTAAGGGCAAGTTTGTACCTTGTATTAAATCAAGCATCGCTAGCTCATTTTCAGCATTGTCATACACAAATACAAAGTAAAGGGTTGCATAATGCTTGTATACGAGTCGAGAATCCTGCAAATGAGATAAGATCAATTAGGAGCGAACTAGAGTAGGTTATGGAGCAATAATGCTACATTTATGCCATAAGTGCAAAATAGGTTTTTGTAGGAGATATTCAAAAAAATAAGCCAGAAAAACAAAACAAAGAAAAAACCAATCACACCTCAGGCCTATGACATGACAAAGGAAGGGGGTTGAAAACACACATAAATGGCAAACTTGCCAGAGCTTCCAGTGTAAACATAGTCATCAACAGCTTAAACAGCAATAACTTTAATTTATAGCATATTGCCACCTGAATGATTGCAAAGCCAATTCACAATATGGACTTCATTCAGAAAAAGTGACATGCAAGGTTCACTGATACCCTCATTCAACGTACTCTTTCACATGGCATTCTTCTTGCAATCCCCCCCCAGCAGCTTAAAAGCTTATAACCCAGTGATTAGTTAAACTTTCAAATCCAAAAGCTTCTAAGTACTCATTCACACGGCATTCTTCTTGCAAATCTCCCCCCGCCCCCAACCAAACAGCCTTAAAGCGTATAAAACAATGATTAGTTATATTTTTCGAGTCCACAATAGCTTTTGTACCCGCTGCACCCTAGTTGTAATGTCAACCTCATTAAACTAGGCAGAGGTTATTCATCAAAAGTTTAGACTGTTCAGCATAGCAGCACTGGAAAGGAAATTCAAATTATGGCAGACAGACCATGTACATTTGAAGGAACAGACTTAACAAATATTTCAGCGTCAGTTGGTAAGGTTAGCTTTCGTTCCTGACAGCGAATAGGAGTACATCCCTTTGCTCTGTCATCAATTTTTATTGGAACTGAGGGAATATATATCTATTAGCTTTAGATCATAAACAAACACTCAGTTATAATTCATCCAATCTGCTATACACATATATTGTTGTCAAGAGCAATATATTTCCAGGTTTTTGTTGAATTTAATAAGATCAACGGCGTTGGCGACATTTTTATTATATAGACTATCTCCAAATGTGAATTACAAACATCAACAACCGATGATCACTGTGACACACAAATTTGTCATGAAAAAGGAACCTCTTATTACAGGGGCACGCGTGCACACACACAGCCACAAAAAAGAGAAAGATGAATAGAGATACACCAGTTTAGTAATATGGAATCATCACTTTAGTCTTTAGGTCAATTCATACAGAAACATAGAAATAACTATAAACTTGGAAGAGAGGTAATTAAAGCAAATGAGACATAAAAATTGATCGGCAAATAATCAAACATCAAGAAGATTGCACAAAAAATTAATGCATAAATGTAAGTAATTTTAACTTTCGGAGAAGAAAAGATGAGGACATAAAGATACGCACCGGACCAAATATGGAATCGAAATTGACAAAGTTGCTCACATTTTCAGGCCTGCTGCATAATACTAGATCAAAATATGTCAGAAAGTTAAAACCTCAACATTTGAAATCAATAATTCTGACTATGAATATCATAACAATTATAAAAATGATAGAGGAGAAAACCTGAGTAGAGAGTACGAATTAGCTCCTGTTGCTTCTCTGGAGGCTTTAAATTACAAGTAGAAAAAATATTGAAAAGATGAAATTAAAGCGGATAATCCATCAGATTATAATTTGATTTAGATACTCGATAGAAATGGTGAAATCCGCAGCATTTGATAGCAGAAATCAAGAAAGAAATAAAACCTGGAAATCGTAGAATTTAGTGAGCCGAGGCTTTCCCTGAGTATTCATCACTATCACTGCCTTTATCATTTTCTTTTTTCTTCTTTAGACCTCTGATTCTCTCTCTCTTCAATTTGATTTGATCGATGTGTATCGACTGCTTCTCTCGCAAAACTGGACCAAATTTATAGCATCTGATCTCACCATCACTTCATGAGTGTTTTAGTTCCACAAATGTCTCACATGATTTTACGGAGAAAATGCTAGTTAATCTCCATGATCACATGATCATGAATCATGATGTGTTGATGTATTTTCTTTTTGAATGAAAATTCATACATTAATACGAAGTCATACGACGTCTACAATAGAAGTCATAAATTGAAAAATACACTTCAAATTGAAAGAAACTTAATTCTAATATGGCAAAACCACGATTGTTGAGCATAAATAACCCTTCTAAATACCCTCTTTTACATCGTTGTCTGATGCAGCCTTCTACGAGGGGGTCTAACGATTTGATGTAGTTTTGATGTAGAACTAGAGTTAATTCAACCGATTGTATGCGAAGTACTGAGTTGCAATCCCGCACAAAATCCTATCAACAAATCAACCTTCAACTGAAGCCAGGTTCCAAACCCCGCTAATACACAAAGAAACCAAACTAATAGACCCGCCGTGAAAGGGTGATTACAAAGACCATAAAGGAGACTAAAGCCATCACACAGATGGAAATTATTAAAAATTGCAAAAAAACGAAAAAAGCAAGAAAATAAACTAGAAACTGCGAAAAGGAGAGAAAGAGGGGATTACCATGGACGAAAACATCCACGGCAGCCCCTTTTGAGGGTTTTCTGTGAAAAGAGGAGAGAGAATGATGTGTTGATGTATGAGTGTTATAAATCAAATAGGAAAAAAATATGGGTTATTTTGGTAATTGTGATGCAATTAAGCAGTCGTAACTTAATTATTTTTAAAAAAATGACGATTTTATATTTAATTCTACGACTTGATTTTATTACTAAATGTCATTTCATGTACAAACTTTGTACATCTTGATTTGAATTGCTCTGATTTACAATGGTTTCGAAATAGAGTGAATCACGATTACTTGATGAGAGCTCAAAATAATTTTGATAAAAAGGAAGAAAGATCAAGCTAACTCTTAATCTCTACTAATGAAATGAAAAAAATTAAAAAAATTAAATAATTTAAAAACCTTTTCTCATTTCAACTTGTCATTATAAACAACTTTAAAATGGTATATGCATCAAATATTTCAATCAACAAATTAAATGGACAAAATATCTTGACTTTTTTTATAAGAGAAGATGGTATACATGAAAGTCCACCTAAAAAGTCTGAAACACTCGCTACCTTTGATACTTATTCAGTCAAACCAACTCATTATGTCTATTTTTTTGTTGAAAATTCATTCAAAAAATTAATATTAAAAATCACTCACAATATTTGTTAGGTTTTTACATTGGCGAATTATTATATTCTCAAATTCATCTAACTATCAATCTTTCACATTTTAAGTGTAATTGTAACTATAATATATTCTTAAAATTCAAGCTTTGAAATTAACGCACGCATCGCGTGCATATAAGACTAGTATAGGAGTAAGCTATCCCATCTTTCTAGATGATCAACACCAAGTCACTATCGAAAGCCTCAAATAAGCAATAGGAGAATGACAAACGAGTGACATGTCGGTGCAAAAACTCGTAACTTTATTTGCCGCTAAAAATGGTGGTTTACCTCAAAACTTTCGAAAAACCCAACTGTTTTCACATTCTAATTTACATTATTGGATCTCTTATGGCACCTTTCATACTTTCTAGATGGATTAGTAAATTAAAAGCATACATTATCGCCTACAATAATCAAATTGGATATCTCAATCTCAAATGGCCATAACTTCGATCCTGAGAGAACAACCGTTCGAATAAATTGCTTTTGAACTAGTAAACAACAATTTTTCACAACGGTCCTTAATACAAATAACTATAGACAATGTACAATCTTTTAATTTCCAACCACCAAAAGTTAGGGTTACAAAGTTATGAGGAGGAGGAGATCAACCAAACCCCCTTGCTTCCTTGGTACTTCTTCCATTTTCTTTTAATTGACTCGCTCACTTTGGGGGAGAACTAAGAAGGAAATCAAAGTGAGAGAGAGAGAGAGATCCTAAAAGTTGCATAGTTAAATTATAAGGTTAATTACTGTATTGAAAAATGGACCACATGGGTAGAAAATAGATTAAATATGTTACCAAAATAGAAAAAACAACAGTGTGTAAATTAAAAAGAAAAGTGTGTAGATTAAAAAAAGAAATGGACGGAGTATCTTCCAAATAACTCAATTTAAGTATATAGATACTAGTTAAATTATCTAAATCCAAGTGCTTAGCTATTGACCAATTTACAATGATTAATCTCGTCAACACAATGTTCAATTATCTCATATTTTAATCACCTAATTATTTTTTCTCATGAGAAAAAATATAAGTTGGGCGTTGTATATATGATTTAGAAGAAGTACAAAAAGGCAAAAAAAATATAATAGTAGATTCACAATTAATTTGCACGAATTATGGAGAGAAGAGAAGTTCACAACTTGCTTACAGTAGGACAAAGTGTTGCTCCATATCTCTATTATAAGGCAACTTTTGAGAAGTTTGGTGTGCACTTGAAATACCTTAAATGCTTTTTATTTTAAAAAAATTTACATGTACATCTTTTAATAACTTGAAGCACACATTGCGTGCATTTGAATCTAGTTTGGAATATGAGAAGCATACACCAAAAAAAATAGTTTTACTAAAGAATCTTAGATATCCCTAAAAAATTCTACTAAATAACAACTTGGCCTTGTTTGGTTGAGCTTTTTTGGGGCTTAGAAACGGATTCAATAATGTGAATCCATTACTCCTTGTTTGGTTTGGGTAGTGGGTTAACCATTACCATTACTTGAGGGTAACTAAAACCCCCAAAATGTTACCCTCCAAATTAGAGGAGTAACAAAATCCTTTCAGTTCCCTTACGAGTGATTCCTTTCCATTGTTGAACCATACACCAAATAAAAAGTAACAATTATTGTTATCATTCCTCTCCTCTACTGATACGCTCAAGTTATACGGTGTTTATATTATATTTTGGGTGCTTTTTGCTAAGGGTCTTGATCATAATTGTTAACGTTTGCATTTTATTTAGCTCTTAGCGGAAGTTCGGAATTTTGTATATTAATTATTGTTAAAGTTGTAAGTTCCGAGCTCCTAGAAGCATTAGTGTTTGGAACGACTCAACATCGTTATACTTGCCAAGCGTCGCCACATGTTCCAATCAAGCATCGTCGCAAGCCGTAGCCGAGCATAGCACCAAGCCTACCGAGCGCCAAAGCATCATCGCCCATCACCGCACGCTCGGCGGCCAGCCGAGCTCGCCCGGCTCGTGCGCGCTCGAAGCCCAGCACTACCGGAAGCCAGCAAGCAGCACAACGCAGGTCGTACCTCGCGATATTTCTCGCACCTCGCGACCTGCTTCTCGCACCTCGCGAGTTACTTCGCACCTCGCGACTTCCTTGGCCTGCCCAACTCTTCAGCGTGTTTTGGAGGCAGTAGCTCATCGCACCTCGCGACCTGTACCGCACCTCACGACCCCTAGGTCGGTGTAATTGTCGAGCGACTTTTGAGCTTTAGTATAAATACTAAACTTGATTTTTGGACCTAGGGGGCAGCGACCACAAGGAGAGGGAGTCTCCAAAACTCCACTCCTCTCTTGTTGTCTTCTCTTTTTAGTTTTTATTTTCTAGTTTAGTTTTTGTAGATTTCAATTATGGGATTGGCTTATGCTATGCCGATTGTAGCTTGAACCGTTCTTGAACGAGATTAATATGGAGCTTCAAGCATTATTGTGAGATCTTTCCTCTCTATTTAGTTTCTTTGATTATGGTTTAATTTCTATGATTGCTTTCTATGGTTTTTGCATTATTATGCTAGGAACGTTACTAGTTTGATTGTGTAATTAATCTAATTCTAGATTTAAGAATAGAATCGGATTGTTTTATTCTTTTATCAATTGGTAGCAAACTAGGGAGTAACTTAGATGCAGATCGTCTTGGTTATTTCTTGGGGAAATTGAATCAACTGTTGAATGTTTATCGCTTGTATGACGTTAGCAGGTCTATTGGTTCTCTGTGTTTATTGCTGCTATTGGATTGAACTTAGACGCTATCGGACTAGGTTATCCTTTAGTTAGGGTTTTATAGTCACGCTGATCGTGATATTCAACTAATAATAAGGAGAATGCGAGATTAATTCTCAACAATAGATAATTATGGAAATAATTAGAGTGGAGGTTAAATGATCGATAATGAATTGAAGTGGATGTTAATCGGATTCAAGATCTTCCTATATTGATTTCTCATTTTGTTTATATGCTAGTTAGTTTTAGTTTGTTCGTATATCTACTTGAAACCCCCCCTTTTGTAATTAGGTTACTCGACCCTTAGCTTAATCTAGGTATTGAATCACGCTGAATATAAAACTCGTCCCTGTTTCCCTGTGGATACGACCCTTACTTCCATTATACTAGTTTAGTGTAAAAGAGAGTAGGAGAAATTTTATCTTTGGTCGGGTGGCGTTCACGACAAACGCGGCCCGCCAAATTTTGGCGCCGTTGCCGGGGAAACGGTGTTACTTGTTTGTATTTAGCGTGATTTTTGAATGGTATTGCTTGTGCTCTTTGTTTTTGGTTGGCCACTCATATAAAGAATTCCCTTTTTGTTTTAGTTTCTAGTTTTCATCTTCCATTGAACTCTATGTGTTTCACTTTTGTATTTTGGACAAGAAGCATGGAACTTGTTGCTTAAACTCTCTTGGGAATGGTTGATTGACTCATACTTTATATCTTGGTTATTGTCTAGCTTTAAACATTTATATTAATGGTCATGACTTGGATTAGCTAGGAGTACTACTAGTTTATGTTTATTGTTGACTTAATGCTAGGTTTTGGATATAATCTGATGTTATATGCTCAACCATGATGTAGTAAGCTAGGTATTAACGATGCATTGCAAGAGTCCTTCTCAATCAATTTTGCAGGTACTTGAAGTGGAGATTGACATGGAACCACCATTGTCACACATGGAGCACAACCCAATGATTAAGCTTAAGGTACTAAGTCGAGCTCACGACTTTAAACAACAGCGCTTCTCGGGAGGCAACCCGAGACCTCTTTATTTTCTTTCTTTTCCTTTATTTTCTCATCAAATTTCCACCACCACAACAAATTTTCTTTCACCCACCGCCCACACACTACAAAAGATCCACAACCAATCTTAATTCACTTGGAACCAAAAATCCACAAAAGAAAACCCGTTGGGAAGAGTTCAATAGCTAGGAGTTGGTAACACTAGAGGATTGAGATTCTTAATGAATCTTTTCGATCTCTTGAGTGGGTGAAAATCTCACAAATTCAAACTTTTGAACTTGTCATTTGTTTGAGTGATTCGAGGGAGAGGGTTGTGAGTTGAGTTATGAGATTTGAGTTGGTGTTGTTAAGAAATTTGAGTTTGACGGATTACTTTTCATGAGTTTTCAGCATTCGATCTTCGATTTACCCGATTTTCGATTTCCCCCCCATTTTCAGTTTACTTTTTCTTTTAATTGTCGACACATTGAGGACAATGTGTAGTTTAAGTAGGGGGGGGTATTCTCATTCTCATGTATCTATGTTGTATTTATTACTTTCAATTTGAAAAAAAAAAATGAAAAAAAAAATATTAAAAAAAAAATGATGATGAAGTGAATCCCGCTGAGTTGAAAACCCGCAAGGGCGAGCGACTCGGGCAAAATTGGGGGCTCGGATAGGTCGAAAACCCGAAAGGGCGGCCTATGCAAAAAAGAGCTAGTTGAGCGGGTGAGTTTTGTGAGCCGGAAAAAGAAGAGAGATGAAAAAAATGTGAGAAGCTAGGATGAAAACCCGAAAGGGCTCCTAGGCAAAATGAGAGATGAAAGAGAGAATTATATACTTTGAAAACTCATTTGCCGGAGATGGTGTCATAAGGTGGAAAGCGTTTTCGGGTTGGGTTGGTTATTTCATCCTTGATTTTGTGAAGATTTATTTTGGCTTTCACATTCTTTTGGTTTATTGTTTTTAGGAGTAAGCATGGAGTATATTCCTTTTTGTCTTTGTTCCATGGCTTGCTTGTTTAGATTAGTTATAGTAGTAGTAGTTTTAGATCATCTATTGGAGGTTTGGGAGAGCTGATAGTTTAGTGTGTCGTGAGCTGACATTTTGATTCGTGTTGGTGTTGCTGGTTATTATTGTTGTCGCGTCTTTGTATTTTTCAGGTGAGCTCGAATCTAAGTGTGGGGGAATCATCGTCCCTTACTTTTAGGTTTTGAGCGGATGTTGTTAAGATGTGATGATGATGATGTAGTTGATGGAGAGTGTAGGTTGGTGTCGATAGCTTGGGCGATGATTTAATTGGTATTTCTCATTTTTGAGTTTACTCGAGGTCGAGTAAAGTTCAAGTGTGGGGGTATTTGATACGCTCAAGTTATACGGTGTTTATATTATATTTTGGGTGCTTTTTGCTAAGGGTCTTGATCATAATTGTTAACGTTTGCATTTTATTTAGCTCTTAGCGGAAGTTCGGAATTTTGTATATTAATTATTGTTAAAGTTGTAAGTTCCGAGCTCCTAGAAGCATTAGTGTTTGGAACGACTCAACATCGTTATACTTGCCAAGCGTCGCCACATGTTCCAATCAAGCATCGTTGCAAGCCGTAGCCGAGCATAGCACCAAGCCTACCGAGCGGCCAAGCATCATCGCCCATCACCGCACGCTCGGCAGCCGAGCTCGCCCGGCTCTCGTGCGCGCTCGAAGCCCAAAGACTACCGGGAAGCCGCAAGCAAGACAACGCGGGTCGCACCTCGCGAGATTTCTCGCACCTCGCGACCTGCTTCTCGCACCTCGCGAGTTACTTCGCACCTCGCGACTTCCTTGGCCTGCCCAACTCTTCAGCGTGTTTTGGAGGCAGTAGCTCATCGCACCTCGCGACCTGTACCGCACCTCGCGAACCCTAGGTCGGTGTAATTGTCGGCTGACTTTTGAGCTTTAGTATAAATACTAAACTTGATTATTGGACCTAGGGGGCAGCAGCCACAAGGAGAGGGAGTCTCCAAAACTCCACTCCTCTCTTGTTGTCTTCTCTTTTTAGTTTTTATTTTCTAGTTTAGTTTTTGTAGATTTCAATTATGGGATTGGCTTATGCTATGCCGATTGTAGCTTGAACCGTTCTTCAACGAGATTAATATGGAGCTTCAAGCATTATTGTGAGATCTTTCCTCTCTATTTAGTTTCTTTGATTATGGTTTAATTTCTATGATTGCTTTCTATGGTTTTTGCATTATTATGCTAGGAACGTTACTAGTTTGATTGTGTAATTAATCTAATGCTAGATTTAAGAATAGAATCGGATTGTTTTATTCTTTTATCAATTGGTAGCAAACTAGGGAGTAACTTTGATGCAGATCGTCTTGGTTATTTCTTGGGGAAATTGAATCAACTGTTGAATGTTTATCACTTGTATGACGTTAGCAGGTCTATTGGTTCTCTGTGTTTATTGCTGCTATTGGATTGAACTTAGACGCTATCGGACTAGGTTATCCTTTAGTTAGGGTTTTATAGTCACGCTGATCGTGATATTCAACTAATAATAAGGAGAATGCGAGATTAATTCTCAACAATAGATAATTATGGAAATAATTAGAGTGGAGGTTAAATGATCGATAATGAATTGAAGTGGATGTTAATCGGATTCAAGATCTTCCTATATTGATTTCTCATTTTGTTTATATGCTAGTTAGTTTTAGTTTGTTCGTATATCTACTTGAAACCCCCCCTTTTGTAATTAGGTTACTCGACCCTTAGCTTAATCTAGGTATTGAATCACGCTGAATATAAAACTCGTCCATGTTTCCCTGTGGATACGACCCTTACTTCCATTATACTAGTTTAGTGTAAAAGAGAGTAGGAGAAATTTTATCTTTGGTCGGGTGGCGTTCACGACAAACGCGGCCCGCCATCTACTTGATTCAATTCCCTTTCCATTCCTCTATTTGAACCAAACGCCCCCCCCTTAGAGTGTGTGTGGTTCAACATTTTTGAACTATAAGAAATGAAAATATCTACTCCCTTTCTTATTGTTTGGTTAACCTCTCATCAATCTATTACCATTACTTGGTGGTATTGAACTCCCCTAATTTGTTACATTCTCTCCCCTCTCAGGTAACAAAATCCATTTGTTGAAGGTCATGAGTGATATTCCATATCAAGGCTTGAATCCAACACATAATAAAAGTAACAAATTTTGTTACCATTCCACTCCTCTATTTGAATCCCCTTTCCATGCTCTTAAATTGAAAACAAAAAGTCTACTTCAATTTCCTTTATTTAAAATGCTCCTCCCGTCTTTAAATAGATGCTCCAATTTGACTTTCACATTTGTCACATCACAAATTTGACCATTAAAATGTTTATTTTTCAATTACTTTATTTTTAAAATATTGTTATTTTAAAAATTGAATTTTGCTAAATGTCGCCCTAAATTTTCCTACTAACGCCCTGTATAAATACATATACATGTATTTATACTCTAACACTCACTCTCCCACTCTTTCACTCTCCCTCACTCTCTTCACTCTCCATCACTCTCTCACCACATCTCTTTCATCAACAAAGATCTCCCATCAAGACCTCCGACAACTTTTCCGGCGACAAGAACTCCGGCAACTATTCCGGCCACATTATTGCATTATTAATATTAATAAAATTTTATAATTCTTTTAATACAAAAATCGGACTATATTGACTTAAAAAAAAAAAGTGCCTAGGCGCCTAAATTAGGCGCCCGGAACACTGTGGTCGGGCGCCTAAATTAGGCGCCCAACTACGGGTACAGGCGTCTAAATTAGGCGCCTATACCTGTGGTTGGGCGCCTATTTTAGGCGCCTGTACTGTGATTGGGCGCCTATTTTAGGCGTCTGTACTGTGGTTGGGCGCCTAATTTAGGCGCCTGTACCTGTGGTTGGGCCCCTAATTTAGGCACCTGACCACAGGTTCAGGTTCTTAATTTAGGCGCCTGGGCACTTTTTCAGCATTTTAAAGTCAATTTCTGGTAAATTTTTAAGTTTTTCGAAGCGCCAGGTTCAAGACATTCTATCAGTTTTATTAGAATTTTTTTTAATTACATTAGCGTTTGTGTGGTCAATGTTGGTCAACACTGGTAAACACTTTGGTCAATGCCGGAAATCTTGAGAGAATGAAAGTGAATAATGTAAGTGTGGTGGAAAACATGTGGCACATGTGGGAATCTCTATTCTATATGGCAACTCTTGAGGTCTTGGTGTCCACCCTTAATTACTTAAATACCCCCAACCCCCAACAAATATTACAACTCCACCAAACAGTAAATTCAAAAAAAAAAACTACAGTATCTTAAAACTATCCAGCAGTTAACCAAAAATGTTAAAATAAAAATCACACAAACAGAAGCACTACACGACAGTTTATTTTCTCCATCTTATTCTTCTTCCAAATCTTCTATTCCACCACATACTCTGTTCATCCTCTTCCATTGCATCAACACAATTTATAACTGAAAATCAACATTAGGTAATTATAATTTATAAAGCATAAGTAATTTTTTTCCCCAAATTCTCTGTACAAATATAACATCTAATTCTTTTTTGTGATTTCAATTGTGGAACCAAGGATAAGTGGAGAGTATCAAGCAAAGCAGTCGCTGTTTCAACAAGGATAAAAAAGGTATGTTCTTTCAACAAGGAATAAACCATAATCACAATGTAAACTCACTGTTACCATTTACAGTACTTAAGTTTCAAACTATACTTCGATAATATTTGCGTCATGATATTGTTAATTACTCTTTAACTTAATGTATTCTTCACTTAGTAAATGTCATTTAGTTCATTTTGATGTAAACTAAACAGAACTTGATCAAGTGTAACCTCCCCAATAAAAATGTCACTTTTATAAGAAAAAAAAAATATAAGAATTGATTCTCCAAAAAATCTTCAAACTCAAAGAAAAAATAAAAAATTGTCATTGCAATTACCTGTAAAACATCTCAAATCATTTTTGCTGTGATTTTTCAGAGCAACTTAAAAGATGATTTTTCGGATCTCTTCAAATAAATCTTCAAACTCTAATATAAACACAGACCTCGATTAATTGAATTACATTTTTTCTGACAAATCTATTCTACTGATAGTGTTTGAGAGTTTCACGTCTTTCGGGTTTTAGAAGGATGGGAAATGGGGTTTTCGTACTGGGCATTTTAGGCGTCCGAAATATGAGTTATGGTTTTTTTTTCTGATGGGGGTGATATGAGGTGCTAATGGCGGTGGAAGTTGGTTGTCGTGGTGGCTGAAAGGTAGATGCGAATGGAGGTTAGAGATGCGAAAGGAGGAAGAGAGATGCGATTTTGTAAGGCTTTTTTTGGGAGAAATTCAGGGGTGGTGGAAAGATGGCGGCTGTGGCGGTGGAAGAAAGGAGATGGGTGGTTGATGCATATGATGATTTTGGGAAGAGGGATAGGATTGTTGAATGTTTAAAGACAGGGAGGATAGGTATATAACCTTATAACTATCATTCCTTATCTTTCACACTAGCCGTATGATTTTAGACTTTAGTATGATTTTAGACTCTATCATAAATTCATAATAGTAGTATATAAAGTTAGATATGATTTTAGGAACAGCGGATAAACCAAATATCTAACACTAATATTGAGTAATATATGAAGATGGGTTAACCTATACAATAAAACACCATTTCAAATGGTACAAAGTTTTCATTCTCCATAAATTGTTCAGTGTAGCAAAACCATGAGTTCTCCAAACCCCTAACACACGCTTAGACATCGTCTTCAACTAGGTTAAGATTTATTATCTCTATTCTATATGTCAACTCTTGAAACAGGTATGGGTTGTATGAGTATGCAAAGTGGCCGATGAGTATGTGACCCAAATGCCCCATTGAATTATTTTAGTCTTTAGATAGGTATGCGCTCAAAAAATAGTTACTAATATAACATGAAATTTGCTTAAAAAGACCGACCCAGAGGTTGAAAATTTTTGTATTGTTTTGTTCTTTCTGCAAAAGAATTGATTATATTTGTTTCTCTATTTATGTAAAACAATTCTCCAGAAAGTGATGTCCATAAAAAAAAGATAAAAATACGCTTAAAAACACAAACTCAACTTTATCGATTCTTTTCTTAAAAAGTCGTAGTTGTATAGAATAGAGAGAATTACTAAACTTGATCAAAATCATTGAATATGTTTTTCAATATCAATATCGCATAAACAGAGTTAGATATATGAAGTAGAGTAAAATATTGAATCAAATAACTTGCAGCAAGGAGAATCTCAAATCAATATTACGTTACTTAAATTGCATCAAAAGAAGCATATCATCCCTTAAATTGATTCTACTTGATTAGTTTATTTTCATGTTCGGGCTTCACCCAACGATTTTGTTATTCTTTGTTCATTTAACTTGATTATCTCAATCTCTATTATATATGTGAAGAGGGGTAGGACACCAAAATATAAAAACTCCAATTTTACGCCTAATAAATTAAGCAAATTACATCCAATATAATCTCTATTATATATGTGAAAAGGGGTAGGACACCAAAATATAAAAACTCCAATTTTACCCCTAATAAATTACGCAAATTACATCCAATATAATAAGAGAAAGTGAAAAAAGGGAAAACTTAAAAAAAAATCAAAAGAGAAATACACATACAAGAAAACTAACTAATTTATTAAAAAAAAAAAACAAATACACACAATACAAAGTGGAAAAAAGGAGGGTTAACTACCTGCTTTTAATTTTTTTGAAATAATAGGCAAGATGATTATATCTCTATCATCTCAAAACTCAAAACTACACCCACTCAAATCACAAACCTCCTCCATCAGAAAAAACTGCCATTATTACCCCAAACTGTATCTTAATCCAGTATGATTTCGCACGCATCGCATGCATATAAAACTAGTTTAAATAAAGAAAGGGAAAGAAGAAAGGAGGTAATAGGAAAATACATCCCATGTATTTTTGTACAAAAATACAGGGAGTTACCTGAAAATTCCAGGGCGACATTTAGCAAATACTCCCTCTGTATTTTTTTATCTTTCCTACTTTGACTTTGCACGTTTGTCAATGCACTTATTCTATGTTAAATATATTTCATTACATATTAGTAAAAATTATAATAATTGAATATTAATAAACTACTCATTTAGACGAATCAAACAAGCCCACGTTACTATTTTTTTCTTATATATTGAGAAAAATTTAAAATATTCACTCTAGTTGTGAATAGTGTCAAGATTCTAAGTGAGAAAGATAAAAAAATACAGAGGGAGTAAGTAAAAAAAATGAAGAAATAAGAAAAGAAGTGTCCCGTCAAAAACAAAAAAAAAAAAGTAAGTAACCCTAACTCTCCAAATTCCAATCCGTAGAATTTGCTGCGATTCTAGGGAAATTTCTTCTCTCTCTACATAATACACTCTACATTCATAATCATCTGCTCATTCCAGTTGTTTTTTTTTTTTTTTGTTATATCCACAAGTTCGATTTCGTATTTCCAGCATCAATTAAGTTACTTTTCGAGGAAAGATATTGAAGAGTATTTTCGACGATTCCAGAACATTGAAGGTTTGTTCACGACTACTTTCACTATGTATTGTAAGTTTTAAGATTAATATATGTAGTTTGCTTTCAATATTGAGTAATTTTTATTCACTAGTATGCGAACTCAAATTTTAAAAAAATTCCAGAATGTGGGGTTCAGTATAAATGCGTCACTGGTTGTAACCTCAATTGCTCGATTTTCTTGTTCTTTTTTTTTTCCCTCAGAAATATAATAGTGGAATATCATGAAGTGGAACAGTGTAACGAAGCCCATTAAGAAGTTGTTGGTATCCCAAGGAGGATCCACTGCTGGTAATTTTTAACACCCCCTTGTTTATATGTTTACATATTCATTTGTATGAATTTGAGAAGCTGATGTATTTATAATGCAATTATATTCATCTTACTGTAAGGTATAAATGATTTTTGGGTTGCTGAATTTCATGTTCAGTTCCTATTGTAGTGAGCTCATATAGGGACTATTAGTCCTTCTTACTTAGAGATTCATTTGTATGAACTTAAGAAGTGTATGCATGTATAATACAATTATTTGTTTATTTTTTCATTCATATTGTTTGATCTTATTATAAGGTACAAATGATTTGGGTTGCTGAATTTCATGTTCAATTTCCTGTGTACTGAGATCACTTAGGGAGTATTAACTATTATCTTCCTTCCTATTAGTACTTGTTTCCCTCCTTCCACATTTTGCAAGATAGTTTGTTCAATGCTTGCCGTAAATGTGGCTGGTGAGGTGATGTTGAAACTTTTTTGTGGGTGTTTTGATTTCGAAGGGCGTAATTCTGCTGGGCGCATTACAATCTATCATCGAGGAGGTGGGGCGAAGCGATTACAGCGTAAAATTGATTTAAAGAGGAGCACTTCGTCAATGGGTGTGGTGGAGCGGATAGAGTATGACCCTAATCGCTCCTCTAGGCTTGCTTTAGTGCGATGGATTGAGGGGGTGCGTCCAAGCAATCAAAGGAGTTGTGATAAAGACTTTGCTCCTTTGCAAAAGGTGGTTGAACCTATCTCAACTACAGTCACGGGTAAGTTTCCTTTAGCTTGCCTGGCTCCTGGACTCATGGGTGGTTATGTTGGCAGTAAGGAGGCTCAGGGGAAATTAAGTAGTGTGAAGGACGTGTTTGTTTCTGCTTTTGCCTCTAATCGAGCCAAGGGAGTGTCTTTATCTCATATCCCACGAGCAGCTGTAGCTGGGGCAAAGCCAGCTGTCTTTGCTCCAAAGATTAGCGAGCAAGTTAGTGAAGGTGAGAAAGAGTTTTCTCTTTCTGATGTCCAAAGGTGGAGGAAAGACAGTATTCTTTGGGATCATAAGCTCAAGCGTAAAGCAGCTGTACCTTGGTTGAGTTTTGTCCATGAAGAGCCTGTAGGGCTTGCTAAAGCAGCAGCTATGAATGATAAGTCAGCTGGAAAACCGTCTAAGACTGCAACACACATGGCTGATCGTGCGCCACTCACTTATATAATAGCAAGTGATAAATTGGAAGAAGGGAAGATTGTGATGAATTATGATTGGTCTGACCGTCCTATCCGCAGATGAAGTTAGAAAACTTGTAAGTGTAGCTCTATGCTGAAGTGCTTTAATTGAATTTTGTGGGAGTGTATGTTTGCCTCCTTTTCTTTGGTACTCTCGTCAGTTGTTAGTGCTTAATGAATTCCTCTTTGAGTCCCCACTGCAGTGTAGTGTTGTGCCAAAAAGATGGTTCAGTTAAAATTCTATTGTGTTGTTTTCTGCGGTCCTTTGGTTTTTGCTTAAAAGTCAGTTTATGTGATCCTGTTTGAAACATACATTTCTTTCAACATCATCCTAGTGCCTTTTAAGAAAAATTTCCTGCTTTGGCCAGAGTAAGGAAAACATACATTGCTTAAAAGTCATACACCTAGAAATATAACAGAGGCTCTTTTCCACTTACCCTGCATTCGATAAATAATTTCTGCATGCGTTGTATAATATCGTTGATAAGAAGCATTGACATTGTAACAAGTGACAAAAAAATTAGTCCATTACGATCCCAAAGTGTGAAAGATTAGTAATTGACAAATTTTCCTTTTATCTTTAACTTCAAGGAATATGTACAAAGAACTTGCAGGGCCTATGTGCTTGCTATCTATTGAAGCTTTCTAGTGGCAGAACTTGAGCATAGGGTGATACAACACTAGACCTTCAACTCCCTAGCATTAATTTCTACTCCCTCTCTCCCAATTATTTTGCTACATGTTTACCTTTCAGACGTCTCAAATTAGTTGCTAGACTTGCTACATACCTTTTCTTGCAAGTTTTTCTCTATACTTTTTTCTTTAAAGTTGGGCCCCACCACCACTTGATTCTTTATAGTTTATACCTTTTCAGTTTCTTCAAATTCTGCACCAAAGGCTGTTGTAGGAAAGTTAATTTTGACAGGGGAAATATATTTGATCTGAATGATTTTCCCGAAAGGCAGTTTACAGTATCATCTGGCATTTTGCTCCACATCTGGAGTCCCTTATGAGTATTGAGAGTTTATCAAACTTCAGGGGTGTTAATTAATACCATAACTTACACTAGTTTAGAATGTTGTCAATTCTGTTCAACAAGCCGAAAATCCCAAGTTACCCGAAATTTTGATACAGGATAAAGCACTTTTAACTTTTAAGTAATATGATAAGCAAACACTCCTAAGAAAACCATACAAGTGGGTTGAGAACATTTTGCAGGCTTTTCCTTGATCTCTTTGAAACTAGACCAGTCAAACCAGGCCCTCCTAAAACTTGTGAAAATTTTCTTTTTTGGTGTATGCTCATTGACTGTGTGTCGCGGTGGGTGGGGAGGAGTGATAAATCTCTGGCAGTTAGATGCTACAATCACATCTAACACATAAATATATAGTGTTTATGCTCTAGTATGTACTGTTTTTAGTCACACTTATTTTCCTGCTTCACGAGTAACACTATATAACAAAACATACACACTATATATTTTTGTGTAATATATGTTTTTGTGCTAGATGCACTTGTGGCATCTAATGGTTAGAGATTTATCATTCCTTGCGGGTGGGTGGGCAGGTGTGTCTGTATGTGTACTACACTACTAATTAGTTATTAGATGATTTCAGTAGAGCCGTTAAAGGTCCACGTTATCCCTTTCTCCAACTCAAGGTTTTTCTTCCTGTGCTGCTATAGTTTATACCTTGGATTTAGCTGATGATCTCAGAAATGATGCGCAACAGTTACAGCCTTACAGGTGCAAGATTATGGCAGGTGGAATGAATAAGTTGATACGAAGGCAGTCTAAAACATGTTTCATGGGTCCCCGGTGATGTACTTGTTGCAAACAGCTCTTGTGAGTTGTGAGGCCAAAAGTTTTACACCACCATCAACACCTCCACTAAATAGATGTTGCCGTAGTATGTTCGAGCTTTTGGATTACGGATACCAGTTTGACTCCGAAGTAGAATGGAGAATATTGCAACTTATTTCTTTTGATACACTTCCTTCCCTTATTTAACTTGCTGCATTGGGAATTTTGTATGGACATTATTCTTATTTTATCACATATAATGGATCTAGGTTCCAGAGGGATGTTGATGTTTGGTAATAGTGAATAGTGATTACTGATCAGCATCAGGCTCTATCTTCCTGTTGAAATCCGATTTTCATCTTTCGGAAACTTGAGGATCTTGGCTTGCTTACTTCCGTATTTGGACTTGCATGTGTGGTGTTGATGTATTTAAAGGGTCTGTCCATCCATACTCAATAGTGGGGAAAAAGGAGTGCTTTTAGTATGTATAGCTCCAGCTTACTGGTATTCTTTGCAACATTAAGGGCGTATATTTACTGAAGTATAGGATCATGATAAGAAATTGTTCCAAACAAGAACTTTCCACTATGGTGAGCTAAATGTGGAGTACAAGATATCTTCTCTCATTCAAAGAAAGATTTTAGTGAGATTATTTTTTTATCGGAGTAAGTAAATGTGATGATATAATATATAGTTTCACCCAAAACAAGATTTATGTTTCACTTTTGATAGTCCTTGAGAGTTGAGAGTGAATTAAAATCATTTTTCTAATTTTATTCTTCTTAAATATACGTACTTTTCTGCATCTTCGGGAAGAAAAAATATTTTTCCTATTTAAGTAGCAGGTGATAGACTAGTAATATTGACATCGGATTACCTATTTTTTTTTAAAAATGTACTTTTCTATTTCTAAAATATTACTTGCAAGATAAGGTTTGCAAAAGTAATTCTAACCGTTTAAGTGATTTTCAACAAATTAATGGTCAAAGTCATAATAGATTAATGAAATGAAGGAGTAGCTAAGACATTCTGGAAACTTCCAGGAAGAGAAACGAGAGGGAGAGGCAACCCTAAGAAAACTATGTATTACACTACTAGTAGTCTAGTACTACTAATTCTACTTAAGGAAAAAAAGAAAATATCATTTCAGACAAAGACATTCACTAAACCGAAGGCGGCTAAAATCTAAATATACTCCTTTAGTATCAAAAATGTCAACCTCTGAAATTCAACCTCAAGATATTATTACCACTGATAATGATGAACAAATCCACCCCTTCACATCTCAACTTACCAACTCCTCCGACGTCGGAAACCCACATTTCCGGCGACACCACGTCAACTCCCTCAAAACTGACGTCATAATCCGGCAACTCCCTTCAGAAGGACTCTCCTTCCAACTATGGCCTGCCGCCACAACTCTATTCTCTCTCCTCGACGGCCGCAAACTTGATTCACACCTCTCTCAGTCTCACCATTACAACCACCGTCTTCGTATCCTCGAGCTCGGCTCGGGGACAGGCTTAGTAGGAATAGCCGCCGCCGCAATTCTCGGCGCTGACGTCACTGTCACTGACCTATCTCACGTCATCCCCAACCTGGAGTTCAACGTGTCGGCTAACGCGCAAATTGTGGGTGCCGGCGGCGGGAAGGTTGTTGCGGCGGAGTTGAGTTGGGGAAATGTGGAGCAAATGAAGGTTGTTGGGAAAGAGTATGATGTTATAATGGGTTCAGATGTAGTTTATCATGATCATTTATATGAGCCGTTGATAAATACGTTGAAGTATTTACTTGTGGGAGGAGAGAGAATGTTTTTGATGGCTCATCTTAAGAGGTGGAAGAAAGAAGCGGCGTTTTTTAAGAAGGCGAAGAAGTTTTTTCAAGTGGATGTTGTTCATCGAGATAGTCCGTCTGACGGGAAAAGAGTGGGTGTTATTGTGTACCGTTTTGTAGGGAAGAAATGCCCTACTTTAGGGCCTAATTTTTCCAAGCTAAAGTTGGAAAACGATGTTTGAAAAAAAAGAAAAAAAAACTTTGGTCTTTTGAAAGTTTGTTCTTTTTGTTCAGTTGTACTAGTATGAAGATGTCCCTCGCTCAATTGTATACCTAGAAATAGAGGGCACTTTTGTATTCCTTTTGTTGCTAAATTCTCCAACTTAGTTACGAGGACTAGGAGTGGTTTTTCTTTTCTATTCAAATTTCCATTTGAAAGAGTAGATTCTCCGTTTCATATTAATTGTAGTTGAAGTGTTTAATGCATTGATATTTTAGATGGCATGTAATATAGTACTCACTCCGTTTCTTTTTAATCTACACTTTCCTCTTTGGTCTGTTTCTTTTTAGTCTACGCACTGTTGCTCTTTTTTTTATTTTTGGTAACATGTCACATCTACTTTCTCCTCATTTTCCACCCATGTCATCTATTTTTAAATATTTTAATATCTCACTTCTCAATTTATCTCTCCACCTTTTCAATTTCTTTCTCATACTTTTACACTTTCTCCTTGATTCTCCCCCAAAGTGAAGTGTGTAAATTAAAATGAAACAGAGGGAGTATAAAACATGAGAGTTAAGACATTATTCTGTTTGAATTTATTTTGACTCAATTCAAGAAAAATAAGATTGGATAGTTCAAAGGAGTTCAAATAAGTCAAAATAAGCTATGATAAGTTTTAATAAGCCGTGAGGATAAATTTCAATCTCTTTTATTCTTTTTATAAAGGAAAGAAAAAACTAGGGAGGATCCATTTTAATGAGTTCAACTAACGTCAAATAAGTCGAAATAAGTTAAATGAAATTCATTCTAAGTGATCAAATGATACAAAATAAAGTTAGTACATCTGAACACTTGCATCAAAGACCAAATTGTACATTTTTGCTTAATTGACTGTATAAATTAAATCAACCATTATATAAATACATTACAAGTTTACAACAAATCAACTTGTAAGCAAAAGCAAAAATCATGGATATTCCAATAAATCAATTACTTATGGTACAACCGTACAAGACTCACCACACATTTATAACAAGCAAAACAAATATAAACACATTAACACAATGCCTCCTCAAGCATCTCTTGCTTCTTATTACACCGTGACCACACATCCCAAATAAATTTCTTTTTTTTTTTTTTGCTGTAGCGATTTTTGTGCTCAAACGATTCGGACTCTATTTTAATCTAACCCGCAAAAAATAGGTATTTTTGATGGCAAACACCAAAAAAAGTTTGAACTCTATTGTGATCTTTTTCTTAATTGAGAGCCTCTCATAGCCTTCATGCTTTGCGAGTCCCTAAAGCAAACAAAGTGGACTAAAGTTGTGCCATTTGGGTAGACTGCAAACACGCTTGTTCCAATCTTTTTGTTGCAGAGGGAACACATGCTATCACCAGTAACCTTGACAACATCTTTCCTTTTATTGAAGAGCTCATCTTTTACCTGCATATAAAAAATTTATATGAAAAACCTCCAGGAGTCCATATTACAAATGCAATTTAGAATAAGATTTTCTTCCTTCTATCTAAGGCTTCGACTAATTAATGAAAGTAATCAAAGTTATCACAAGCCACAACTTATACTAGTCGTAAACTGAACTTGGGCAGCTCATATCTAAACTCATTGTAAGTGTACGACTTATTTGAACTTATTTTTCTTGAAACATAGTGGTTCTTTTAAGATGAAATATCAGCAAGGGAAGTCCATACCTGCAGATTCTCGCTCTCTCTAAGTCTCTTGATCACTGAGAAATTTCTATGTGCTTCGCTGGATTTCCTCAAGAGTGGTCCAAGAAAAGAAAGCAAATCCTAACACACATACATAAAGGTACATCAGGAGATAGAAAAATGAAGCTAACAACAGCAAGTAAACACACTTTTTAATAAAGATAACTTTGAACTTCTGCAGATTCAGCAATCGAACACTCCATAACATCATAAATGACAACTAAAGTTTTGTTCAAGTCACCTTATTTTCACTTATTTCAAGGCAAATAGGTTCAGATAAGTCATGACCAATAATTCCAAACAAATCCAGGGCCAACAAGGACAATTCAAGTTCAATTATCACAACTAAAATAAGTTCTAATAAGTTCAGCCAAGTGAGGTTAGTAAGTTAAAAACTTAAGATAACTGGAATTAAAGCAAAGTTAATGCACTCCAACTCAAAATGTGATAGAAAAGGACTAAAAAAAATCCAAGTCAAAGTAATCAGATATGTGAACAGCGCATCAAGGGAATAAAAATCATCACTAATATCATGAATTTGAAGCTCTGATCATAGTATGAATCATCCAGTCATTTCCCAGTCATGTGTGCTTTAAAAAATTTCATCTACGATCTCACTAGAGCAGAATTGAGTATGGGCCATAATATACCATCTTTAACCACAGAGTAACATATTGTCTCTACATAACAGATATAAAGAAAGCCTACATGAAATACTCAGAAACACCTTAATTTCAGACTTCCTTAATTTCAAAGGCTACTCCTAGAAGAAAATAACATACCTTTAGTTTAGTTTCTCTTGGTAACAATTTCAGGGCCTGTGCTCCATTGACTCTTTCCCATCTTTGGCTCAGCAGATCAAGGGCCTCATCAAGCATTATATTGGACCCTCCTTCATTGCTGGCTTCATCTGCATCACCATCACTCTTCCCACTGTCTGTGTTGCTGGGGCTAAAGCGCACGTCTTCTGCACCCTCTATTTCAGCAATTTTCCTAGTTGAACGAACTCCTTTGCTTCTAATTGAGGCAGAGGAATTAACCCTTTTAATTTCAGCATTCGGGGTTGAGACAGTACTGTTGATTCGTCTCTCAATGTTTCTTGTTGTCCTCCTGGGATTTAAATAGATTTGTAGGAGAGTAAGATATATATTGCTGTGAGACTTTCCAGAAGGCTGAGACTCGTAAACTCGATCACAGTAAGAAAGAGCCAGTTCAGGAACATGAAGCTGCCAACAATTGAAGAGGAAGAAAGCAAAAGGTCATCAACAAGGAACACTTACATAGAGAAAATGTGAAAAAACAAACAAGTGAGATCAGATGGGTAACAATTAACACTATATAATCTGTAAATTAATTACCCTATTTACATTTTTAAATAGCACAAAACTGAAGTTTAGAGTTAAAACCCAGCAATTCAACTGCACCTGCAGATTTTCTGTACCATGTTTACCACTAGTGAAAAATTATAAAGATAAAATGAATTACAGGATTCAGCATAAAGCACGAAAGCATGCTCGGGGATACTAATTACTAACAATGGATGGTGTTCTCGTAAACAAAAGAAATCATCTATGATACGAGATGGTAAAAAGAAGCTACAAACAATTAAGGTGAAGCAGGGTCAGGAACAATGATTTTTTATCGGATCATAAAAACCTACTTTCTGCAAATCTCTTCCCGAAATTAAAGATCTCAAAATGAAAGAACGAGTTCTTTTGCTGGCTCACTGAGAAGTGAAAACCTGTGACTAGATCGTCCTGAAGACGGGTGCGAGGGAAAGAAGTGGTGTTGCTGGCTGTTCATGGACTGGCTGTACCTACCATTTCTAAGTCAAGATGCCCACAGCAGGTCTTCCATCCAACAAACATCCTGTATTCCTTTTTGGAATGTCCACAACAAACTTCTTGTCATTTGAAACGTAAATCTCACCCATCCATCCGAAGTGATGCCCCCCCCCGTCCCTAACTAACTCTTTCTCTCTCACACTCTATCCTATATAAATGTCATCAGGAACCTCTACTACAGGACAATTTACTTGTGGATGGAGGGAGTAACTTATATCAGTATGTAATTAGAGATAATAATGGTCAAAGATTGGCCATGAAGACTCTGAAAAGGACAAGTGCGAAAAACAGTTCCATTAGCCAGAAGCAAAAAAATTCCAACAGATCTCGAAGCAAGAAACATTTTGATGCTGTGTTAGTAACTTCATTTTGATCTACTTGTTGATAAATCACTAGTAACCTAGCTTAGGATGCACTTTCAATTGAGGGGTAAAATTAACAAAAGATCTTTCAAAAAACAATTTACTCGACAGACAGTGGTTCAAACTTCAAACAGCCACAAATTCTCATAAACTTTTGCATAGTGTTTGATTTCTCGGACATTCTGTCACATATATGGACACTTAGCAATACAGCTCTAAAGTGGTTTAAAGTTTTAAACACTCTTTTGCCATCCATAACAATATACACCCCCAGATAGCTGTCGGAAAAGATGACCATCCACGTCCCTCCCCCATGCCACCTCAAAGAGAGAGAGAGAGAGAGAGAGAGAGAGAGAGAGAGCAGAAGAACCTGGCATTACCTTTTGTACATAGAGAGAAAGAGCAAGTTCGTGCTGGTTCAGTTTTCCCAACAAAATTGCCCTCTCTTCATACAAGGCATCAGCTGGAAGACGCTTTAAGAGACCTTCTGGATTGTACCCTGAAATGCTCTCCAATGCAGACAATAATTTTTTCCTTGTGGGAGAGTAAGCCGTCTCATCCCACTGCTGTTGTGAAATCAGCTCCCTATAACAATCAAGTACCTCTGAGAGATAGATTTGCACCTGTCTTGCAAGAGGTTAACCATGTTTAAGCATCAATACCATCCAAAAGTTTAACTTTAGAAAGGAAAATAAAATCTATAACAAAGTTACGCAAGGCAAGACACAAAAAGCAACATAGTGACATATGAAACTCTCACCATTTCATTTTGTAGGTTCCCAGAGATCCCATCTTCATTCATGGAAAGCATGAGTTCCAAATAATTAGCCTGCATGTTTGGAGCATGCTGTTTCAAGTAGGAATTAACCAAGTCTGCCGGAATATTTCCTGACAGAAAGAGCTCAATAGTCTGTGTTGGGCAGCTTTCAAGAACAAGCATTGCAAATTCCAGCACAAGCATGGGGTCTGTCCCACAAAGAGGCTGCACAGAAGAAGTTCTAGTACAAATTCAATGATTGCGCTTTTAAAGCTGTACAATTAATTAACATCATGATCTTACAGAAATTAACTTAGCATAGAAGTATCACCTTCAGATACTCAATCAGCATTTCAGGTGTAAACTTCTGGGTGAGGTCAGCTCGTGGGTGGCCTGCCTTTGACTCTTCTATTAGTTGGAGCAAAAGCTTCAAAGATTCGCGATGCATATCATTGCACTTGTACAATTCGAGCAAGGCAGTATATTGATTTTTTTTAAGCAAGAACTCCTCAGATATCTTCAAGTCACAGTAGTTCACACCTCTCAATAGTTCCACAGTAGAAGAAGACTGCCCCGTGAGAATAAGAGCTTGTAGAAGTGCAGTGTCCAACATAGCAGCCCTCTCACGACCACTTGAACTGATGGTAATGCTGCCACGACCCTAAATTACCCAGATTGAATACAAGTGTAAATCATACTGATTTAGCAAATAAAAAATGCACAAACTGAACAATTTCGCTAAGACAAAATGATATGATTCCAGCAAGGCAGCAAACACAGTGGCAGTCTGGCAGAAGTCAGAACCATTTAAAATCAAGGGCTACAGCCACCCATCATGTACTTACTTAAATCATATATGTGGTAGCAATCCCGTGTGTTTTATTATGTCAAATTCAAACAGACAGAATATATCACTAATTTGGTTGTTGATGCACTACTAGACTTTAACCCACAGCTTTTGTAGTTTGGTGTATATTAGTCAATTAAGACAATCACCTTGAAAAAGAAGGAACAATAGTAATGATTACCATAAGATGATATTTAAGGTTACACCATAATTAACCTGCTTGGAGTCTGCGTATTTTAACAAAGAAAAGTAAACACAACGTGTTACCTTATTGGATTTCTTTGGCCTATTGGAGTCCAAAGATTTGAAATTAGCACCAAAAGCGTCAGAGACGGCCTCATCTGTTCCCTCTGCTGCGGCCTTTTCAATAATATTGAACCTTTTCTTCTGCAAGAACTTGATAAGAGCCATAAGAGTATTGTGGCTAACTATTTTGGACTCCATGTCAGCATTATCCTCCAAGTCAATATGTGCTTTGGGTGAAGCTTCCATATCATCTGACATACCTGATGAACACCTAGAGAGATCTGAAGCATCCAAACCAAAATCTATCACCTTCTCCTGTTCAGGAAGCGCACTTGACCTTGGAACAATAATGGATGGGTATAACGATAGCACATATGTGATATCGACTTGAGAAGCCACAAAATGCTCCATGGCCTCCTCATAGCTCCCATTTTCAAACAAATAATGTGCATATCTGCATACACGGAGAATCAAGTCAATGTGGTTCTGACATAACTACCATCAGGGTTGGTTGGAGATTGCTCATGTTCTCTATCAGGCGCATACAATCAAAAGAAAATGTGCTATCAGCTTAACGGCAGAAAAGTCCAAAAAGTATCAGAATCTGGTTGAAAAAACCAGAAGACAAAGGCAAAGTGACTTTATCTTAAAAATCCACAATTAAATCAGTGATGATTTTATCATAGAACTGTCAAACATGTTAAGTTATATAACTTTCTATACACTTTTTTAAGTAAGGCCTTCTGCAACACATCAGCGCAAAAGTCGAAACCCAAATCTACTCTAATCATCATTCCAATAGGTAGATTGTCAAGCAATAAGTTGCAGAATTCTACTTTAAACCCTTCAAATAAGCAGAAAGGGGCTTTTCAAATCCACCAGTACCAACCTGGATCCCGCATTGACAATAGGATAATGCTTGGTGAAAATAGCAACCGGCCCCATACAACACAATAGGACTTTCTGTGACCTAACCAACCACTAGTTTATATTCTCCTCATTCATATCATCCCAAGAAACTAACAAAATTAAAAAAGGCTGCCTATCTTATTACTACTTCAATCTAAGCATACTTAAATCTGGTAAATCCAAGCGTATGGTTCCAACAAGACGGTGACCCTGGTGATATAGATCATACCATCAAATCCAATAGGAACCTTCACAAAGCAATTGATGTTAAACATCTTTATTCAATTCACCAAAAGGTAATCTGTTCCATGTGGTTAATGCACTTGCATAAAGGTTCCATCAGAAGCACAATTTGGCCCCTAGCTATATATCATAATAGTTATATACCCGCTCAGCAAAGGACTTCCTCAATTGTTGAAAGGCAAAATCCTAAAAAGTCAGACATGCTGGGCATGGAAGGACAAAACACACAGTTGGCTAGACATGTTAAATTTTTTTTGGCATGACAGCATGTTCAATCTGAAGGACTTACTTTTAAGCTTCATATGTCAAATCTTTTCAATTACAAACCCATCCAGCAGTCCAGCACCACTTTCCTAATTGCAGGAAAGAACAACCGAGCACATACAGGATCATATTTGACTTTGAGAATTCGTCAATGGGAAGAGGCATACTTGATATTTAGTAAGTCCAAGATTTTCCATGAGCAGTAATACTGAATTCCCAATTGAAAGGTTATTCAATTTTGTAGAGCTGAGTGGAAGAAAACATGGACTATCTACGTCTAATAGGTGTTTACACATGGAAGACTAGTCTTATACGCACGCGATGCGTGCGAAAGCAAATAAAAAGAGGGTGGTAGGAGGTGTAATTGCACTTTTTCCATTCACTATATCTATATTTCTTTTATTTTAAAAAAAAAATGGAGAAGTTATAGTTGGTTTTTAGTTAGGAGTATAATGGTAAAGAAGGGTGGACACCAAAGTACTCAAGAGTTCCCATATATTATAGAGATTCACTATATCTATATTTCTTTTATTTTAAAAAAAAAAAATTGGAGAAGTTATAGTTGGTTTTTATTTAGGAGTATAATGGTAAAGAAGGGTGGACACCAAAGTACTCAAGAGTTCCCATATATAATAGAGATTCCAAATAGTTGGTTTATAGACCAATCATGTAATACACCACCCAAACATCCTCCCATCAGATTTGGCAGATGTGTCAAGCAAAGGGAAATCAGTTAGTACAAACAAATGCTGTTAGAGCCACAAGTGATGTGGGGAAAGTTAGTTATAGTGAGAGAAGAAGAATCTCAATTGCAACAAATAAAGAGGAAGCAAGAGAGAGAAAAGGCATCCAGAAATGTTGTGAATATTCTCTTTGTAGTGGAGAGCCCCAGCCTCTCAAAAGCTGTGGAATCTGTTACCCTTGGGGATTATTAATACACATTATCTTTTATTTTACTGCTACATTCATGTTCTTCTAGACCTCTTCTTCCTACTGCTAATCCACTCATCGTCTCTGCAAATTTCTCATTCTTCTCTATGAATTACTCAGTGTGCTGCTACAAATTCATAAAAATTGATATCTTTCTCAAACGTTCGTATTTCGTTTAATTTCATCCAATGATCACTTAAAAAGATAATATTCGCAAATATGTAATAATAAACGAGAGAGAAGGAGCATGTCACGAGACGGAAAAAGCGGGATTGGTTCATAAAAGGATAAATATGATGGTTACTGTTGAGGAGAGAGGCATCCAATCTGGCATGTGAAACAAACAAAAAAAATTAGTATTGGAAGCAAAAACACTGCATTTGTGAGATGACAAGGTTTTGCCAGGGTAATAAGGTCCCTGAAACAAAAAATCATCTCGAAGTTTTGAGGAGGAATTCTCAGACTACCTCTTTTCAATTTTCATTGACCATTTCCAACTGCGGAGAAAGGTTTTGAGGAGTGCTTTACAGCATTCAAAGCAAGGTGCACCTAGGGAAAATTGGGGTTCAACCTACTGGCCTATATGGATTCCAATCCGCCTTGGAAAGTCACATAATAGTCTAAATTCTGGAAGACTTCTCAACCATTCTTTCCCAAGACCGATTATCCTTAGGGTCTAATGTAATATACAACCCTATCGTCATTGTCGGGCCAACTTGCTTTGTCGAGCCACGAAAAGATCTCATGAGAATATGAGATATATACAAGGCCTTTTATCTACAATTTAATAATTTAAACATTGTCCTTAAATGACTATTACGGGGGTGTTTGGTTCACTAAGGAGAAAGGGAAAGGGTTTAAGAGAGGGAAAGAAGGAGAATGGAAAGCCTAACCCTTACATTTACTAGGTTGTTCGCTTCAAAATATCTAAAGGAAACCCTAACATTTTACCACCATAACTTTTCCCTCAACCACCACAACCCCCATCCCCTCTACCTTCGCCACCACTCCCTTCTGCCGTTGCCACTCTAGTCATCTTCATTCGCCAGCGATTCTCTCTCTCCTTATTCTTTTCTTCTTGTTGCTGAAATTATCTCCACTCCACAAACATCTTTTGGGGATCTTCTAGACTCTCCATCTGCCAAATATCATATTCACATATATATCTTTCACCCTATTCCTATAATCTATTACCCCTTAACCCTCAAAAGAATGTTTGTTTGTGATGGATGGTTTTTTTGGTGGCAGTGGGTGGTTAATTTGGTGGTAGTAAGTAGTTTTTCCGCACTCCCTCCCTCTGGGTGGCTTTTTGTGGTGGGTGGTGTGGGTTTCGGGGGTGGTGAAGAATTTCAGGCGGGTGGTTGGGCGGTGTTGGCAGTTGGGTTGGGGTGGCGCTGGTGGTCATGGTGGAGGGGGTTATGGTGGTTGGGTCAAGCGGTGGTGGGTGGTCAAGGAAGTGGTCAATGGTTTTTCAAGGAAAGGGTAAGTGAAACCTTGGGGTGGGATGGGGAATGGATGTAGAGGAGTTTGGGGTTAAGGGTAGGGTGAAGGGAATCATTGAATTGACCAACCAAACAACAAGGGAATCAAGTTAGTTGATTCCCCATACCCTTTCCTGAAAACCTCTAACCAAACTCCCTCTAAAGGGCTACTGAAGAGAGAGGAAAACATACCCCTGGTCTCTATCGGGACCTTTTGCCAATATCCACAAGACTTACAACCCCAAATGGTGCACTTGGTTCAACAGGACCACACCTCAGAAGACTATAGGAAATTTTCTATCAATACTCATCAACATTTTACTGCTTGGCCTCAAAAAGGGTCTCTTAAGAGTGATCTACAACCTTCAGAATAAGGTCCACCAAGGTCATTCTAAATAGTGAATAATGTCCTCAAAGCACAATTGTAGTCCTTGCATGGGTCAATAACCCTTCATATACGAAATCCGTGAGTCAAACTCTTGATGATCGCTTAAAAGCATAGAAAAGAAACTATCCTTCAATAGTTCAATTTCTGATTTTCTATTGAGACTTTTCAATTCCACCTATGTTTCGGATGGCCCTTCTAGATCAAATTTGGCATGGTTAGGAGAAAATAAACCTTTGGTTTAGTATCGTTATGACCAGTAGATTATAGGAGCATGAGAAAACTGTGCGCAATGTGTTGGCCTACTGGGAAAGGGCACTATGGGAAGCACAAAATAATTCATACTTCCTCCGCTCCAAAAAGATTGCAGCACTTGCATTTTTAGAGTCAAGTTTTATAAACTTTGACCATGAATTTCCACCACTATATAAATAATAACATGGTAATGTGAGATCTTGTTGAACTCATGTCAATATGTAGTTTCAAAATATAATGTTTTGATAATTTTTATTGATACGTTATTAAAGATATTTATGGTCAAAGTTGTGCCTTGGAGACCGTGAAATCTCAAGTATTGCATTCTTTGTGGAGCGGAGGAAGTATACAAGAAGCCTGTGAAGAAAGATAGATCGTTGATTAAAGGTGAGAAAGAGATTAAAAAAAAAAGAAAAAGAGTAAAAATGGTCTGTAGAAGAGGGAAGTATATTATTCAGAGCTTCCCTTGGTTTCCTTTGTATTTTGGGAGGGAACAAGCCTCTCAAAAGCTTGTACATATCTTTGATTAATGTTGTTTTTTCCAGAGATCAATCACAATTATCTTCATCTCTTCCTTCTGCCCAGCTATGACAGTTCATGCACTGTGCTTAAATTGCTATATTGATAAGAAATAAGTTGCATAAACAATCATGCAGAACAATTTACCTAATGTGGATAGAACTCTCCTTTGCAGCTCTGAGGCTTGAATCTTCTGGTGGAAGGAGTTTACACAAAGATAAAGCCTCCTCAAAATTTCCAGATGCTGTCAATTGCACGATCTGCATTTGTTAAAATTGTTTTCATAGTCATCAAATTGCTTACTCAAACAGCATTTGTCTACATAATAAGATTAACACTTTAAAATTTTCATATAAAATGCAGTTAAGGCAAACCCTTTTCCTGATCTAAGATGAGAATGAGCTCAAAAATTATTGAAGCAGCCTAAAACAAAATCTTTGGTTCTTCTGAAAGCACTTATTTCCCCCCTTTTCAAAGGCAAAATATATATTACAACTCATACAGTCATGGAGCAACATGATTGTTTCGTAAAGTCCATAGCGCTAATTATTTCGTCCAACAACCGCATTTCCTTTAATTCAACGATTTTCTCTAGAAGACCTTGAATATCATTCGGAAAAAATTCAGATTGTAAAGCCCTCGATAAAACCACACGAGAAGCAACCAAGAACAAAACCAACAGAATTAAAACCACAAATACGAAGGGCAGGTTAAATTTATATACTAACCTCCGTTTCTAAATAAGTGCAACAGTTTGACTTTCAGTATGTCAACGCACAACTTTACCCATTAATCTCTCTAATTATGCATTTGTAAAAGTTGTAAAAAGTTGATATTATGGAATATTCATTGAAACAAATCCAACAACATTTTATATGATCATTTTTGTTTTTATATATTAGTACAGAAATACGGTCAAAGTGATGTGTGTAACTAGTGCAAAAGTCAAAATGTTGCACTTAGAAAAAGAAACAAAAGAAGTATTTAACTAAACCTCCAGAATATCAATCACCAACTTCCAGGACATGTACATGTGTGCTCCATCGGTGTCTTAACATGAGATGTTGCCTTTAGGAGCCCCCCTCCCCCCTCTTTGTGAGCTTATGGTATAACGAGTCCGACACCTTTGTGTTAATAAATCTATTTTCTTTCATCTTTGACTAAGTTCTGTTCATGCTGATCTTTGTTTAAATACTCCAGCTTTTGAATTTGTATAGTTGATTAACTTTGATACACCATCACATAAAAACCAATAATCAATCATGCTGTTCAAGCTGTTGCTTTATAAAGTAGCTGAAATAAGCTAACCTGCGCACCAAGAGGAACAGGGAAGAGACCATGAACAGATTTTTCTAATGATACAAGAATCGTATCATTGCTTCGTATGAGATGTCGAACATTCCGCAAGACAACAGTTTGTATAAGGGGATATGGTTGTTGAAGAGACCGTATCTGCATTATCAATATATTATACGTAAATGCATGATTTTGTAAGTTCAAAGAAAAATCCACAAAATAATCCTCTTGGGTTTCAATTTCACACGGTTTTGGTTTGCTTACCTCAACATGTCTAGGCAAGAGACCTATAGCATAAGGCTCGTGGATAACAATTTGACTAGGAGCCTCAGACCAACAAATTCTGCCTTCTTGTCCAAGCTTCCCATGTTGGTCCACAAAAACCCCAATATTATCCTGCATGAAGCAAGCAACATATGCAAGAGCCATATAAGTACCAAAGTACCCGATTATAATTACAAAACAAAGTAATTGACCCCTAGTCGATGCATATCCTTCTGCATGATGCCAAAACAAAAGAAGAAGACAATCCTCTTTTGAATAGTAATAATACCACGAGGACTATTTCCATTAAATGTCAACAATATGTTCCATAATGTCAGGAAATCAAAAGTAGTGAAGCTTTTAAGCTCACTAGCAGGAGTCAAAAGGCATGGTTAAACATCATTTCCCTCAACGGATCCTTCTTCATTCCGAAAATAAAATTAAAATGAAGCTCTTTACCTTGCCAAGAAGCATCCCTCCACAGGGGAGAGACACCACTAAAGGTGGGGAGATTCTCCCAGAAGAAAACACTTCAGACAATGCACCAGTACTAGCATTGAGTATCATATAATCCTTCCGAACTCCGATGCATATATTTTCACCACACCAAGCCATCGACTTCACAGTATCTGGAACACTATACTCTTTCACCTCGACAAAGCCCCGTCCACCTACACAAATAGGAAGCAGAACTATAAAAAATCAACAAATACTCATCAACATGGAGCACACAACAACATTTTTTCCTCCAATTTGTAATTAGGCAACAATAAAAGATATGAGCTCTGTATTTAGATGACTTGAAGTTAATTCTAAAGTATTTGTTCCATATGTGTGGGTATTCTACTGCAATTCCAATTTATTACCATTTAAAAATAAGAACATTAGAGCAATGATTAAACAATCACAAGACTTAAGAGGATAGTTTACCATCATGTCGGAAAATACAGACCCTCCTCTGCCTAGAAAAGCACAAAAAGGCCCTAGAATCATCCCAAGAATATGCATTTGCACCTTTGGCTTTGGAAATTACAGCAACAGTCTCGAAAGAGGGGAGCTTATGAAACGAAATAGATTCAGAGAGAGAAAGTAGGAGGTCTTTTGACCTCAAAACTTCCATAACAATGATTGGCCTACGTGAGAAGCCATTTATGGTTCTTTCAAGAGAGTAGGGTTCTTTCATAAGCTCTAATTGGAAGGCGTGATGATCAGACGGCAAAGATGCTTCAGAGCCAGAGGATTCAGAAGCGTAAACTCGAAGTGATCCATCGCTGCAACCAAGGAGAAGATTTGAACCGTACGATTCAACGGCATCAATCTTTGTAGGGAAATCACTGACTAGCTCGAAGGAGTCATATGCACTATGGACCATCTCCCTCTGCTAACAAAAAGTCCAGAAACCTGAGGATAGGATAAATAAACAAAATCAATTACATGGCAGTCCGACATCATACCATCGTTTAAAGTAATTACGACTAATTCAAATTACAACCAGTTTATAGAGGGAAAGATTACAAATATTCTACAAAGGTAGAAAGGCTTGAAATGAATATCTACAGAAAATTCAAACTAAGGCTTAAATATATCTATAGAACATTCAAACTAATAGACAATTTCAATGAGGCATTGAGTGACAATTGTATGTATCAAGGTATTGCAGAGTTGAATCCAATCCTGTCAACCATTGACTCTTTTTAAGACCCATCAATGATTGTTGGCACTAACCTCTAGGGATTCTTATTTCTTAATCCATGTAAAGTACACCAAGACATAGAAAAAATATATATAGGCTATAGCCTCAAAAAACTTGTATTTGATTTCATGTGAGTGATAAAAGGTGAGATTTTTGATAGTTCAGGGACATTGGTGTGTAACAGCCCAATTAGGGTCATATGTGAACGTGAGAATTCACCCGCAATCGAAGAAATATGGTGTTGAAACTGAAATGGGTTTCAGCAAAACAGAAAGGATCTCATTTTAATTAATTTTAGCTATTGAGGAGAGAAAACAGATGAAGAAAAGGAGAAGATGCAGTCAAACTGACCGACGTTTTAGATTGATCAATGATGTGCCATATTCATGTCTCTCTAGGATTTCTCTCCCCCAAAATCCAAGGAAATCATCCCAAGCTCCCGTCCCAGTCTCCCAGATGGAGATCATTGAAGCATTTTCCGAGCTTTCAGAATTTGGGAAGGAGAAGATGCAGTCAAACTGACCGACATTTTAGATTGATCAAAGATGTGCCATATTCATGTCTCTCTAGGATTTCTCTCCCCCAAAATCCAAGGAAATCATCTCAAGCTCCCGTCCCAGTCTCCCAGATGGTGATCATTGAAGCATTTTCCGAGCTTTCAGAATTTGGGACACTTAAATAGGCGAACCCAAGAATTTTAGCAAGAGGGTTCAAACATAAGATAACTAGCAAATGAATTTTGTGAGTTACTTGACTACCCATTCGATCTTTCAAAAAAAAAAAAATCTAACCTTTACATTTAACCCAAAGGTATTCACTATTCACAACTAGCTCCAAGAAATGCTTCAAGAAGTTTAAAATTACAGATTGAGAAACAACCTTTAACAATTGTATCAACAAAATTTAGTTCTTATAATCTTACAATCACAATGCATTGCAATAATCTTCTACAACTTTGCTTTGACCGTTAATCAGAATACATCACATAACATCTAGCTCAAAGGAAACAATAATTTACAATCAACTAATTTCAATTTTTGAAGCACATAAATGAGTATTCAAATCCAGAAATTCGAGTTCCAATAAATATCTCTCCTCATCAAATTGATAAAATCTTTCTCTTCAAAGTTCATGACCAGAAAGTCTCATAGTAATTGAAATTGCAATAGAAAATGAAGTACAAAATTACAGAAACAACTGAAAGTATAACATAGTTTAAAATTCAATAGATAAATTTTGTAATTGTAAAATTAGCTTGCCAGAAAAAATTGAAGAGCGAGAACCGGAGTGAAAAGAGAACTTGCGGACTGCTGTGGAACGTGGGGCCAAGCTTCGTGATTCGTTGGGAAGAAGTTGGATCAGCGAAAAACTGGCAAAGGTTTCATTTGTGATTCATTCAAACAAATTTGCAGATTCTTCTTCATATCACCCAAAACTAAAATCCGAATTCTAAACAGAGGAATTCTTTGTACTCCCTCCGCGCCTTATAATTTGCTGATTTGCTCCATCTGCTTTGGTAGGTTAAAACTTTATTTAATTTACATATACAATCACATTATTATGGAATTTTTTCCTTGAATAATGCTGAAATGGGTATTAAATGTCCAAATTAATTCCATAGATACCGTCCACGTAGGACGGCACGCGAGAAAAAAAAATCATTTAGTAAAACCGCTACTCCAAATAGCGGTTTCTCCTCATAAGCCGCTAGTCAAAGTAGCGGTTACTAGAAAATTAAGCCGCTACTTGAACAAGCGGTTAAAAATAAGTAACCGCTACCCTAAGTAGCGGTTTAATGGCCCTCACTATGGAGCCCAGCACCCAGGATCAATAACGCTGGTAGCGATTCATTTAACTTATTGAAATCCCCAAATCTGCCCTAACTCTCCCAATTTCCCCCATTTCACGATTTCATTCTCTCAAATTTTTTTCTCCCTATCTCTATTCCGACACTGACGACGGAACTCAGCGCCCAGCCACCGCGCCTGACAGCCACCGTCCTTGACAGCCACCGCGCCTCACCGCTGCTGGCCGCGCCTCGCCACTGATTGACGTCGAGCCGCTGCCGACGCGCCTCGCCACTGATTGATGCCGAGCCTTGCCACTGACTGGTTAGTATTTTTTATTTTTTTTTTTAATTTAATTTGCTTAGCATGTCATATTTGGTTATGCAAAGCTTTCTTAGTGTTGTTAGATGACAATTGTTTGGTTTGATTAGTTTAATATAGTATTTTGCATGATTTAGCATTTTGTGATTGTTGATTTTGCATGAATGGGAAGGTCATATATTGATGAGATTGGTTGGTTAAAAATGGTGTTGAGCATTTTGTGATGGTTGATTTTGCATAAATTGTTGTGTTTAGGTTGCAAATGCTAGTAGTATAGGTGAAGAATGGTGTTCATATTGTTTTAAGGTGTAGAATAAGTATAACTTCAACATTGTGTTTTTTGTATGTAGAATATGGAACAACCTAAATATCCTTTATACCTTTATTGGAATGGTGAACCATCTCAAAATGACGTTGATATTGTGTATAGAGGTGGAAGGAAAAAAATTGTTCATCAATTCTAGTATGAGGTTTCAAGAGATTCTGAATAGGGTGTATGATGTAGTTGGTTGTGATCGTATGTATGTGGAATTGAAATTGTTTATGAGATATCCGATGCGGGGGAAATATGTGCCGATTGCACTAGAGGATGACGAGTCACTAAGTGCTATGTGGCTTTCAGTGACATAAACGTCAGCCATGGCAATGGAGGTGTACATTGAACAAGTTCCCAAGGAGATAAATCTCCAAAGTAATGTGGGTGATGTTCCTACGATGGACTTTAGGGATAGCATGGAAGTACCGGCATCAGCTCCTAGTATGCAGTTTGAATCATTTACTAACATGTTGTCAGACCCAAATTATGTGAATGAGCACATGAATGAGTTCAGTTCTCCTGGTTCGTCTCCCCACATACCATCCACATTCCATCTCGATACTCTAGATCGAAATGATGTTGATTTTTTGGGAAATGAGGAGGAGCATGTGGATTCTGATAGGGAGGAGGACGATGATGCAAGGGAAGCAGCTGACAAGGCAATAAAGTCTGGTGTTCCTTCACAAGATTGGCTCAGAATTGATGAAGTTGATCAAAGGTTAATAGATGCATGGATGACTTGGAAATGCAATGGCTCATTGACTGTGGCTTCTGAATTTGAGATAGAGCAAGAGTTTGCCTCATTGCAGCAATTAAAGAATTTTGTGAAAGCATGGTCGATCTCTAGAAACCAGATGTTTCGGCTGTTAGAGTCAGAGCCCACAAAGTATGTCATTGAATGTGCCAGAAAGGAAGTGTGCCATTGTCCATGGAGGTCGCGTGCAATCATGACTCAGTCGTATTCATTCAAAATTGTACGATATGGTGGTCCACATGTAAGCAATTGTTTGGGAGATATAAGATATGGAGACCATCCTCTCATTTCCTCGGATTTCATTGCTGATCTTATCGAGGATTTCATTAGGACTGATCCTTCAGTCAAAGTTCAGTCCATCTTGACTTTTGTGAAGAACCAATATCAATTTTCAATAACATACAAGAGAGCTTGGTTAGCTAAACAAAAGGCAATAACCAACATTTTTGGTGATTGGGAGAAGTCTTATAAAGAGTTACCTAGGTACTTGCAAGCCTTGAAAGAGTCCAATCGAGGCACTGTTGTTTACTGGTGTACGATCCCAACACAAGATCCTAGTACGCACATCTTTAAGAGGGTCTTCTGGGCCTTTAAACCCTCCATTACCGGATTCCGTCATTGTCGACCTCTTATCACTATAGATGGTACTCACTTGTACGGGAAATACAAAGGCAAATTATTGATTGATGTGGGCACAGATGCTAATTTCCAGCTATTCCCACTTGCCTTTACTGTTGTGGATGAAGAAAGCACGGAGGACTGGTCTTGTTTTTTAGCTTGCATTAGACGTTCTGTCACATATAGAAAGGATTTGTGTGTGATCTCTGATCGTCATAAGGGTATCCCTGCAGCTATGAACGAGCCCCAAAGTGGATGGGAAGAGCCATATGCCCATCACCGATTTTGTGTGCGACATCTTGCTTCCAACTTGAATACGAAGTATAGGAATGCTGCCATCAAAAATCTATTCGGAAAAGCTGCATATGCTAAGCAAAAGAGGAAGTTTTTGTACTATATGGATCGAATTGGCTCCATTAATGTCGAGGCTGCTAGATATCTGTTCAACATTCCCCTTCATCTATGGTCTCTTCATCATGATGGCGTCAATTCTTATTTTGCTACAAGGAGAGAATTGGGTAGAAAAAGACTTGAGGAAGGTCATGAATATAGCCCGAAGGCGACTACCATCATTGAAAAAAACATGGAGAAGGCAAGTGCTCATGAGGTGGTTGTATTTGACTATGAACGAGGGCTATTTGAGGTCTTTACTGGACGTGGATAACGTATTGCAGGGAAAGGTGGAAAGAAACACACGGTGAACTTAATGCAGAAGACATGTACATGTGAGAAAGTCATAATATATAAGTTGTCGTGTTCTAATGTCCTTGTGGTCTGTCAATACCGGAGCTTGTCATATAGTGGTTTTGTGGATGCTTATTTTATGACTACCGAGTATCGATCTACTTATATAGTGGTTTCGGGTACACCTCACCAGGTCCCACTTAGCAAGTGGGCTTTCTTACTACAGAGATGCACTTGACCATCAGACGAACGAGCAGGTACATAGAGTCTCACATGCCTAACTTATATACATTAGTAGACCTCTCTCACATGCCTAATATTTGCAACCTTATTTCTTTGTAGATGACTTGGCAGCCTTATACTGATGCGAGACTCGAGTTGTTACCTACTATATGTCGAGCTGATCGACATGTATGGCGCACATTAGCTCCACTTATTTGTTTCGACATTGTGGAGTTTCATTTTCCTGATCGAGTTATGTGCCAGTTTGGATTCGAGCAGATGATTCCAGCAGCTTGTGATACGAGCACAGCCCTTCATGGCATAGATCGGAGGTCGAAGAACAAGAATTATTCGCTCAGACATCGACCTTACATAGCGCAGTTGGATGAGCGCGAGAGACGTGTTGTTCAGGGTACTCCGTTTAGTGGTCGTACTCATGCCATTGAGGAGTATATGATATGGCATCGCCGCATCACGAGGTTGCGCATGACGGATCCATTGAGGCGACCTCCTTCTACACACTATCAGCCTGCGTCTGCAGATATACTACTGGTAAGTGCCATGATTTGTATTTAGACTGTTATTTATTTACCCGACTATATAATGTATATTTTTCTTTCTATGCAGGCACATACTTTATCTGATGTTGCTCATAGGCGCAGTACTGTACTGGAGGCTGCTGAGTCATTGCCTCCAGATATGGGGCGCGAGCTGTATGCGCAGACATTGCAGACCATGAGAAGACTGTGTATTGACGCTGTTGGCCGAGCTAGACATGGCCACATCTTACATGGTGTGCCTACTTCTGCTACACATACATCGACTTCTACATCTTCTATGTCTGCTGCCCATATATCTACCACGATATATTTGCTTTCGCCTCCAGTCTGTCAGAGGACCTACCGACGACGTCCGGCCACCACTCCATCTTCTCTTGATGCCATTGCGGAGTCTACTGAGACCTTACCTAGTTCATCTAGACCTACACAAAAGAAGAAGAGGGGGGCTTAGCACTTTCATTTAGTGTTGTGTTTGTATAGTTAGTTAACACTATGTTACATTTTTAATTATGTTTGTGATTGACATATTTTCTTAATCTTGCTTTATAATTAAGAAATTCTTGATAAATTTGAATTTGGATGAACTTGTGTTTGGTGATTGATGTGTGGATAAACTTGGTGGTGTTGGATGAAATTTGGTGCTGGAATTGCAGGTTGGAGAGCTTATTTTGTAATGTTTCTGGCATTTTGGCCAGTTATGGGAAAGCAAAACTGCTTGGGGTTTATATGTATATAAACCGCTATTCGTAATAGCGGTTTATATATGCCAGTTGTGGTGTACATGGTGCACAACAGTTTAACGGCATAAACCACTACTCAGAGTAGCGGTTTATTCTAGTAAACTGCTACTTAGAGTAGTAGTTTAATAGAGAAAACCGCTACTCTGAGTAGCGGTTAACTTTAAAGTCATCCGCTACTTCAGGTAGCGGTTTATACTGGCGAAAACAAAAAAAATATTATCTCGCGTGTCGTCCTACGTGGACGGTACCTATGGAATTAATTTGAACTTCGGCGTATGTGAGGAATTAATACCCATTTCAGCATTATTCAAGGAAAAAATTCCATTATTATGTGCGATCTTATTAATTTTTCAGTAAGGTCCCCTTCTCATATATTAGTTTTTATATAATATTTATTAATATAAATTTAAAAATATTAATGGGTCAAATGTGCGTTTGAAAGGCTGCGAAAAAGGCAAATGGGCAAAACAATGATGAAGCGTTTGGTAAAAAAACTAAGAATAAATGGTAAGAACAATGACCCTGTCTAGACTAGGGATGGCAACAAATCTTGGACCCGGCCCGGATCCGTTTATGTGGATTTGGGTCCTAAAATTTCAGACCCGTTGGATCCGGGTCCCGCTGACAGACCGCGGATCTGGGTCCGGATCTCTGCCAAGAACCGGACCCGGACCCGTTTTTTTAAAAAAAAATAGTTGGGCACTTGGGCTGCTGCCTGTTGGGCTTCTAATTTCTTAGCCACTAGGCGTTAGTCTCATTGAAATGCGTTGGTGAGTGGTCTCAACATTTCTTTTCCTCTTTTCAAGTTTTCATTCAAGCGTTCAAACTTCAAAGTTCTCACGCCTCCCTCCTAAACCCTAACTCTCCTTCGGCCTTCAAATCTCCCATTCGGACTTCCGACATCATCACCACCGGAAAGATTCTAGGTCACCACCAGAAAGATTCGGCGCTGCTTGAGTCGACGAGTGTCTGGCGCTGTTCGACTGTCCATTATCCACCTTCCATGGTGCTGACGCGACAACCCCTCCATTAGGTTCTTCTCTCTACGATTTGCACCACCAGTCCGCAAGCGACATCACTCATCATCGTGGTTTATGTTATGGCTTCAAAATTTTCACATAAAACCTTAAAACACAAAAGACTTGAGATGGGGAAGAAACCATCAGATCTTGACAAACCACCGCCGAGAACACCGTTGGGGCAGCCGTTGTGGCTTCAAAATTTTCACACAAAAGACTTGAGATGAATTTGTTATGAACACCGTTGGCGAGAAGTCGAGGCAGGAAACCGCAAAGCTGGTTCATTGAATTTGTTATAAATTAAGTTTTTTTTGCTGAATTTGTAATTTTATTGATTTAGTTGAGACCATAAAGCTTATAGGTTGTAAATTGAGTTTATTTTTTTGCTGAATATATGGTTTTATTGAATTTATCTTGACCATAAAGCCAAGATTTTGTTGTGAATTTAGTTGATTTTTTTTGCTGAATCTGTGGTTTTATTTATTGGATCCGTTTGGACCCGTTTTAGACCCGGACCCGTTGGACCCGGATTCGGGGTCCTATTTTCATGGATCCGGGTCGGATCCTGATCCAATGTCTGAAAACGGATCTGTATCTGGATCCACATGGACCCGATCCAGATCCGACTCGTTGCCATCCCTAGTCTAGACCTTAACCTAGGCACTTGAGAGTAGGGGGGAAAGTAAGAGAATCGCCACCCTCAAGTACCGTAGTTGGGAGGACTCGACCTTGTGACCTTAAAAATACAAAGTGAATCCCCAACCAACTATATACACCATGCAAATTTGGTTGGGGCCTTTAGTATATGAGACAACGATTATGAGGATAAGGGATGGATAAGGTTCGATAATTGAAAAGTGGGATGGTACTTTGGCCCTTGTTTGGTATGTATTACGAATAGATAGGGAATAAATAGCAAAATTACTTAAAGACCCTTACTAAGTCTATCCCTCCTTTTTTTTCATTAACAGGATATTTGGTATCAGAGACAGAGATTACAGGGATAAGAAAGTGGAATAAGGATATGGAATAGTGGGTGTAATAGAGATAAAATGAAGTTAGTCCCTTGTTTGGTAAGAGTTGGAAGTAAAATTGAGATAAGTTATAAATGATCAAAATACCTTACTAAACTCTCTCCTCCTTTCTTCCTTTTCATTAAGGATAAAAATGTTTTTTCCTCACTTTTCTTATCCCTTTTTTATATGGTTTATAGTTATAATGTAAATAGTAGAAAATGTAAGTTTAGGACGACAATATGTTTCATCATTGGATATTAAGCCCAATCCAGCTTATTCAATCCAACCAACCAAACATCTCAATCCAACTAATCCAATTTCAATCCATTTGTATTAATTCTAGGCTCATGTGCATTAGAGTCCACATACATTCGTGTTAGGCCCATTTAAACTTAATTCCTTGCATTCATATTAGGCCCACTTGCATTAGAATCCATCTTAGGCCCAATCTAAGTCCAACACTAGTCCATTCCTATCTAAGTCCAAACATAGCCCATTTCTAAAGTCAAGCCCATGCGCATCTCCCAATTTAAATCAGGCGACCTATATGTTAATCCCAGTCCAAGTCCAAAACTTAGGTCCATACAATTCCAATGCATACCCTAGGTCTAGTTTGCATCTCTATATAGGCGTTAGTCAAGTCTTATGACTATAAAAGCTCAATTTATACCCTATGTCTAGTTTGCATCTCCATGTAAGCCCTAATCAAGTCTTTGGACTACAAAAGCCCAATTTATATCCTAAGTCTAGTTTGCATCTACATGCCAGTTCTAGTCGAGTCTTAGGACTATAAAAGCCCAATTCATACCCTAGGTCTAGTTTGCATTTATGTAAGCCCTAGTCAGTTCCAATTCCGAACCACATAGAAAGAAGTCCGAACTCTATAACCCTTCAATCTTTTGATTTAGTCTGCTTACTATAGATGTTAGTTAAAAGTCTAGTCCTTTTTAAAGCCCATAACGGCCCAAATCCTCAAGTTTAACCAAACTACTCCTCCCCAAGTCCATAAGGGGCGATCTTCGAGTCTAGCCTGCTTATTCTAAATGTAAGTTCAAAGTTTAGTCTCCCCTAGTGTCTAGTCTGCTTATTCTCCCATACAGTAAAAAATGTAAAATGTGAATAGTAGAAATGTCCAAGTGTTGCAATTACAAAAGAACGGAGAAAGTATACAACTAACTACTAGAATAATACATATACGCGACACCAACTAGAATAATACATATACACAACACTAACTACTAGAATAATACATATACGCGACACCAACTAGAATAATACATATACACAACACTAACAAGAATATTAATACATTAGTTTACTCACTTTTTTATTGGTTGTCTCTTATTAGTTTACCTACTTGATTTTTTTTTTTCTGTTTTTGGAATAGTCCCACCAATTGATTATACTTATCTTTACCTTTTTATTCTATTTTTCTTGGCCCTTAAAATTAATTTCAATACTATATGCCAATAAATTAATAATTTCTCTTTGACCCACATACATATTTCTCCTAAAAGTATGTGCCCAAAAAAGTGGATAAACTAATAAATAGCAGAGGAAATATTTGTTTATTTGTATAGTTAGATATATTTGTTGGATGGGCAATAATATGCATTATATATGTTAAATTTTCCTTTTCATGAAATATTTGAAGTTTGGAAAAATATATAAAATGTAAATAATATTAAGCAGAAAGAAAAAAAAAATTAGTCCCGGCGGGGCTCGAACCCGCGACCTTCGGCTCATAAGACCAACGCTCTAACCAACTGAGCTACGGGACTTGCTTATTTTAACATGCAACCTTATTAAATAAATACCATTTGACTCTAAACTCTAAGGCATCCGCCAAAACACGCGTTGCTCCTCCATTTGATCAATTCACAAACATCCCTTTTGTCCGCCCCCAGAATTTCTCCCTTTCCTCCTTTATTTTCCCACACAGTTCCAACTCTCCAGTCTCTTCTTCCTAATTCCTATTTATAACCATTAATTAATTTCATTTGAATTTCTCAACAAAAATAAAAACAAAAACAAAAACATATCAATGATCTGTCCGTGAAACCTGAACAAACAAATGACGGTCGGATTATGCAACGCCAACCCTGTGGTCCACGCTAAGAAAGATAGAGTCGCCCGCACTGAACAACAATCCCACTCTGTTGACTCTTCCTCCGCCGTTGATCCTCTTGACGTCTATGATATCCTTTTTTTTTTTTTTTTTTCATGATCACTTTTTATTTGGTTTAATTTATATATTTATGAAAATAATTAAAGTTGTTTTTCTGTTTATTCTTTAACTTTGTTACAAATTATGTGAGGGATATAAGAGATCCAGAGCACCCATATTCGTTGGAACAGCTCAGTGTTCTTTCCGAGGAATCTATTACTGTTGATGACAATCTTGGTCGTATTTTGTGAGTTTTCTTCATCTTTTTTTCTCTTTTGTATAGTATTTAATTATTTATATCTCATTGAATCATGTTCAATTTTTCGTGTTCGTTAAACTTTTTTTTTTTTCTGTTGTACCTGAAAATTTTAATTCTCATTACCTAAAGTTTATAGACCAACCTTTGACTTTGATAGGTCAAGACATACCCTAACTTTTGCCATAAATTTGGTCAGTGCATTCATTATACACTCGGATATGGGACGGTTGAGTGTATGTGTGTATCATGTGCAGGGTACACCGGAGCTTATAATGTAAAATAGTAGAAATCGGTTTACATTTGTTAACTTTAGACTAATGTTTGTGTTAGCTTATTGGAGTATGATTATAATTGTATCATGAAATTAATGTCAAAGTTGATATAGTTTGATAGCAACAGTTAAATGTGGTTTACATTTTTGGAACGCAAGTGTGTTTCGGTTTTTTCTGTAGTGTTATTTCTCTTTTCTTCCTTACTAGTTACTATTCTATACTTTTGGGGGGTAGGAAACAAATGATGGACCGTAAAAAGCTGAGTGGATAGTGTTCTCTTTTGGAAAATTGGCAGATTAGGTACTTTAGGTAGTGTAGGAGTTGATAATAAAATTACCTTATGCTTTCCATCTCATGTTATGCACATATGCTAACATGGCTTATAATTAGAAGAAAATTAGAGAAGAAACACACATCAAAAGTAGGAGACTCTAACAAATTCACATATGTAGGCATTCAAGTCATTATACTGCTTTCAAGTGGTTATTTTGAACATATGAAGTCACACTAAGGGCGTTTCCTGTCAAAAACACGTCAAATGAGGTGGTTGTTTGCAGAAATTCTTATTCTCCAATCTATGAAATAAGAGTTTGATTCCCAGTTAATTGTGCCCAACCAAAAGACTTGTTTTCAACTATTGTTATATCCCTGAAAGGAAACTCTAACGCTGTTTATATATATAAAAACAGGAGACTCTAACTAAGAAAGCGGAGTGCTCTTCAGTGGATTCTATTCACCCAATGTTTTATGGGAAACTGTCCATTCTAGTATATGGGTACCTGTCCCCGGTAGATAGATCATAGATGCTCCCGGAAGACCTTTATATCTCTATTTTGTTCCCCGGCAATCACTATTTGTACCATGTTAATAAAAAGAACTAGCCAATTGAACATTCTTAACTTGCCGTATGACTATTCTTCTCCATCTTCATATGCTCTATCAGGGGAAACAAGCTGATACAGTGCACTTAAAACTTCATTAGATACACCACATATTCTCCTTGCGTTCATTGCAACTTTTTCATCTCTTTGCTTCCTCACTTGGGGAAGATCGATGCCAATATGAATTTGTACCGGATTGTAGTTATAGCTGCTATTCGCAGTTTCACAGCTTACTTTGTTGCTACTACTACTTCAGAATTGATATCAAAGATTGTGCTGGAGAAAGATGTGTACTATTTCGTATTAGATTAGCCTGTTTCTTCTCCCCCTGATCTCATGCATCGTGATCTTGTTCAACAGGATAACCTTCACCCCAACCATCCAGCATTGTAGTATGGCAACTGTTATTGGTCTGTGCCTAAGAGTTAAGCTAAAGCATTGTTTTCCACCACATTATAAGGTGAGTTGTTCTGCCTTTTCATTTGCTTGAACTTGTTATCATGCTATGTTTCATCATCTCTTGTTTTGCTTATGCATCACAACTACCGCTAGAGTGCCTACGGCTGAAAATGGTACTCTTAATTTTATCATATTGAAAGAACGGTGTCTCATGTAGTCATCTTGCCGTTAAGGGTCAACAATCCGGAGGACTAAGGCTCTACCGCTCTATTCTCTTCAACTTATCTTTGTTACTTCAGGAATTAAGTTCAGATAAGTTAAATTCAGAGGTAATAAGTTCAAAAAAGTGAGAATCAGTTGAAAAAAGCACCCTATATAAGAGCAGTTTCTAGTACTTCAAGGGTCATGGTACAGGTACAAGTTGAGTTCAATGACAATTGTCAATTACATTAAGATCAATTTGTGCATCTCTACTCCATAAATGATAGAAATACTAATATTTTACTTAATTTACAGTGACATGGAACCTTGACTTGTGAGGCTGTTTTCATAGTGTACTAGAAATTGTCAATCCTTGTAATTCTACTAGCACCTTTCTGCTGTTGAACGGATTTTTTTTCCTTTTCCACGTATATTAAGCTACTAGCGTGTTCTTTGGGTCTTATACTTTTAATTTATGTATTTGAAGTTGTGCATTGGGACCTTTGTAATTTCTTGATCTGGTTGATATGATCATTATTTCACAGATTGACATCAAGGTATCCCCTGGCTCTCATGCAAATGAAGAATCAGGTGAAGCTTGCAGATTATTTAAATTCCTCAATGCCTAATGGATCATAATTTTCTTTAATAATCTCCTGTATGAAAAATTAAGACATAAAAATATATTCTTTGCACATTGTTCATATGCTTTGGATTTTCTTTTTTTCCGCAGTGAATAAACAATTAAACGATAAAGAGAGAGTTGCAGCAGCTCTAGAGAATCCGAACCTTCGCCAGCTTGTGGACGAGTGCCTCTCTTCAGATGAATTTTGATTAGTTTTAGTGCTGTGTTTCCGTTCCGTCATCTAATGTACAGTAAAAACCTTGGTAACCTGGTATGGAAAGTAAGACTTTCGGTATGTAAAGCAGTAAAGATGTAGTCAATCTTAAAACGTTGTTGTAAGCTGAGAAGTGCATGTCTTTTGCCGTCTAATGTAAAATGCCTGTTGCGTTAATTAGGGCATGGATTTGATTCTTATCAGTCATTAAGCCTGACTTAATTTGTTCAGTTGCTGCCTACGATCTACTGCAGTTTGGCCATTGCAAGACAATTAACAGCTGAAGTGTGAAATTTCTTGTACTCCTTCCATCTTGCAATGACTGCCTGAGTAAGACAGTCACATTTGGGCTGCCAAAAGAAAACAATTAGGTTAATCATTGGGGGTATTGATTTTGTTATGGAAGTTTAAGAACCATCTCGAAAGCTTGTTGATATAGTGAAGGGAAAAGGTGAATATATATGCATGTAACTCGGTAGTCTTATGTAGAACAACTGATAGGGGATTCAACTTTCAAATATGGGGAGGCCTTAGGCTTCAGCTGTTTTCAGCTTCATTAGTACGGAAAATAAAATGGCTAAGGTTTTGGGAAAGGAGTTAATTTTAAAACGGGAAAACCATGAGTTAATGGCTTTTTCATGCTTCAAATTGGGGAATTCAAATCCAAATTGCAGACCGTATCGATGGAAAAGAAATTGCACGTATCGAATGGGAATTGACGAGGATGATAACAAACAATTTAGGAGAATAATATTTGAGAATGGACAAATATTACTGTAGTTATTGGCATGAGATTTTCTTTACAAAACTACTTATAAGTTCATTATTACCACCTACCAAGAGTCGTAAGAAAATTCCTAACAAGAGTTCAAAGCATATTTCATGATAAGACCTTATACTGTGAGCTGCAGAATGACTACAGCCATGCTCCCTTGCATATAAGCAAAATACAACCGAGGTACAACAAAGTAAGTTGTGTTTTCTCTTGTTCTAAGCAAAGTACAAGCACTTATTCCTTGTGACATTAACATTGCTGGTGGCTGGTTTCTGCACTAGATTTCTCACAATATCTATCAGTTTACAATACGTTGTTAATGCTACCTAAAATGGCTCGGGAGCTACTTCAGCTTTTGAATGTCCGTTTGCAAGAATGGGCTGCACCTGCACAGGTATATCTCGACCTGCACATCCTTGAGCAGTATGACATGGCTTCTCGTCAAACCCCCAGTATCTAGAAGCCTTCACATCATCCTCAGCCATTAATCTTGAAAATTCCTCATGGTCATATTCTAATGTTGCATTCCCACCAAACTCCTTTGGAAGGTTTTCCACATCAAAGTAGGACCTCATCAGCTCCGTACTGTCCTTGTTCTTAGGGTAAACAAACTTCACCTTCTGAAAAGTCTTCGGATCCAGGAAATATTTTACAGCCTGAGATATGTAACGAACAATTGTTTTCAGATAACATCTTCAAGAAATTTGGAGGAGAAATTACTTAAGCTGTTTCAATTATATATTAAAGGAAAGGCCAAGAAACTAATACACAGAATTAAGAACAAGAAGACGAGAATTTCTTACTAAGGGGGACGTTTGGTTTGGGGTATTTAGGAAAGGGTAAGAGAATCAAGTAAGTTGATTCCTTGTTTGTTACATCATTCCCTTTACCTTCTCCTTTCCCCCAAAGTCCTCTACTTCCATTACCTACCACCCCAAGGTTTCACTTACCCTTTCCCTCCTCTACTCTATGGTCACCTTGACTAATTATTGACCACCACTTAAGCCACCACAAGTCCACCCCAGGGAACCACCCAACCACCACGAAACGAACACCCACCATCACCCCGCCATCTCACGAAACAACCCAACCACCAGAAACCACCACCACCATCATCCAGCCACCCACAAAACCACCAACTAGCAACCCCATCACCACCCAACCACCCCACAAAGACACCCAACCATCCCACGTAAACACCTAGCCACCATGAAATCAATACCCAGCACCCACGAAACCACCACCACCCAGCCACCACGAAACCAACCCCAGTGACCCCACGAAACCAACACCAAACCACCACCCCACCACCACTACGACCACGAAAACACCACCAACCCGTCGGACAAAACTGTCACCTCATAAACGAACAAAAAGCAAGAGTACAAGAGGAATTACCTTTTCTTATCCTTAATTACGGCTTTACATGGTCAAATTCAACTATGAAAACTTCAGATATGAAGTTTCGATGGTCAAATTTGACCTTTAAAACCTCAAATTTGAGCTTTTACGATGGTGGAGAAGGAAAAGAGAGGAGGTGTCAAGAGGGGAGGCGGCAGTAGCAAAGGGGAGACTGAAGAGGGCAGCACAACGATGGGGAGGTGGCGGTGGTGAGGTTGTGGCGGTGGTTTTGGGGGAGAGAAGGAGAATGTATGGTGGAGTGATGTTGAGAGGAGAAAGAGATATTAATCTAACCAAACAACACTTTTAATCAAAGGGTTCCGCTTTCCATTCCCCTTATTTCTCTTTCTTAAACCCTTTCCCTTTCCCCTTCATGAACCAAACGCCCCCTTCATGCATCTTTGGAAAGAGAAACAGGCACAGAAAGTAATAAAATTCAATGCTTAAAAGTTCGATCAAACTACAAGAAAACCATGCACTGGGCTGAGGACAGGAATATGTGTCTGTGCTTCCGTACGTCAGACTCTTCAGGGCTATTTGGATCAGACTCTAGGACAAAGATGACTATGTTATGCAAAAGAGCTGGTAAGTTTTATCAAAAGGAGACAGGTCCTTAGCCTACATTACATTAAGCCGATAAGTTTCAACAAGTAAACAGAAATGATTGGGTGGTAAGCTAGCCGGCATTAACCCCCCTTCAGAGAATGGCAGCTTATGCTATTGATTTTTATAGAGATAATAAACAGCAACTAAAATGCAGATAAAGCATTACTAACCCTCCAAGATGCCTGAAAGATCCTTGGCGGATTGTAAAGAACTGCTATACCAAGTCTTTCAGGATAATGGTTCTGCAAAATATTAATGATCTCTCGGGATGTTCTGACTGACACATTGGTGCTCATTGAAAAACCTGTATAATCTATCAGCCACACCATCTGCTCTTGGCCCTCGGGCAGGTTAAGAATGGCATTCTCTAACAAATAGACTAAGTGGCGGATATTTCCTTCTCCTGATGTTGTGTTCTGCAACATAGACAGAGAAGTTCAGCTTGACAAATCTAAGCATAAACTCTTTCCAGAGGAAAAGACTGAACTCTGAAGATCAACCTGCTTCCCTGGCCTCATTATAAGGACAGTTCTTCCTTCACGATCATGAAAGTTTGCCCGGGAAACCTTTCCTGTCTCCCCTTCATATGCGACTTCATGCTATAAACAGATATAAAAAATAAAAATAAAAAAATCAGATAGTACAAACATTCTCATAGAAAGCTTCCGAGAATTTTAAAGCTCTGACTATGTACATGTACATGTACATGCTGCGAGAGCATTATGAATTATATAATGCTCCTTCTCCTATGGATAATTCCAAGTGGTGCCAAAATGTGAGACCATACTGACTTCCATCTAATATTATACTTTAACTTTTCATGACACACAGTTTGAAAGAATTTTATTACACTAAGAGTTTCACAGAGAGTCAAGGAAGCACATGGATAACAATTATGCTTCACAATACAGCTAGCTTGACATTCTTAATATTCATTTCCTCCATGTACAAGTTCTCAGCAGTAAATCCAAGAAGTAAGGATCAGCTAAGAAGTCTTATCCTTTTAAAAGTGAGCATAGTGGTTCAGCAATGTCAAGAGTTCTGCAAATATGCCATTTCATTTCAAACAGTACATTTACTGTTCTATTGCTTTGGATTATAATATCCTATTTCAAATCAGTAGCATATGGTCATTGCATTTTAGATTGTTAGGTCAAGTGTCGACAGAAAACAACTTCGTTGTTTATTACAGGTTAGGCTGCAAGAATCCAATTCCAACTGCCCCCTGCACACCCCGCTAACAAGCGCCTCTTCAGAGGCCTTAGGGTGATATTGGTGTTAATTAAAATTCTGTGAAATAGAAGACAAAACCATGCCACTTCACTTTCTTAGTAGTTATAAAACTTTGCTTACATATGCATCGCACAACTATAATAAGTTTACATCAAAGTTGCCAACATGGCTTTTAAGTTTGGAGTGTAACATGACAATACTTTCCAATTATTTCCATCTTTCTTAATATTGATTAATGCTCAGAAACTTGAAACCAAATTTGCAACCCAGATAAGAAGTTAGATCACTAGTAAATCCTAAGCAATTAAGCAATTAGTAAAACCAATCCAGGCAGTGCAGCAGGCATTAGATTGATATATTAACATAATAATTTGTGTTAACAAACTATGTCTGTCTTACCCAGCGAATTTCCTCGGGTTTGTACGTGTCCCTCCATTTCAGTGTCTCTTCTAACATTTTCTTTGCCTTGTCAACATTCCAGTTCCTTGCTTCCAAGTATCTCCTTAGGCAAGCATCAGTACAGAACTTTGAATGACGTCCAGACAGTGCTCCAAGAGCCACCCGGAGTTCTTTGATCTGAACAGGGAACAATATGTCACTTGGCAGCGAAGAAGTTTAATGTGACTTCAGGAAATGCCCACATGTGATCAAGACTCTAATACCAATTTAATAAGATGAATTGTTTAGGTTATCTACAAAAACCTTCTAAATCTATATACTGACAGACTGCTATCTCCAATGGTTTTCTTTTTTCCCAATAAAAGACATCAAAAAATTAACCGATTGGAAAATTGCATGGACAGTGAAAAAATACTCGATAATGTTAAAATATCAAGTGGGTATTAATGTTACTCGACATTCAATAGAATGAAAAGGAGGTTACCTTTGCATCTCGATTTAGGGGATCATTTTCATCACGGTTCTGAGAGCTCTTCCACAGAAACATATTTGATCTACAAGTACTTTAACCAACCAGCTGAAAACATAATTATACATCAGAAATCAATATGGAACGGCAAATTATAGAAGCTATTACCTTAAATAACAATTTGCAATACTATTACAATTTACAACCTCTTCAAAATATACTTACAGGTGACATTTGACTTAAATAGTCAACCTCGCCAAATTTGACCATCAATATGTCAAAAATTGTATAGAATTCTAATGTCACAATTGTGCATAATTGATTCATCTTACATTATTTCCTAGAATTACCATTCTATAGTACTTATTACTTTATTAGTACTAGTCAAAGTTCACAAGGATTAACCTCAAAAATCGAAATTTCGCCGATCTTTTTAGAGTGGGGATGAACTAATAGTCTTAAAGCCAAAATCACCAAATTCCACAGCAGGAAAAGTACAACAGAACTTTTGCAATAAGATGAAACCTTTAATCATATATCACAGTGCCACAAAAAAGGTAACTTTGATCTCTTAAAGCTTCTAACCCTATACTAGCTCAACTAATCTTGCCAAATAATATACATTATTTTAATTTTTTTCCTTTCTATTTAGAAGTATAATGTCATGATCACCCATATAAGCTCCTAACAACCCCACCAATAATTTGACTAATAATTGTGATAAAGAATGTATTAATAAATGAATGAAAAAAAAAACTCTAATTTGATAGTGATGTATAAGATGTAGTCACTAAGAGAGAGTCCACCACTAAAAAGTCCAATAGTCTAGAATCACTTATTTTTTTTAAAAAAGGAAAATTTCAGCAAAAATACTACCATCTGCAAAAATTCAATCAACTAAACTAGAATTTAAGACGACGATCAACAATAATAATAAAAAAAAAAACGAAGAAAAGCGAAATTCATGCATCAATACAAAGAGAGAAACGAAAGCAAAATTGACAAACTTGATATAAAGAAAATACTAATAGAAATTACAGATCTAAAAGATAAGCTAATAATGGATTAAAATTGAGTTAAAGTTAAGAGCTAAAGCAGTGTACCTGGAATTTAAGAAGGAGATAGAAAGATGGGAAAAGGAGAGGAAGGTTAAGCGTCAGAGGAATGGAGTAAGTTGTACTTATGCAGAGTTAATTTAGTAGTTTGACTGGCAAAATTGTGAGGAGAGAGAAAGAGAGGGGGGAGGAAGAACCGAAGAAGAAGAACGTGAAAGTGCGAAGGAGGAAGAGACGGAGGAATTTAATTATAATTCAATGCTGAGATTCCAAATTAATGTGAATCCGCCCACTCACATTGTTTACATCACTCGTTTAGAGCGAGTCTTATTTGTTTAATCTTGACGAAGAGATCGACTCACCTTTGTCTTTTGGTGCGTCGTACGTGCGTTTATAACGTAAGCCCTCTTATCATTATTAGAGTTTTTTGTCATAAACAACTTTTTAAAAGTGTCATTTTATGAGAAATAACCTTATAAATTTTTTTTGTGATAAACAACTTTTAAATGCTATTTTCTTGTCAGATTAGACCCTTCGACCATTTTCCGTCATTGACTTGATTTTTCCGACAAAGACTTGAATTTTCCAGCGAAGACTTTTTTTTTAACCCCCTTCCCCATCTTTTTCCCTCCAATTTATTCCTCCCAACCCCCCCCACCCCAACCTCCACCACCGAAAACCCTCAGCCCCCTGCACTCCTTTATTCCCGAAAACCCCGCACTCCCCTACCCCCGAAAACCGCCCTCCCCTTTCCTAGAAAAGCACCACCACACTTGAGTTCCTCACGGGAACTCCAAACACATGACCCAAATTTGAGTTCCGGTAGGCGTGAGTGAACCATCAAGTCAACAACAGATCGGTGGTGGTGATGTTTAGAGGGTGGTGGGATTCGTGGGAGAAAGATGGGGATTGCTGCTGGTGGCTGCGAGTTTGGGTTTGTGGTTGTGATACGGGTTTGGGTTTGTGGTTGTAGTTGCGGGTTTGGGTTTGTGGTTGTGATGGGGTTGTGGGTTTGTGGTTGTGGTTGCGGGTTTGGGTTTGTGGTTGTGTTACGGTTGTGGGTTTGTGGTTGTGTTGTCTTGTTAAGCTACTTTTTGGTGTCATATATAAAACAGGTGCTCGAAACTTGTAAGTAGAGCTGGCAAAAGGCTATGACGTGCCTGTGTTCGTGTCATATATAAATAGCTTTGGAAAAACCTTGATACTAGTCCAACCCATTTAATAGATATCACGTGTTGCCGCGTTTTTTAATTAACCTTGTGGAAATATCTCAACAACTAACCCACTTTTTTCGTATCCGGTTCGTGTCGTGTTGTCTTGTTAAGCTACTTTTTGGTAATTTTAAACCAATATTCTATATTAATATTCTATATCTATGTAGCAAGTGTGTTAAACAGGTCAAGCTTCTCATTTTCGTGTTGGAAACCTCAACACTAACCCAACCCATTTAGTAAGACGTGTCGTGCTAACCCGTTTAACTAAATGGGTTGGAGCTCCTCAATACTAACCCATTATCTCTCGTATGCGATTCTTGTCATGCCAACTTTAGCCAGCTCTAGTTTTAATAACGATAAAGTTTGTGTGATAGATGTGTTCTAAGTTCTAACTTCTAATAGTACTAAGTAAGGCTTGACCTAGTAGTAGGGATTTGAAGTTGTGACTTTAAGTTTATAGGATCAAACCCCACTATGGGTTTTTTTGCGGTGAAGATTCCCTTATCAAAAGTACTTTATACTTTTAAAAGTCATATAATATAAAGTGTATAATAAACTTAAAATTAGTCATGATTATATTAATCTTGTCAATTTTGAAAACAACAACATAAAATTGGAAACTACATTTTTTATTTCCTTATTTTTTGTTATTTCACTAGGAACAATACAAGAGGGGGGTGAATTGTATGTGTAGAAATAAACGTAATTTTTTGCAAAATTTTAAACTTAAACAAAGAAACAAGCTAAAGGAACACAAGGGATTTTTACGAGGAAAAATTTCTTGGGCCCAACAAGAAGAAACAACCTCGACCAATAGAGATTTTAAACTCAACTCTTTCACTAATTAGACCAAACAACTTTGTTACAACCTAATTCTACTCACGGGCCACACCTTGAGTTCCTAAACTCAAGTTCCTGAACAAATGTTCCCTTAACAGCTGTTCCTCTCAACTTCACTAGAAGTTTTCTCACTTTAACTCACTTCACTCAAAGCTTCTCTCTTATAGAACTTCACTCAAAGTCCCCTTACCCCAAAAACCAAAATACAATTGATCAAATAAACTTAGTGGAATTAGAGTAAGAAGGCAAAGAACAAATGGCTTTTTTATGAGAGAATGAAGGCACTGACACTTTACTTAGTTAAACTCATTAATTCACTTGGTCAGACACAAATTGGAACTTCATTAGACACTAGTATTTACAGTGATAATAACTTAGAACGTGGGATTAAAACATGTGTTAGTGGTAAAACCATTATCCCATGATGTTACTTAGTTGAAGGAACACGTTCCTCTTTTAAACCCATGATCTCCATGATCAGTGTTAAACGAGGGAGTTAAACATGTTACTGCTCCCTTAATTTTAGCAACCACTTAAAGCATTAATTCGAAAATCTAATTTAATTAAAAAGTATTTTAATTAATAAAACCAAAATAAAATCCCTTTACCAAAAATATTATCTTTACAATATTTTCCATAAAAACCGAAAAGGATATTTATTATCTTTATAAAAATAAAATATTTTCCTTAAAATCAGATTTTACCTTAGATAAAACGGTTACCTAGAATCTAGGCATAAAATACTCAAACGACATATCTAACCGTTGTACTGCTTCATCTTAAGTCTAGTTCCTTTTAATAGTTAGTTCCTTTAACTTATAATGACAGCGCCAGTTCGTCTGTTCCTTACAAAGGAACAAACGCTCATTCTCATTCTAAATTGCCACAATTCCTTACCATTCTTACTCGAACCTTTACAATGGAACTAGAAACAAAAAGCCTCGCTTTAGTCTTCTTGCTCCAATGCTGCTCCAGTACCAAATCTTTGAACATCTTCACTTAGTCTTCAAAATCCCAACTTGATTTCTTCTTTGACTTAGTATTCTCTTTGTTCCTTTCATTGATACCTTGAAATTCATTAACTCAAACAATTTGTTAGTCCAATACTTAGTTTGCATCTTTGTTCCTTTGTTATCATCAAAACTAGGGTTCAACATTTTTCATCTTAGTTTTTCAAAAAATTTGATGCTGAAAATAAAAAACGATAACGAATAGATCCTTCAAATATTAGTCGTCTCTCATCCTTCCCTTGTTTTTCTTTTAATTGCAACAATATAACTTTTATGCTTGGTAATACAACACTCTATAATGATCTATAAGTGAGCATTATAGATAGTTCATACCACACTTCCAACAAAGATTCTATGTAACTATATTTTCCTCAAGTATAAGTCACCAAATATGATGAAAGAAAAGATGTAAATAGTTTAAAAGTCAAAACTATTGATGCTATAAAAATAAAGGAAACATAACATACCATTAGTCCACTAAAGCAATGTTCAAAATGATACATTGACGTCTGGATGGTCAGTCTTCATTACCTGTGATAAAAATGGGAATATGGTCCCTATTTATAGTACTGATCGAAGGGATGATGTCAGAATGCTTATGGATGACGTCATAGACGACAAGCTGATTTCTATGTTTGTGGGTCTGAGTCCACGGGGATTTATGGACCCTTCTTAGGTCCAAGGGTATTTTTATAGTTTTATTCTTTTCAGAGGGCCCAACTAGTTTTTGGGTTTTTGGTTGAACAAACTACATTATGAGTATGGTATACTTAAAAATCAATTTCATTTTTTTGATTATTATTCATTTGAGGGGAAACAAAAATGAGTAAAACAACAATTTTAAATCTATAAATAAATAATCTTGAATGCACTATGTGTTGGGTATGGTGTGGAGATGGTAAGCGGAAATCTTGTGTTGATGGTGTGTGTGTGGGGCGTCGTGTGTGGGAATGTGTGTATATGTGTTTGTAGTGACTAGTGAGCGTAGCCTGTACTAGCAATGAGTAGCAAGGAAACAACGCGAGGCATACGAGCATCACTCGCAACAGCAGCCCGCGGGGTTCGACAAGTGGTAGAATCCATTCACGTAGCGTGTAGCGATCACAAGACAACAAAGTTGCTACCAGCCCGCAGGCCATGACCCGCGCCCGCAAGGTTCGTCGACAGGCCGCAAGTAGCTGTCCACGCCCGCGGATTTCAGCCCCCATGATGGGGATTTGTCAAGGCTTTTACACGTTTTATTGTTTAATTTGAAGACCTTGTTTGACTAAGTTTCCTAATTAATATCCCTAGTAAGTATGTTTTTGGGAGTTATTATTTTGTGATGCCAAGATAAGAGAGAATAGTATTCTTAGATCTAGAGATCAAAGATTCCTAAAGTCATATTAAAGAGTTTAGAGAGATTAAGAATTTTCCTTGTATCATCATCTCGTATTAAAAAATCCTAGTGTAGTGTTCGTGGTTTTCTCCCTATTCAAGGGTTTCTACATTGGTTCTTTATTGTTGTAATTTCTTTGTTCTTCATGTTTATTATATTTTGATTGTTTGATTTGTTATGGCCGACAACACGTATTCCTAACACTATGTTCATGGCACACCAGGTTATATGATGGATATTTTGAGAGACTCATATGATAAACTCTATATACTAAGAAATCCAATTTGAATGAAAAGGATAATCTCAAACTTTTTATCCGTTTCTCAATAAGTGACACACTTTCCTTATAGATAAATGTCACAATAACTGACACCAAGTTTGAAATAGTAAAAAAATCATTTTCATTACAAATATTTCACTATGAAAAATTTATTATTATTACAAATATACCACTGTAAGAACAAGATGGATCACTATCATTTTGGCAAACTGCAACTACCTTATTTTGTTGTGGTCTTAATTTTACTCTTTAGGTTCTTTGATTTTTTTTTCCACTTTCTTTGTGTTTTATTTATTAAAAAGCGAAGGAGGTATATTTCAAGTAATTTAAAACTTTCGATGTGAGAATCATGTGGGAGCCCAATGATTGGAGCTTACACCTCCCAACCTCTTGGTCGGATGTTCGACTCTCATTAGCCCCAATTCGGGGAGTTTGTGTAAATGTTTGCTTCTGGGTATAAATCCCCAATTTTCAGTCTCTGGAAGTTTCCTTATGGGTTAGGATTCCCCTTCTTACCCCCCAACTTATGAGGGCTGACCCTCCTTGGGCCAGTCAATTACCTAATAAAAAGAAAAACTTTCGATGTAGAAACATGCTATAACGGTTAACCAAAAGAATTAGATAGGAAGTGAATTTGCGGTAGATGATATTATGTTAATTCGTGCCTCCCCCCTCCTCTCTTTTTCTCTCTCAAACCCTAGCCTCCCCTATCCCTTTTTCATTAGTTAGGGGTTGCTATGGATGAATTCATCCATGGTAAGCCCCTTTTTCCCTTTTATTTTCAGTTTTTAGTTTATTTTCTTGTTTTGTTTAATAAATTAGTTTCTCTTTATGAGATTTTTTCAAACCCTGTTATGGGGATTTTGGTCTCTGTTTTGGAGATCTCATTCTCCCCTATGGGAGTTGTGAGTATGTTTTTTTTTTTAGGCATGAGAAATTGTTCTCATTGGTTGAAGTTCGAGACTCAACATGAAGGTATTGGAATCTCGGATGCGTTCAACATAGCTCGATCAAGAATGCTCTTCCCAAACTATGTCAGAATGATAGACTTCCTAATCAATAGCTGCTTAATTCAGCAAATACAAGGGGGCTGCGCTGTATTGCTCGATCTGGTTCATTGTAGTTTCTTCGAAAAAGAATTTGATTTAGCTTTATTTAATTATATCTTGTTTTTCTTTAATACCTATTGTAGATGCCGTTTGACCTTCAATTAACGAAATTTCTCTTAAAAGGAAAAAAAAGAAGAAAGGAAGTGAATTTTTTAGCATTTACCCGTCAGTGGACCACAAAGGGGATTGTTAAACATCGCCCCGAAATTACTTAAAATCGCCCCAACTCCCCTCTTAAAATACCATTATACCCTTAGGATTTTTGTTTTGATTTTTACTCCAACTTAACTCCTCCCCTAATTCATATTATCTCTCATCTTCACCATCACCACCCACGATCACCACCGCCGACGAGCACAAAATTCCGACGAATTTTTTTTTAAATGAAATTTTTTTTTAACGAATTTCATGGGGCCAACGTGTGGCTCGCACGTTGGCCCCATGGGGCACAACGTCCGGCTCGGACGTTGTTCCCCATGGGGCCAACGTGTAGGCCACACGTTGGCCCCATGGCCCCATGGGGAACAACGTCCAGGCCAGACGTTGTGCCCCATGGGGCCAACGTGCAGGCCACACGTTGGCCCCATGAAATTCATTAAAAAAAAAAATTACTTGTCGGAATTACTCGTCGGAATTTTGTGCTCGTCGGTGGTGATAGTCGGTGGGTCGGAGAGGTAGCGATTGGTGGTTAGTGATTTTAGGTGGTGGTGGAGAGAGAGTTGTAAAAACAGCCAAGGGTATAATGGTATTTTTAGAAGGGAGTTGGGGCGATTTTAAGTAATTTGGGGGCGACGTTTAGAAGTTCACTTCTCATAAAGTTAAGCCGACATGAAAAACCAAAAAAATCTATGTGACGTCCATGGATCACATATAGAGATGGAAATGGATCGGGTTCGGGGCGGGTGGACCATCACCCGCATCCATCACCCGCATCCATCCACCCCACCCGATCCATCCACCACCCGGTCAAACATCCACCCGAATCCATCCATCCATCACCCACGGGTGAAACGGATGGATCGGGTGATAATCGGATAAACTATGTAAATCTAAGTGTCAAACGCTCAATTTAAACATCCAACTAAAAAACTAAAAAACAGCAACATTACAACTAAAAAACAGCAGCATTACAACTAAAAAACAGCAGCATTACAACAGTAAGAAAAACAGAAAAACAGCTGCATTAGAACAGAAAAACAGCAGCATTAAAATAGAAAAATAGCAGCAAGATATGAATTGACAGTGGATTAATGATCCTATAAAAATGAAAAAGCCAAAAATAAAAAAATTGTATTTTTTTTTACTTTAAACGGGTGACGGGTAGGGTGGTAAACGGGTGATGGGTCGGGTGATGGATGAAAAAATATCACCCGAACCCGACCCGCATCCGTCACCCGGTTATCCGTCACCCGGCTATCATCCGTTTAAACCGGGTTTTTCACCCACTTAATAAACCGGGTGGAGTGGGTGGTCGGGTGATCCACTGGATATTTCCATCTCTAATCACATAGACACACTGACACATCCATATCATAGGTCATCGTCAGGTTTGTTGGAAGTTGGGAGAAGCAAGCCCTTCTGAATTACTATGCTTGAAGCGGATCAATCCAGTACTTTTCAATTGGATCGATTCAACACCATCAAGTGAAGTGGCCCATACGAATTTCGCCCACGTAAAATTGTCACTTTTCCAAGGGATGTTTAACAAGAAAATCTCTGTATCTAACAATCCATATGTCACTGGTGGTCCGGTGGATCACATGTTTTGATCGTGGAAGTAAGGAATATGGATCATCTTTAATCCAAAATAAATAACAAGTCTAGATTCAAAGTTAAAAAAATACAATTGAATTGTTTTGATCTAACAAAAGGACGAGCTTGATTATATTTGCATGATTTGAACTTTGAAAAAGGGATATGGAATGCAAGGAGGAATAAACCAAAAACTTAACAGACGCATGACTACTTTCTGTCAAAAAAGTTCAGTTTAGTTGTAATAAATATAATTATGCTCCTTGTTAATAGTTTTGAATGAGAAAAATTCGAGTGGACAAAACATAAATTGTTTGAAATTACCCTATGTTTTTCCTAATTTCATACTCCCTCCACCCAGAAAACTAGAGAGAGAAAGTCCGAGAAAACCCAAAAACTAGACCCTTTATCCCCAAATCAATTTCGACCCAAAATCTTCGATAATCAATCGATCAAAATCAAGAATTTCTAAATCCTACTGTAAGTATGAAATTCAAAGTTAATGGAGTTCTCAATCAAATGAAAGAGAAAGAGTTAGAAAGAGAAAGAGAAAAGCAAAGAGAAAAAAGCCCTAATTCATCTCAAAATAGAAACCCTAGCCACACAGATTTTCCCCAATTTAATTTTCTGAGCCTATTCGTATCCCAGGTTGCTTTCATCAGTGACCTATTTCTTGTTTTTATAGTAATTGCCAGAATCCAATGCTCAAATTTGGTAGTAGTTCAGCACAAAGTTTTCCCTCAAGTGGGGATAATAATCTCTCGAAAACAATACCCAATGTCATATAGAAATTTGTCTCATCTCCTAGATGATTTACAAATAAATTCTCCTGCTTCTTATTTAGAAATCCCATTTCAGTCCTTAAATTGGATTAAAGGATTCTTGTTTCTTTCATTCAAGTTCAAATTAGGCTTTCTAGCAAGGGTTTCTAGGGCTCGTGAGTGTAAAATCGTTATTGGTTGATTTGTTGTTTCGCTGGTTGGTGTGATTCTAGTTTTGGATGTGTGTGTTCTGGTTTTTTTACTTCTCGTTGAAGGTTTGCTGAAGATGATTGCTGATGGTGGTGTGCCGTTAATTTTCCTGTTCGTAATTGAAGATGGAGGGTTATTGTTGGCTCTCTTCTTTAATTGGGAGTCCACGACTCATGTCTGGTGTGTTGTGTTGTGTTGGGGTTAGCGTTTCAACGCATCCCACTGGTGATTTTGTCAACAAAATTTGTAAAATCAAGCTTTAGATGCAGGGACTTTCGTCTCCTCCAGAATTCCACATATAATGCGAATAGCACGATTGCTCAATCTTTTGATTGGATTAAAAAGCTCGCCTCCTGGCCTTTTGTTCGGGGAGATGTGATTTGGGCTGTTCTGTCAATTGGTGGTGCGACTCGAATATCTAAGGTTGTAAGTAACCTCCATTTTAATATCATAGTATTTGAAAAGGTATGTTCTAATTCAATTCCATTTTATTTCGCAAATGAAAGTATGAATTATGTTATAATTCAGTTAGAACAAAATATTAGAATGTTCTTTATGCCTCGTTGGGTTCATAATCTGCTAAAGAGAAATCCAATAGTCTTAATCAAGAACTGGTTCGTGTCCACCATTCCAGGCCCCGGAAGCTATTGGAATGGAGAAGAATGTTCTTCTTTTATCTTGCCAACTGAAGGCTTTGCCTGTTTCTTGCATCATGTCTCTGTTAAGAAAAATCTTATTGAGTTCCTGGAACAAAATTCAGAAATTTGGTTGTATAAAATCAATTTCTCTCACCAGGTCTGTCAGCAGACCAAGTGCAAGTTCTCTAATCTAAGAAAATTTCCTATTCTTAATTCTTTGTTTTTGGTCTGCCATACTTGGCTAGGGGTTATAAACGGCTGGCTGTTTGTGTGGGATGCTTTAGTTTGGGTTGCTCTGTTTGTTTGTTATTTTACTCAAATGTCTTCGTGGAGTGTGCTGATTGCTTTGGTGCCCATTGATGGGCTGTCAGTGATTGTAAATTTTTCTTTCAACTCTTCTGTTTCTTATGAGAAGAACTCTATACTGTTTTTAAAGCTACATTATTTTATCCTCATTATGAGGACCCCTGGACCTTTGTTGTCTTTGGGTTGCTTTTCTGAAGACCATTGGTATTCAATTTCTGGAAAAGTTCTTTCTTTTACAGAGATTGATACTTCAATATTCAAATTGACTAAATCTTTAGCAAAGCTCTTGCAAGGGAGGTTGGTAGCTGCTACTATATGGTGGTGTGTCCAAAATAATGTTGTAGCTAACGGGTTTTCAAAACCCACTCTTAGATGCTATAATGATCACCTTCAGCAGGATTCCGCTGTCAATGAGGTAAGTAATGTGCTCTTCCCTTTTTCAGAAATGTTATTAGCAATAGCTATCATTTTAGATGATGGTGAGATTCTAATATCCCTTCCTTATATTCTACTTTCTTATCTTATGTGCTTAAGTATGCAATTCTTTATGCCTTGTGTTACATTTAAAATTTTGGAAGCTATGAAGGAATCTCTATTCTTTCAACAGGATAATATGATTGAATATTCTTGGTTAGTTGCAGTTATTGGATTGGCTCTTAATGTCATTGTAAGCTCAATGATATCCAATTTAGTTGTCAACAACTATTGGATTGGATTTTGTTGGTTCTTTGGCTCCGTATTTCAAGGTTTCAAGTACTACTCCAATCTAGGCTACAGAAGCTATTGGATTGGAATTTTTCACTCCATTCTAGGCCCCAGAAGCTATTGGAATGGAGAAAAATGTTTTTGTCAACATGTGCCAATAGAAGACCTTGGCTATTTTGTACAACACAGCTGTGTTAAAGAAAAATGCATTGTCCTTTTGCAAGCTATTATTCACTTTTCGATGAATCTATACAGTTTGTCTGCTATTCATTATGTAATGCTATCATTTAAGACCCTCTTGATTTTTTTTAATGTCGGGGATCTTGCTAAATTGAATTTTTCATCATGTCATGTCAGTATGGAGAAAATAATTCTTATCAGGTCTGGCGAGGGGCAGGACTTAGCAAAGTTTTGTCTTCCGTTTATTTATGTTTTATGATTATTAGTAGTTGGAATATAAGAGGTTCGAGGAGACCTTTAGCTATGGAAGAAGTGAAAGTTTTTTGTAAATCTAATAAAGTAAAAATTATGATGCTATGTGAGACCAAAGTGCCAACTCCTCCATCTGAGGGGTGTGTTAGGTACTGTGGCTTCACTCATTTTGACTTCCTTCCTTCAATGGGGTTAGCAGGGGGGGATGTGGATCATCCGATCATGTGGAAGAATGATAGTTGTAATCCTTTTGTTCTATCAGCCATTAGTAAAGCTTCTCGTTTTTGGGCTTGTAAAATTGAGCTATTAGCCATTAATTTTAGCTTTATTGCTATTTTCATCTATGCTCCTCCCAATTATAATTTGAAGTATGAATTTTGGAATGAATTAATTGATTTTATTAGAATACTCGAAAGTCCTTTCATTATATTAGGTGACTTCAATGAGTTAAGTTCCCATTTAGACAAATTAGGTGGAGCTGAATTTAGATTTTTCAGATTAGCTATTATGAATTATTTTTACTCTGCTACCGAATGCATAGAACTCCCATTTGAAGGGAACCCATATACTTGGCGAAAAACAAGAAGTGGTTCAAATAACATTTTGGAAAGATTAGATAAGGGGGCGGCTAGTATAAGTTGGCCTTCCCAAATGCAAAAATTATCCATCATCTTTTCACTTCTTCTGATCACTGTCCTATATCAGTGGAAATCAAAACCCATGGTAATCTAAAAGCTCCCCCATTTAAAATTGATAAAATATGGACAACCCGAAAGAACTTTTATGTTTTAATCAAAAAAACTTGGTGTCAAAAGTTTCATGGTTCAAACATGTATTGTTTAACTAGGAAGTGCAAACTCTTAAAGGAAAAGGCTAAAACTTGGGTCAATACCAGATTTGGTAATATAGCTAGACAATTAAGTAACGTCGAAGGAAAGCTGGCTAGAATTCAACAACAATTACTAGAACATAATGATTGCCCCAATTAATCAAACAACAAGATTTGTTTTTGGCTAAGCAAACAAAATTGTTAGATTTTCAAGACTCTTATTGGAAAATCAAGGCTAAATCTAATAATTTAAAATTTGGGGATGCAAACACAAAGTATTATCATGCGTGCGCTTCGATTAGACGAAATCGCAATGTAATTACTTCTATTAAAGATCCGTCAGATCATTTAATTACTCAACTAAAATTAGTAGAAGAATGTATGACTAATGCGTTCAAGAAAAGATTTACTAAGAATATAGATTGTTGTTTTAATTATGACTCTGATCTATCGCTATTAGAGTGTATGATTTCTGAAAATGATAATATAGACTTATGTGCTGATGTTTCGATAGAAGAAGTCAAATCTGCTCTGTTTGATCTAGCGCCGGATAAATCACCGGGTCCAGATGGTTTTACTCCTTTCTTCTATCAAAAGTATTGGACTCTTGTGGGAAACTCAGTATATAGGGCTATCAAAGCCTTTTTTCACTCAGGAAAAATTCTGAAAGAAATTAATCATACTTTTATCACTTTAATTCCTAAAATTGAAGCTCCTTCTAACCCTAATCATTTTCTACCTATTAGTCTTTGTTCAACTATTTATAAAATTATTTCAAAAATTATGGCTAATAGATTGAAAGTAGTGTTGGGTCGAATTATTCATCCTTTACAAGGGGCTTTTGTCCCTGAAAGACTAATACAAGATAATATTTTATTAGCTCATGAAGTGTTTCACTCTTTTAAAAATAAAAAAGGAAGAGAATGGTGGTTAGCGATTAAATTAGATATGGAAAAAGCTTATGATAGACTAGAGTGGAACTTTATTTTTGCAACTTTGAAAAAATTGGGTTTTTGTGAAAAATGGATTAATTGGCTCCATCAATGTATTACAACTGTGTCCTTTTCAGTTTTGGTAAATGGTATTCCTGGAGATATGTTCTTTCCTTCTAGAGGAATTCGTCAGGGAGATCCTCTATCTCCGTACATTTTTATTCTATGTGCAGAAATTTTAGCTCGCCAATTGTTTCAAGCTAGTTCAATAGATTCTAGATTGATAGGGGTCACTCTTAGTCATTCTAGAGTCAACATTCCTTTTTTAACTTTTGCGGATGGTACAATGATTTTTGCAAAAGCTAAACTAGAAAGCTGTCATGCTATAAAATCTATTCTTAACAAATACTGCTCAATGTCCGGCCAACTTGTCAACTTCCATAAGTCCGCTTTTCAGTGTACTACAAGTACCCCAGCAGAACTATTAAGGGTTTTACAAGATATTCTCCAGATGGAAAATTCTCTATCACTAGGTAACTATTTGGGTTGCCCAATCATTAGTAGCAAGGTCACAAGTGCAACTTTTAGTTCTATTCAAGAAAAAGTCTCTTCTCAACTTACCAAGTGGAGAGCTAATTCTCTATCTCAAGCAGGTAGAACTATTTTAATTCAGTCTAATCTAACTTCTAAAGCTAGTTTAAAATGTAAAGTTTTAGTCTTCCTCCTCATATCCTCTCTTCTCTGGATAAAAACTATAAGAATTTTCTTTGGAATAAAGATCCGAATTCTAAAGCTCCGAACTTGATAGGTTGGGATAAGATCTGTAAACCCAAAAAATTTGGAGGTCTGGGGTTGAGAAAAGCTAAAATTAATAATTTAGCTCTTCAGTTTAAACTTCTTTGGAAAATTATTAGGATGCCTAATAACTTATGGGTCAAACTTATTAAACAAAAATATTTAAAACACGACAACTTATTCTCGTATAAAACTAAAGCTAATGTCTCTTGGCAATGTCGTAAACTAATGTCGCTTCGTAAGCCTTTTAAGCAAGGTCTTAGATGGATGGTGGGGAATGGTGAGAGTATTTCTTTTTATAATGACAATTGGGTGTTTAATTACCCTATTAAAAAGAGGCACTCGCCTATTATTGGGTCAGAGGAGTTGATGGTTAATTATTTCATTACAGATTCTGCTCAATGGAATAAAGAACTTCTCTTGAATCATGTTCCAATTAATGTTGTGGAAGCTATTCTAAATTTTTTTATTCCTTCTAATGAAATGGCAGATAGGATTTTTTGGGGTATTACTGCAGATGGAGAATATTCGGTTAAATCAGGTGCTGCTCTGCTGCAAGGGTATGGCTTAGATCCGCCCAATCAGGTTAGATTTGCTTGGATTTGGGGTCTGTCCATTCCTCCTAAAATTAAATTCTTTTTGTGGAAAATTTGTCAGAATGGTCTTCCTACTAAAAAGAGGTTAGAAATGAGTCATATTTTTCTTCCTTTAGAGTGTGTTTTTTGTAACTTTCACTCCGAAGATGACCATCACTTATTTCTTGATTGTCCTTTTATGCATGATGTATTAGAAATAGTTAATGTCAATAGGGTTTTTGCCCCCCTTCCTATTGATAATAATGATCTATCTTTCATGGAGTATTTTTGCAATCTTAAGTCTTGTTTGACTCTTAAAAATCTCAATTTCTATGCTATTGTTTGGTGGTTCATTTGGTATGCTAGAAATAGTATCATCTTTCGTCAGGAAAGCTTTTCTCCAGCCAAACTTGGGGCTATGATTAAAGCTTATATGCATAATCTAGATTATTCCCATTCTAACTTTTCCAATATTGGTCATAGTCAACAAGTTGTTAAAGAAACTAAGAAGCCTAGGCATAACATTATTTGGTGCCCCCCTCCTCTTGATTTTGTTAAACTTAATTTTGATGGTTCCAAGTTGCAGAATGGTAGCACATCTTATGGTTTTGTTATTAGAGATTCTGAGGGGAATCTTTTGCTTAGTGGTGCTAACGCTATTGCTGATAATAATTCTATTTTGGTTGCTGAGGCCTGGGGTCTTAGAGGAGGTATTAGGGGAGTTATCTTTCTGGGGGCTCATAATATTGCTATTGAGGGTGATAATCTCTCGGTTATTGAAGCTATCAAAAGAATCTGGAAAATTCCCTGGTCTATTAATGCTCTTATTAATGATGCAGCAGAGGATCTGAGAAAGTTTGATAATTATAATATTCATCATGTGTTTAGAGAAGCTAATTATGCTGCCGACTGGATGGCAAATCGTGGCCATTCCACTACTAATCTCTGTTATTGGTTTGAATCTCCTGATATTACTTTTTCCAAAATCATCCGTAAGGATGCTTTAGGGTGGCCTGTTAATTGGGTTCGTCCCTAGTTTCTTTCTTTCTGGCTAAAAAAAATAAAAATAAATAAATTGTTTGAAAGTGAATTACTCAGTATAGGTTTTGCCGCTTCAAAGTTAATTAGAATCATAAATATCATTCAAAATACAAGATCTTCAAAGAAAATTTCCCATAAAAAAATTATAATAAAGTACTACTACTTCACAATTAGAGATGGGCAAGGGTCGGGTCGGGTCTGGGTCGGGTCCAACTGGACTCTAGACCCGTACCCTAAATTCTTTTGAAGACCCGGACCCTAAGGGTTTGAAAAAATTGGACCCGGACCCAGACCTTTAGGGTCTATAGGGTCTAGGGTCCGGGCCTAAGGACCAAGCCTGTAGTTGACTGGCATGTTCTTCCCTATACATTTAGTTTCCTTTTCCCAAATATTCCCGTTTCTTTAACAGATTTCAATATGCTTTCTCATCTTAAACATTTTGTTGTATCACAATTGTATCGGTTCAATATATTCCCCTTTTTCCCCCCTGAAACTGACTAAACCATGAGAAGCAGTTGCAGAGCTAGGGCTGGCAAACAGATCAGGTCAGGTTGGATTCGTGTTCGGGTCAGTTCAGGTTCAGGTCAAAAACCTCCAACCTGAACCTGACCCATTTAACTTTTCGGGTCAAATTGCTCAACCCTAACATGATGTTTTCGGGTTCGGGTCAACCTGAATGTAACCTGATTTAACCCGAGTTTTTGATAATATTTTTTTATACATTAAAACAAATTTTAACCAAATAAAAATCATAATTAAAAATCAATACAAGTAGCATTTCAATTAAAAATCAGATGCAAATTAGACATTTACAGCAAAAAAATTTTATCAAAAAGATTCAAAAACAGAGCACCTTAAAAAAAAAGAACATTAGAACCTGATCTGTTTCCCTAAATTAAGAACCACAAAGTTACCCAAGTTCATAGTTCATACTTCAAAGTATTTTAGAGATAAAGTAGTTTACTGTATAAATATGTTACATTTAGCTACAAAAATAAAATTCTTTTTACAAGTCTTATATGTAGAGTCGATCTCCTCTTCTACCTCCGAAGAAAGCGCAATTAGCTCCTTCAAGTCTTCATCAACCGTACTAACTGCAAAAACGAGAATGGTAGAAGAAGATCCGAAATATAGAAGGCATAAACTATAAAATACATAATATAAAGTCATAACGAAAAAATACAAAAAATAAATTAAAAAATGAAGACATAACAAAAAAAAAATGACAAACTATACAATACATAATATAAAGTCATAACGAAAAAATACAAAACATATATTAAAAAATGAAGACATAACAAAAAAACACAGATCTAAACAAAGGCACAAAAAAAGTATTAGAAAAAACGCACAAAAATAAAGCACAACTTGAAAAAAATACATAAAATAAATAGAAGCATGCATAAAAATCAAAAATAGAAATGATAGAAAAAAATTACAAAATATTAAAGAAGTAGGAAAGAAAAATAGACATTATAGAAAAGAAAATAAGAAATATTAAATATAGAAAGAAAGAAATGAAGATGGGAAGAAATACCTAAATTACTTCTTGAAAGTTGAAACACAGAAATGGAGATTAGAAAAGCAGCAAGTCATTGTTGAAGAGCGAAGAAGAGGAGAGACCGAGTCACTGAAAGTGAGATGAGAAGAAACCAAGAGGAGAGAGACTGAGAGAGTAGATAAAGTGAGAAATTGTTGTGACTGCGTGAGAAGAAATGAAAATTAGGGGTTATGTTAGGTTAGTTTATGTGTGGGAAAGAGAAACTGAGAAGGATTTGGGCCGGTTAAATAAGCCCATATGTGATTTGCGTGAGTTCTAGCATCTTCTATTGCAAAACAAAAAAAATCAGTATAGTTCCTTTTTTGATAATCAGGTTAGGTGGGTCGTTTTCAGGTTGGAATTTTCAACCTTAACCTAACCCATTTATCTTTCAGTTCGGGTTCAGGTCGACCCATTTAATTAATCGGGTTGAAAATCTCAACCCAAACCCGTTCTTTTCTGGTTGGGTTCGGGTCGAGTTGTCAGGTTGGGTCAGCTTTTGCCAGGCCTATGCGGAGTAAAAGCCTCCAATGTGTTTATAAAGTTAGTGGAGAACTGTGAAACTGTGATACAAAAGTGAAACAGGATTTGTTGCAAATTCAAAATTGAATTTGTGATCTTCAAAGTAATGAAATATTGCCTCATACATGTTTCTTAGCACATTAAAAACAAAAAAAGAAAAAGTAGACCATAGGGTTCATATACTTAAAACTATGAAAAATTGAATTGGGACTGAGGAGATGACTGGCGAGTGGTGACTGCCCCTCCCTCTCTCTCAAAATTGGCTGTTGAGTGAGGTTTTCAAAATGAGGAGTTGTGTTTTAGTGTTTAGGTCTTTAGGAAATCATTTTTTTTTTAAATAAAAAAGGTAAATCTTATATATTAAATAAGTTTAGGGACTAAGGATCGGGTTTGGGTAGGGTCTGGCATATTTAGACTCGGGCCAGGGCCCTAAAAATTTCACTTGGACCCGGACCCGGACCCTTAGGGTCTGAAAAAGTTGGACCCAGACCCTTAAATTTAGGGTTGGGTCCAGTAGGGTCCGAGTAGGGTCCTGGACCCATGCCCATCACTATTCACAATAACTTAAGGTTCTATGCTTACTTGATTGATTAGGTACTACTTCTCCACAATGCTTCGTTGTTAATGTTATTATTGTTAAGAAGTTTACACCTTGAATTGTTTTGCAATCAGATTTTTGATGGCTTTTTCATGTGAAACAACCAACAAAATTCGATAAGTTTTTTAGATAACTAAAAGCTAGATTTTTACGCTAAAAGCCAAAAGCTGATTTTCACAGCTTTTTTTTGGTTGATTTTTGGCTTTTGCATACATTTTGCACTAAACAACCGACTTTGACAGCTGATGATTAATTTATCAAACACTTTATATATAGACAACCAATAAAAGAACCAATAAAACAATCGGTTAAATGCCAAGTAAAACAACCAACAACTACCAGTCAATTGCCAAATAGTAATCACCTCGTTAACTCCATGATACAACATCAAAGATTATTTGTTTGGAGTAGGACATTCAGATAATGATCGAGTAATCTTTTATTACAAAAAGAAAAGCTTTTATTTGAAAAGGTATGTGAAAAAAGGAAGATTGTCATCTAACAACCAAACATTCAACTAAGTAATTCTACGAGTTAATTATGTTATGCCACCATGCATAATCATATTCATAATGCTTCTAATCATGAAAGGATGACAATGTAGTTGGTAAAATCTCAGTATAGACTGCAATATACTCAATTTATTTGGACAAACTAATTAATGATTAGAGAAACTTCCCATTACTTAAAGTAATGAACTCTTAGTAATTAGTACTTGCAAAACAATTAAGAACACATACATTTTTTATTTGGAGGTTAAAAAGATACCAAGTAATTTTTGGCCAAAATGAGGAAATTATTGCATTTTATTGACATTTTATCTTATAGGCTCAAATAGTACACACACGTACACACAGTTGTTGAACAACCATAACGTATCCAAATTATTCTTGGGACTAGCTTGCTCCTCTCTTTAGCACAAAAAAAACTTATACAAATTAACCCAAAAAAGAATTTGTAAAAAGCTGATTGATTAAGCAATTAATTACTTCTTAGGAGCGAGCTTAGCCTTCATCTTTTGGACTTGCTTAGTACCGACTTGGAAAGCCATAGTTAAAACATTATCTGGAACAGGTGGGGTCGACGTAAACAACGTGGCAGCTATTGATTGGGTGCCAGGCAACTGACTGTTAAAAGCAGTGACTAGAGCAGCAGGTTTATCCCCATTATTTTTCTGAAAATGGACTAACCCTCTAGGAAAAACAAAAGTTTCACCAGTTATAATATGCTTAGAAATGAGCTTATTTGAAGTAGTTAGGAAACCAACGTCCAATTCTCCATATAACACGAAGACCATTTCTGTGGCTCGTGGGTGGGTGTGAGGCGGGTTAAGACCACCTGGGGCGAAGTCGATACGACCCATGGATACTCCGAGTGTGTTTAAACCCGGTATCTTTTCGACGTTAGCTCCGGTTACTAGGGACTTCATTGTGTTGTTTGTCATTCCGGGTTTGGATATTCCAGCAAAGAAGAAGTCTTCTGGTGTAATGCTTGCTGCATCCTTGCATGCAAATCCATTCAATTTCACTCCTGAAATTTATTACTAAGTTATGATCAAAGTCCCCAAAATACAAATAACTAAATAAGCAATGTGCACAGGGCCACATGGGGGCCTTCCCTCCACATCAAAGTAGGCCATTACTCCTATTACTTTTTGTACTAGTTGTAGCTGAAATTTATCCATTTTAGCTGATAGCTTTTCTCATAAGGAAAATGTTTAAGTAACCTTCAGGTTGCCAACCCTCTTAGACACATTATAATAAAATAATGATATGTATATAATAAATTGACGGGAGAAGTGACATAAAAATAATATTTTAATATATTCCTAATTAATGAAAATTCAATAATAAGAGGGTTGGCAACCCTTAGGGTCACTCAATCACTCCACTTCTCATAAATATTTTCACCAACAAAATCAACCACGATCTGAGGATGGCCTAAGATTTAAAAATCGGCAAATTGATATTATAATAGTATATAGTAATAGAAATTAAAGTAATACATTTGGCAAGTCACAAAAATCCAAATGATATAAAAGCTACTCCCTCTGTATTTTTTTATCTTTCTCACTTGGAATCTTGACACTATTCACAATTAGAGAGAATCTTTTAAAATTTTCTCAATATATAAGAAAAAATATAGTCATGTGGGGTCTTGTTTGATTCGTCTCAATGAGTATATTATTAATATTCAATTATTATAATTTTTACTAATATATAATAAAAGATATTTAAGTTAGAATAAGTGCATTGGCAAACGTGCAAAGTCAAAATAGGAAAGATAAAAAAATACAGAGGGAGTATTAGTAAAAGGCCAAAAAGATATTATAGAAATTTATTGCAATTAGTGTCGTCAGTTTTTTTATATTTAAAATATTATTCACAATAACGTTATTACTAACATTTTGAAATTATCTTTGTATTTATATATCATTTTTCAGTATTCAATTGTCACATCTATACAAATATATTAAAAGGCGTTCTGAAGCAAGTCTACACGCCACGTGACACTGTCCATTTAGTTGTTTAGTTCCATGTCATCAACATACATTAGAAGGCGTTCTGAAGCAAGTCTACACGCCACGTGACACTGTCCCTTTAGTTGTTTAGTTCCATGTCATCAGCATACATTAAAAGGCGTTCTGAAGCAAGTCTACACGCCACGTGACACTGTCCCTTTAGTTGTTTAGTTCTATGTCATCAGCATACATTAATATTAACAACCCGGGGCATCGCCCGGGCCTTATAACTAGTTATTAATTCAAACTATGATAGAAAAGTGACAACCAGTTTTTAAATGATAGGATTTTTAGATTTTTTTCATATAAAATATATTATTGACTCTTCAAATCTAGTGAATCCATCCTAGCATATATCTTTTTGGTGCTACTTCACTCTATCATGTGCCATTTTATTTAATAATTTGAAGTATGGAAGTAGCTAGTAAGATATTTAGAGGTGTTTTTAACCTTGTTAACTCTTCAAAACTAGTTAATCTACCCTACTCTATGAATATCTACTTTAAAATTGAAGTGTAAATGCCAGCTAATTTAGTTATTAGTAAAGTTATATAATTATAGTACTATTAAGATGTAAGATTGAATCCTTATTTACATGAGGGATGATAAAATACTATCAGTTAAAGGGCAGCTTCATGTCAAAAAAAAAAAGGGCAGCTTGCCCACTATCAGGGACAATGTTGTAATTTTAGCATATTAATACACACAAACAGAGGTTGAATTGCAAATAACAAGTGTCTAAGACACACAAAACAAGGGTTGTTTTTATAAATAAACAGTGTTTTAAACACACAAACATGGGTTTTTATAAATATCAAGTTGCATTTTTTTGGGGAAAAATATGGAAAAAACACGCAAATCAAGACAACTTTTACTTTTTGTCAGAAATCACAGTCTTACTTTTTGACAAAAGTTACATTTAATCCACACCAACAAGGGTTGTTTTTTAAACAACATATGTCTCAAACACATAAACATGGGTTGGTTTATCAATAACAAGTGTTTTTGATATACAAACATGGGTTTATAAATTACAACATTGTCGCTGATAGTGTGCAAGTTGCTCTTTAGCCAATAGTGTTTTATCATCCCTCTACTCTACTTACACTAGCTCACCAAGGTAATGGGCCAAAAAAGGAAAGAAAAGACAAACGTTGACTAGTAGTATCACTGTACTAGTAAACGAGATTTATCTTTTGTATACCGAAAATATCTACGTCAATAGTGTGGTTGACTGGTTGGGTGAATCATGAATGAATTGGTTGTTCGGTGATTGGTGGATGAACTATAACTGACCTTTTAAATGCTTGCGTTTGCTGTTATTGGAATACCTCATGAGTTATAATGTAAAACAGTCCACTTTCATCTAAATCTAAGTATAGAGTTAAATAAGTATTAGCAGAAGTTTTGCAAAAAAAAGAATGAATAAGAGACAGAAATAGGAATTAGTACCAGAGGTGGAATCAGCGACACAAACATCTTGGAGCATATCAGGATCATTGGCCAAGGCAGGGGCAACCACAGCCACTAACACGGCTAGAAAAGTTGCAGCAGTGACGATCCTCATTTATATATATAATGCTTGATTTAGTTTGGATTTGGTTACTTTATACTTTATAGTTAGCTGATATTTAATGCTTGATATTTGAAGTGAGATCTAGAGAGAGAGATCGTGGAGTTGGAGTTAATTGAAATGGCAAACTTAGAGAGATGATGATGTTATATATACCAGTGCAAGTCTTGAGGTAGGAACGGGGTACTTACGGTCGGTGGGACTTGGAAGATTGGTTAATAATGTATCAACCGCAAGATGGGGAGAAAAGAGGCGTGAGATTGGCCACATGCCTAGTTTGAACGTAAAGCAAAGGGGATAAACATAAACAACATGACTTTTGTCAAGCCCTTATTTGTATGTCGAAATTTATCTTACATGTTCAAGCTTATTTATTAGAATTCACAAAGACATATAATAAGTTAATAACGATCGTAATCCGCCAACTCGACAAGAATCTAGCATATTTAGATTAAGGTTTTCAACCTATTTAAGTAAATGACTAGTTGGCCTAAAAGGGCTGAGTTGGAATTGAATTTCGAACTCCAAATTAAACATGAGAACCCGTTTGATTGCAAGACTATTATCAGCAAAATAATCACCCTGACTTGTTTTTTTTAGATTAGGAAAGATAATTGGCCCGAAGACCAACCCCTGCTAAACTACTAGCCTACAGGACACACCAGCCTAGTGTTGGGATGAGGATTCGAACTAAGGGCTTTGTCCTGAAATTCGGGGTGGTACTCCACTGAGTTACCACCTCTCCCTCAATCACCATGACTTGTGATAGTTTAAACTTTTTTTTTCTTGAAAATTTAAAATTAATTTTGAGTTGTGTATTTGTTTATTTTCACATCACATTTATATATAGTAAGTGAGTTAATTATGAAAATTATGTTAATATGTGTGTACACGGTTATCAAACAACTTAATAGACAACTCACATTATTAATTGAGGGTTGTACATCTGTGCGTTAATCCCCAGTTCTCGATACCACCCATCTTGTTTACCAACTCTTAAATTTATTCTCAAATGAGTTCATCTTGAACAATATAATTTTCAATTAATAATCAAAATTAAATTTAAGAATTTTAGGAATTTCCATATATATTCGTTTTGGTTAAAATCACTCTAGTCTCACGAGTCACAACAAGGTGTGGTGAGAGATTATCGCATACAAAAGTTCATCAATCTTCTTGTGTCCTTCTCTTTGTTGCTATTTCGTTTTCTTGGAGTGGTATATTTCAAGTCAAGGCTAGTAAAATGTATAGCTACTCGAAAGAGCTAGATAAGAGTCATGTAATGTTTGGATTATAAATATATTTTTAAAAATAGTGATTGAAAAGAAACTTAACCATAACTCTGAAGTATAACTGTTATATCACAAGATTTAACTTTCTGTTGCTAAATGACATCTATAGTTGTGAACTTAATATATCAACTTTTAAACTTCAAAAGAAACTAAAACTAACCATACATTTATTTATTAGGTAATGAGATCGAGTTTCACCCCTTATAAGAATGATTCCTGATTTCTCTCATCCTTGTTAGTTGTAAGAAATTTCAACTTACCTATCTAAAAAACCGTGCCTAATTAATATTTGTCTTTAAATGTCATCATTTTTAAGTAAAATTCTCTTAAAAATAGATTAGAGTTGATCAAGGTCGACCCGACCCAAAAAATGTCCGGGCTTGGTTTTCGGGACTGTCCCATCTCGATTTCAATTTTTTGGATGGGTTTAGGAAATCCAAAAATAATTATTTAGATTAAACTTGGGCCTGAAATAGCAGGGTTAGGGTAAAAATCAGCCAGAAGTTTGGCAAGACATATGGGCTGATTTTTTATAGACGGTCCGACCCGCGATTTGATCAGCTCTACTTAAGATATTATGTTCCAAATTATACTTTGACAACAGTAGAAGTAAGATTAGATGTGATCAAATGGCGGCCTAGGCAGCGCCTAAAAAAATTTTGCCCACTAGTAGGGAGGGCTGGGCCAAATTTCGGGCCAATTTTTTGTGCCAAAGCCCACTTGTTCAGGCCAAAAACAATGTTTTTTCAACCCAAAATCGGACCGGATCAATATTGAACTAAAAAGTCATTTTTAGGTTACCTAGAACTCGTCCCAAACCAAAAAAATCGGTCCCAGAAAATCAGACGAAATCCGGGTATTTTTCGAGGTGGACTCACTTTGATCAGCTCTAAGTTAGATTTAAAAAAGAAAATATAAAAGGATATTCGGCATGTTTCACGTGTGCATGTGTCCTCAAGAATAACATATTTGCATGTAAGATGAAGTCAACAAGAAGCTAGATAATTCATATCCTTCATCCTATAATATAGTTCCTGTTTTCGTTTACTAGCTGTTTCAAATTCCCACAGTAAGTCTGTAGGAATTTGTGCCTTGAATCTGGTTGAATATTGTCGAAGGGAGCTGTTCGTAGGGCCGCCCGGTCAAGTCGGGCGTGTGCCGCCCGACCGGGCGGGGTAGAAGGTCCAAGCTAAGGCTTGGAAGCAAGGGCGCCCGATGGCGTCGGGCGTGTGTGCCCGATCGGGCGAGGTATCGATCTCGACCGGGTGAGCGATCGGCCGATGGCCGCCCGATCGGGCCCGAGAACATTCCTCGTTTGGTAAAGTGGTTCGCCCGCTCGGATCGGGCGGTGGGCTTTTTGATGCGGAAATGTGTTTTTCAAGTTGGGGTATATATAGGTTTTTAACCTAATTTGCTTTGTGCAGTCATTAGTGCCAAAATACATCTGTAATCTGATATTCCTCTTCATCAATAAAATTCTTATCTCTCTCTGCCCGTGGACGTAGCCAACACACTGTTGGTGAACCACGTAAATCTGTGTGTTGTTTATTGCTTTTCTGCATTCGTTATTTGTTCTTTCTCAAATCTGTCATAACAAATTGGTATCAAGAGCTTTGTGTTCAATTCGGGTGAGAAAGATGTCTGGGATGAATGTGAAAATTTATAAATTCACTAGGAGAAACAGTTTCAGCCTATGGCAAATCAAGATGCGGGCTTTACTGAAACAACAGGGGTTGTGGGCACCGTTGGCAAAGAAGTCAACGAATTCAGTTACCGCTGCGATGGTCGTTCTAGAGGAAAAGGCGCATTCAATGATTATGTTGTGTCTGGCTGACGACATAATCACTGAAGTCGCGGAGCAGGAAACTGCCACTGGTCTATGGTTGAAGTTGGAGAGTTTGTATATGACAAAATCTCTAACCAACAAGTTGCTTTTGAAGCAACGTCTGTTCAGCCTGCGTATGCAGGAAGGTATGTCTCTGAGGGACCATCTAGATAAATTGAATACTATCCTACTAGATCTTCGTAATATTGATGTTAAAGTAGATGATGAGGATGCTGCTTTAAATCTGTTAGTATCTTTGCCCTTATCGTATGAGAATTTTGTGGATTATTTTATTGTTGGGAAAGATAGTCTGTCATTAGAAGAAGTAAGATATGTCTTCATACTATAGAGGTTCGCCATAAGGCGTCTGGTACAGGTACAGTCGATAAGGCTGCTGGATTAGTAGCCAGTGGTAACGGACAGGGGAATTCGGGGTGAAAATCCAGGAAACCATCTTCTAGTCCTAAACCTAGTGATGTCTGTAATTACTGTAAGGAAACTTGGCATTGGAAAAGGGAATGTCCTAAAAAGAACAATCAGGGAGATAAATCCAGGTCTGGGTCTGGTTCTGCTGCTGTTGCAGCAGAAAATTCTAGTTCTGATGATGATATTGCTTTAGTTGTTAATGAACAAACACATTGCAGTGATGTGTGGGTTTTAGATTCTGGAGCGTCTTGTCATATGTGTCCACGCAGGGAGTGGTTTATGAACTATAAACAGGTTGATAGAAGTGTTACTATAGCCAACAGTGAGGTCTGCAAGACAGTTTGTATAGGGTCCATCAGAATTAGGACATGTGATGGCAAAGTCTGTACTTTGAATGATGTTAGGCATGTTCCACAGGTCACAAAGAATCTAATTTCACTTAGTCTGTTAGACAAGAAAGGGTTCAGTTTCAAAGGTGAAGGTGGAGGGTTGTATGTCTATTAGGGGTGTTTAGAAAAACCCGACCCGAACTACCCGACCCGAAAACCCGCTAACCCGCCCAAAAAATACCGGGTCAAAATCTAATTTTTTGGATTTTATCGGGCCGGGTACCCGACCTGGTAAAAACAAGGAAATCCAAGTCGGGTAATGGGCCACAGATACAAGACTGGCGGGTACCCGGTACCCGGATTTCCTTGTTTTTCTTTCATTTCGGACCAGCAAACTGTCAAACTTTTGCCCTTTTGTTTTGACCTACAACAATAATACAAGACAATAACACAGCCCAATAGGAAAATAAAATCGCAAAACCCTCAGTCCTCACCTCACAACCTCACTCCACAGTCCACACTCCACAACAAACAGTCAAACGTTTCACTCACACCATCACAGTGGCAGTGGCATAATCAACAAAAGGTTATGATTTGTTTGAAGTTTGGCACTTGGTAGTGGGCTAGTTTTATGTTTCAAGTATTAATTGCAATTGGCTAGTCACTAGTGTTAGCTAAAAAAAAAAAGTAAAAACGAGCCGGGTACCCTATGACTCGACCCGGGAAAACCGGGTACCCGGTTTTCCCGGATCGGGTCATGGGCCGACTTTTTAAGTACCCAGATATGCGGTACCTGAAAAGCCGGGTACCCAGTTATGAACACCCCTAATGTCTATAGGGGGTTCAAAGATAATTCTGAAAGGAGTTAAACGGGAGACATTGTATGTGTTGCAAGGGTCTACGTTATCTGAGTCTGGGTTGTTACATTGGCTGTTTGTGATAGTGTTGAGAAACAGGTGGAGCACAGAGGCACTCTAGTTTGGAGTGGTGGTTCACGTCAGGGAAAAGTCTATCAACACGCACAATCAGAACATGGAATTCCGTGTTCTTCGTCGTCAAAATCGGGTCAGTCAAATTTGGCTCTTGGTCAGCATGTAAGGTTTGGGTCTTTGGGAACTCTCCCCGAAGGGACGGTTGTGAAGACACGGCGGGTTTTGCACTGTATGTCGGAGAGGTGAATATATTTGGGTCGTCCAAGGAAGGTGTTACTTGTGCCAGGAAAGAGTATAAGCAACACATCTGTGCGAATTTGGTTCCACAGGGTAAGTTCCAAGGTTGCTTGGACTTACAAGCTGATCGAGGTTGTAAGTTGCCATTTTGGGGGCAAGTTTGGGGCCCTTAGGGGCTAATCTGGTTTGGGGTCCCTTTGGGGCCAATCTGGTGTCCTTAGGGGACAAATCTGGTTCTGGTTGTCCTTCATGGACAAATATGATTTTTTGGTTGTCTTTCGGGGTAAATCTGGTTCCAGGGAGCATCATGGCATTGTGTTCAATGTATCTGTCATCTGGTTATCTGGTTATCTGTTGATCTGGTTTATTGTGAGAGGATTTAAGTCAAGGTGGAGATTTATAGGAATTTGTGCCTTGAATCTGGTTGAATATCGTCGAAGGGAGCTGTTCGTAGGGCCGCCCGGTCAAGTCGGGCGTGTGCCGCCCGACCGGGCGGGGTCGAAGGTCCAAGCTAAGGCTTAGAAGCAAGGGTCCCCGATGGCGTCAGGCGTATGTGCCCTATCGGGCGAGTGATCGGGGCGATGGCCGCCCGATCGGGCCCGAGAACATTCCTCGTTTGGTAAAGTGGTCTGTCTGATCGGCGGATGTCGCCCGACCCGATCGGGCGGTGGGCTTTTTGACGCGGAAACGCGTTTTTCGAGTTGGGGTTTAAATAGGCTTTTAACCTAATTTGTTTTGTGCGGTTATTAGTGCCAAAATACATGTAATAGCCCTATATTTAAGAGCGTTTATTTAAAAGCTAATTATAATTATTAAGTTAATTATGTTTCAGATATACTTATTTTATTTGAGTTTGGAGTGTGAATATATTTTATTCGTCGTGTTGTAATATATTTATTTATTTAATTTTACAAAGTTCTTATTAATATTATTATTATATATTTTGGGGTTGTGTGAAATTAGTTGAGCGGTATTTGGCCAAATTCGAAACCAAAGTCGGTTTTCCATTTCTTTTTTTTTTCTCCTAGTCGGTCTAATTTGGAGAACCCAAAACCCATCTTTATCTCTCTCACCTGTGACATTCTCACCCAAACCCCAAAGAAACCCGAAAACCCAAACCCCAAGTTGTTTCTCTCTCTTCGGTTCCTCACCTCACCCCCCCTTAAGCTCACAGGAGTTCACCTCCCCTTGCAGTGGCGGAGCCAGGATTTCAAAATCGGGGGGTCACAAAAATTATCGCAGATCGGGTTGTTTTCCCATTGCCTTTGATTTTTTTGATCTGGGTGTATCACTCATCGTTTCCTATATTCATTATTTAATACAAATTAACACATGAACTAACTATTAAACTGTATGAAAATCAATCATTAAAATACCATCATAAAGAAACTAAATCATCATAGAAAATTATAAATTAATTAACACCACCTAAATTATACAAATTCACAAATTCATACATTGCCTTGAATAGCCTAATTTATCACACAATCTAAACTCAAAGATATTATCTTTATTATTATTACAAAATAGCCTTGAAAATCCAAAAATAATATAATAACAACATACAAAAATCTGGATTTTTTTTAGCAGACTAGTTAATGATTTCTTATTTGAATTCTTACTCAAATATCTAATGGTAAACTACAAAATCAGAATCTTAAAACTAAGAATAGTAAAATTAGTCCAAAACAAACCTTCAAATTTTTGAATCGATGAAAAAATCCTTCAATTTCCTTCCTTGAAGTAAATTGAATTGATAATGGAAATATGAAATTAAACTTTCGAGATAGAAAACTGGAGTAGATGAATATGAATGCAGACTTTAATCAGTAGAGAGATGAGTATTAGAAAGGATGGAGGGAGAGAGTGATAAGTTTTAAAAATTGAAAGATTTTTTAATTTTTTAAGTTGTTTTAATTAAAAGCCTGATGGGATTATGGGAATTGGGACCCAAAGTTAAAGTAAGTCTGCAATTGGCAGATAAGATATAGGATTACAACTGTACAAGACCCAAACTTTCCTTCTTTTCTGGCGCTGAACTTGCTTGGGCGCAACAATTTTTTTTTTTTTACGAAAAATCCTTAATTTTTTTTTTTAATTCACGGGGTCACGTGACCCCACGTGACCCATGCTAGCTCCGCCAGTGTCCCCTTGCCGGTGCTTCCCCTAAGCTCGCCGGAGCTTTCCCGTTCCTCTGCTCGCGTCGGTGTTGCGTGTTTTCACTCTCCTCTTTGCGGTGTTGCTGCACCTGAGCTTCTTGGTGGTCCTGTCATTGCCACCGCGTGCTGCTGCGGTGATGTTGTTGTTGTGTCGTTGCTGCTGCTGTCCCGTTCTTTCTCTTCCAGATTTTTATTGGTGCCGCAGGTGGGTGAAGCCACCCTAAGCCGACGCTACAAGGTGGTGTTCTTGTCTTCTCTTTCCTCTTGTGTTATTGTTGTTGTAGTTATTGTTGTGATGGTTGTTGTTGTGTTGTTCACGAGTCGACGGTGCTGCATGGTGGTGTTGCCACCGTGGCTCAGATGTGCTCGGCTGCGTTGTTGTTATTGCCTTGTTGTCCTGTTCATCGATTCACTCGTGCGCCGCCTGTGTTGCTGCTGCTGGTGGCCACCGCCGCTGCGCGGTGGTGCTCTTGCCTTCTCCTCCCACCTTGTGTTGATTCTATAGTTTGGTATTAACCCCTCCAACCTCTCTTTCGATTTGAGTTTTGTTCTATTTGAAATTAGACCATGATTAGGAGTTTGATTATGAGATTGTGATTACTTGATTGATATTATTTGGACTATGGAATTTGAGTGTCGTATGTTGTAAGTGTAAATGTCTACTCTTTGAAGAGTTAGAATTAGCTATAAACTGTGGTAATTGGATTGGGTTTTTGGATTGAGTCTTAATTTTAATTTAGATTTATGTTCTGGTGAATTATTTCTTAGTTGAGTAAGTTTGAATCCATTTTCTTGTTATTATTATTACTGTAGTTGGAGTGGTTATATTTGATACTAAGTTTAGGAGTTATGAAAATGGGTTTCATTAAGTTTTATATTGGGATTTAGTTTGATCAGTATAGTAGGTTGTATTAAGAAAGAGATTAAATAGAGTTAATTAGATACTGATGTTGTGAGTTGGATTAGTAGAATGGGTTGCATATAAGGGTTGTGGTTAGTTCATGGAAGAGCTTAGAAAGTATGAGTGAATCAATTTGTTTATCTAAATTGTTGTGAGTTTGGTTAATGATTATTGTTATTGTTTGGAAGTCGTTGTTGGAGTGTGTATATGGAGATAATTTATGAAGTTCGAGCTATAGTTGGTGATCCAGAATGTCGAATTATTGGGAATCGTTTCAAGGTACACACATGTCCTTCCACCTTCGAACCTACATCCGTGTTTTATGTGATTTCATGTGCTAAGCTTAATAAGGCTTTTATATAAACACGAAATTATTCAAAGTGTTATTTATGTGTTTACAAGAGTTGTTGACTACATATCTGGTTTTAAGCTATGAGCCAAAGCTAAATATGTAATGAGTTTTATTGAGTGAAATCTTGATTATGGAGAACTGATTGGAGGTAGTTGAATCCTTCAAGAATATAAATGTGTGTTATTATTAAATTTGCATGTTTTCCACATTGAATTTATAATAGATTTTCTTATGCCTAGTAAGTTGATCTTTTATATGAAAGTGTAGCTATGAGAATTAAAGCAAGGATCTTTAGTATATCTAACTATATAAGTGGTTTTACAACAAGTACTCCGATTTACGAACTAGGTCGGGACATCGACTCGATATCTTTATGAACTCGCTTTCGATTTAAACTATAGTTATATTTGAAAGTTCCGGAGGAAAAGAAAGGAATTTTGATCAAGGATGTTGAGTTAAAATTTCAGGTTTAAGACAATTGTTAAAATATTTGTGATATAAGTTTTATATAGAATTCTGAAAGTATGAAAGACTCTTTATTATGGTTTGAGATTTGATTATATATGATCATGAACTTTGAAAATTATGAATTTGAGTTATGAGCAAATATGGACGCATGAAGTTATAAATCAGGTTTTTCAAGTTCTATTAATGACGAGGAGGATCTTTACTCCTACTTAAATTTTTATGAAGAAGTTCTCATAGAAAAAGTCTCTCAAATTTGGGTCAATTTAATGAACATTATTTTCGGATTTAAGTTCGGAAACACGTAAGTATTGAGTCTTGTAAAACAAGTTATATCTTTATGGAATATCATAGATGAATTATGTTTTATGGAGTTTGGAATCTAAGTTAGAATGAGTTTGGTATGAGATGGGTACTTGTGAAGTTTTGTTTAAGAAATACAAATGTCGCTTTGAGGGTATTATTAGAAGTAGACAACTATCCCAAGATTTACTTATGGCGTATAAACAAGGTTGAATGGTATCACCCGAAGATATCTCCGGAAATACTATGGAGCTCGGTTATATAAGAATGAAGGTCTATGGTGTCATAATTGAAGGACAAACGGGAGGTTCTAACCAAAAAATGAAGATGTTATGTGATGGAATTAGATTAGATAGTTAGAGAATAGTGACTTGGATGTGAATTTCAAAGGTCAAATATTGATTTATGGGTTAATGGAGTGGTTACGAGAGGTTTGTGAGTATTAGAGATAGGAGATATTAAATATTGAGGAGTAGGATTTGAGATATGAATGTCGTATCAGTGAAATAAAGGATCCATATCTTGGTGGTGGTTTAAAGGAGTATTGATTAGAGAGATATACTTTATAATACTTATGAAATAATAGATCATATCCGCAAAAGGGGTCAAGTAAAAGAGTTTGGAGCATAATTTCTTCTATTAGATAAGTAAGATTATATAAATGGAGGTTGAAAAAAAAAATATAACTCTAGATAATAGAGAGATTGGTAATTAAAGATATATATAATGACAATACTAAGCGTATGGTATTAAGACTAATATAAGCTTTCAGTACAAATACATGGGACGTATGGTTGTGAATTATAAATTTAAGAAGGATCATAACAACAAGTTTGAGTATTGGGAAATACTAAAGTTAAGATGGAAAATTTCATCATAGAATATTTAATTATAACATGGAAATATGGAGTGAGATATTTTGACTTGCCATAGCAATTGTAGGTGATTTATGATAATGTAATAAGGTCATATTCTTGCAATGAGAGTTCATGTATTTGGGGATAAGAAAACCTTTAAGGGGAAAATTCATATCATGAGAATTTTGGAATGCGATAGTTTAGATGCTATAAATTAAAGACGGAAGTCCAAGTACAAAGAGAAACTATTTTGATGAAGGGAATTGCCAAAACATGTTAGAGGATGCCTTATAGTCTACAAGTAAAATATTACAGGTTAATTGTACGAGCTTAGAATTGGGTCTCGATAATAGTTAATTATCTTATAAGTCTTTGAGAAACATATTATATATTTTGATTATGTTATGGGTTCGACTGCGAAAAAACATTTGATTTCGAATACGTTTTATGTATATTACGTCCTTTAAAAAATATTTGAGGTAAGTAAGATTATTATGAGAACAAGAGTATAAGTTTTGAAAAATATAAGTTTATGTTATTGAGAAAATAAGGATTATGATTTAGTTATTGTTTTATGGGGTAAGTAAACAACATTTGTGGAGCGAGTTGCTCAATATGTGTTATAGAGCGGGTATTGCTTCTTTGAGTAGTCATGATCTAAAAGTTCTTGAGGTTAAGCTTCGGAAATTCCTAATTCGGAGTACCGAGCAGGAAGTTATGTTCATTTTAAGTTCAATGTTTTTGCTGCAATTATTTTGACAAAAGTTTCACATGTTCGAGTTAACTAACCTTTAATAAAGTTTAAATGAGCCCACTAAGTGCCTATATGACCTTCACAATCAGTAAAGAATTGATTATTTCCTTATATCTCTATACCTAACTAATGTGTGAAATTGTTAACGTAAAACAAAAGATTCAGAAGAAGATTTAAGGCTTGCAATCATTAACAAAACTATAGTTGTTGTGATTTTTTTTCCTCTCCATGGATGAATATGTATTCTTTGGAACATGTATAGTATTGATAAACTGTACACTTAAACTATTTATGCAAATAAACTACGAATACAAGTGGTATCGATAAAATGTGCATTTAAACTATTTATGTAATTAAATTATGAATACAAGTGGGTAAAGGCCGATACCAAATAAGGTACGGTATGAACAACAACCCTTGGAGGATGGGTGATCTCCTTCCGAACCCTAAGTGGGTGGGTGAAGTCCAACAGATATTAAAATTGGGACATGTCCTGGTTAAGGCCTGCAAGCATAATTATTTAAAATGGTGGGGTGACGACCTCCATTAGCTTAGAGACAGTCGGCTCCTTGTGTAAGGAGCCCCTCTCTATTCGTGTTCACTTTACCCAAGTAATTAATAGACCTAAATGGTTTTGCATGATCTAAGTGGTGATCTTCACTATATAAATTCTTACTTTAATGCGATTGTGCAAGGATAGTGATCCTGAAATTTTAAGCAAGCACCTTACTTGTGAAGCATACTGAATTCTAGCATGAATTGTATGTGAATGGCCTTAAGCCACCAAAAATGAAGTTTAGGGGTGAACTTATGTGTTCAACTGTTGTTGAACTTTATCCTATGGAAATAAACTTATTATCTGTAGTAGATGTATGTGTACTCTTTATCGGACTTTCTAGTTAAGGGTTGCTGGTGCTGTAATAAAACCATATCTAATTATTTGATTTTAAATATTTTGTTTGCAACTTAACACTTGTGCCACGTAATAGCTCCGGATGACTAATGTATATTTCCGCAACGCGCCCTAAGGCTTTTATGATGCTTTGAATTTTGGGGTTGTTCCACTTGATGAGTAATAAACTGCGCAACTATATTTTTAAGCCACTAAAATGAATTTCTGGTTGGACAGTGTGTGTACTCAGTTTTTCTGATTTTGTTCTTGGAACCTGTCCTGATGGGGACAGAATTCATTGTTAGTGATTCTTCAGGATTGATGTCGAGGACTTGGAATATGTTTATTGAGCAAGAAGAAGATTTTTATGTTATGAAATGGTGGGCTGAGGTTATAGTTAGATGCCTTGTTTGGAAGTATTCTGTAATTTGATATTCGGTTTTCAAGTTGTTCTGTTGTGGGCCCCTAACCCACAGATCCAGGATCGTTTTTATAGGTTTTGTTTCCGCTGCGAATATATGTAAATTCGAGGTTTGTTAAGTGTTGATTGTGTTTTGTATATCTTAAGTTGATTATTTAGCAGCTCGAAAGTGCGGGCTGTTTCAATACATCTGTAATCTGATATTCCTCTTCATCAATAAAATTATTATCTCTCTCTGCCCGTGGACGTAGCCAACACACTGTTGGTGAACCACGTAAATCTGTGTGTTGTTTATTGCTTTTCTGCATTCGTTATTGGTTCTTTCTCAAATCTGTCATAACAAAGTCTTTATTTACAGTAATTATTTACTTTATGTTAATTCCCTTGGTTATTTTTACTCATTTTAGTTACTTTAATTGGGTGATCAAACAATAAGTTCAATTTACCAAAGAATTTCAATTAATGTTGTTTTGCCTCTTTTTAGAAATCAAAAATTTTAAAAAGAACCAATTACTCCCCAATACAACAAGTATAACATAAGATATATATTGTGATAATTTCCACTTTTCTTAATTTCCGTGAGATTTGAGAAATACAAACTATGGACTTGTTTGGTTACCGTTGGAACTTACTTCTCATGGGAAGTCTTATTTCATGGGAAGGAAATTCCCTAGTATATTTCCTAGGAAATGGCTTTGGGTGTTTGGTTGATCATAGGAATTTGTAATTAACACAGGAATTTCTAATCACTAAGGGGGGGATTGGTGATTAATTTCCTACACTACATAGGAATTTCCATTTCCTTGGAAATTCTATTTCCCATGAATTCCCTATTTCTTGCATACCAAACAACTACCCTATTTTGCACTTCCTAGGAAATCCAAATTCCAAGAGGTGAACAAACGACCTTATATTATAGAACAAAAAGAGTGTAACACCCCGACCATCCGAGCTGCTAGCTAATCACACTTAAGATACACAAAACACAATCAACACTTAACAAATCTCGAATTTACATTTATTCGCAGCGGAATCAAAACCTATAAAAATGATCCTGGATCTGCGGGTCTAGGTCCCACAACAAAACAGCTTGAAAACCAAATATCATATTACAGAATATTTCCAAATAAGTCATCTAACTATAACCTCAGCCCACCATTTTATAACATAAAAATCTTCTTCTTGCTCGATAAACATACTCCAAGTCCTCGACATCAACCCTGCAAAATCACTGACAATGAACTCTCCCCCCACCAAGACAGGTTCCAAGAACAAAATCAGAAAAGCTGAGTATACACACTGTCCAACTAGAAATTCATTTTAGTGGCTTAAAATATAGTTGCGTAGTTTATTACTCCAAGGGTTGTTGTTCATACCGTACCTTATTTGATATCGGCCTTTACCCACTTGTGTTCATAATTTACTTACATAAATAGTTTAAATGCACAGTTTAACGATACCACTTGTATTCGTAGTTTATTTGCATAAATAGTTTAAGTGTACAGTTTATCAATACCACAAATGTTCCAAAGAAAACATATTCATCCATGGAGAGGAAAAAGAATCACAACAACTATAGTTTTGTTAATGATTGCAAGACTTAATTAAATCTTCTTCTTAAATTTTTGTTTTACGTTAACAATTTCACATATTAATTAGGTAAAAAGATATAAGGAAATAATTAATTCTTTACTGCTTGTGAAAGTCATATAGGCACTTGGTGGGATCATTTAAACTTTATGAAAAGGGTTGAGTTAACTTGAACATGTGAAACTTTTGTCAAAATAATTGCAGCAAAAACATTGAACTTAAAATGAACATAACTTCCTGCTCGGTACTCCGAATTAGGAATTTTCGAAGCTTAACCTCAAGAACTTTTAGGTCATGACTACTCAAAGGAGCAATACCCGCTCCATAACACATATTGAGCAACTCGCTCCACAAATGTTGTTTACTTTCCCCATAAAACAATAACTATATCATAATCCTTATTTTCTCAATAACACAAACTTATATTTTTCAAAACTTATACTCTTGTTCTCAATTCGTATCGCACATTCAATTCCAAAGTGTATCAACGACTAAAACTTCCGGCCGTAAATTAATACTTATAAAACAAAACAGAGTTGAAATGTAATTAACATATCCAAAATACCTGAAAATAATCTTATTATAACACAAACTCGAATCTCAAAATAATCTTACTTACCTCAAATATTTTTTTTAAAGGAAATAATATACATAAAGTGTATTCGAAATCAAATGTCTTTCCGCAGTCGAACCCATAACATAATCAAAATGTAAAATATGTTTCTCAAAGACTTATAAGATAATTAACTATTATCGAGACCCAATTCTAAGCTCGTACAATTAACCTGTAATATTTTACTTGTAGACTATAAGGTATCCTCTAACACATTTTGGCAATTCCCTTCATCATAATAGTTTCTCTTTGTACTTAGACTTTCATCTTTAACTTATAGCATCTAAACTATAGTATTCCAAAATTCTCATGATATGGATTTTCCCCTTAAAGGTTTTCTTATCCCCCAATACATGAACTCTCATTGCAAGAATATGACCTTATTACATTATCATAAATCATCTACAATTGCTATGGCAAGTCAAAATATCTCACTCCTTATTTCCATGTTATAATCAAATATTTTATGATGAAATTTTCCATCTGACCTTTAGTATTTCCCAATACTCAAACTCGTTGTCTTGTTCCTTCTTAAGTTTATAATTTACAACCATACGTCCCATGTATTTGTACTGAAAGCTCATATTAGTCTCAATACCATACGCTTAGTATTGTCATTATTATATAACTCTAATTACCAAGCTCTCTATTATCTAGATTTACTTCTTTTTTTCCAACTTCCATTTATATAATCTTACTCATCTAATAGAAGAAATTATGCTCCAAACTCTTTTACTTGACCCCTTTGCGGATATGATCTTTTATTATATAAGTATTGTAAATTATATCTCTCTAATCGATACTCGTCTAAACCACCACCAAGATATGGATCCTTTATTTCACTGATACGACGTTCATATCTCAAATCCTACACATCCTCTGAACTCACAAACCTCTCGTAACAACTCCATTAACTCATAAATCAATATTTGACCTTTGAAATTCACATCCAAATTAACTATTCCCTAACTATCCAATCTATGTCCACCACATAACATCTTCATTCTTAGTTAGAAACCTCCCAACAATTACTTCGTCCTTCAATTATGACATCACAAATCTTCATTCTTATATAACCAAGCTCCATAGTATTTCCAGAGATATCTTCAGGTGATACCATTCAGCCTTGTTTATACGCCATAAGTAAATTTTCGGATAGTTGTCTACTTCTAATAATACCCTCAAAGCGACAATTGTATTTCTTAAACAAAACTTCACAAGTATCCATCTCACAGAAAACTCATTCTAACTTAGATTTCAAACTCCATAAAAGATAATTCATCTATGATATTCCATAAAGATATAACTTGTTTTACAAGACTCAATACTTAGGTGTTTTCGAACTTAAATCCGAAAATAATGTTCATTAAATTGACCCAAATTTGAGAGACTTTTTCTATGAGAACTTCTTCATAAAAAAAAAATTAGGTAGGAGTAAAGATCTTCCCTGTCATTAGTAGAATTAGAAAAAACCTGATTTATAATTTCACGAGTCCATATTTGCTCATAACTCAAACTCGTAATTTTCAAAGTTCATGATCAAAATCTCAAACCATAATAAAGAATCTTTCATACTTTCAGAATTCCATATAAAACTTATGTCCCAAATATTTTGACAATTGTCTTATACCTGAAATTATAACTCAACATCTTTGCTCAAAATTCTTTTGTTTTCCTCTGAAACTTTCAAATATAACTATAGTTTAGATCGAAAGCGAGTTCATAAAGATATTGAATCGACGTTCCGGCTTAGTTTGTAAATCGGAGTACTTGTTGTAAAACCAACTTATATAGTTAGATATACTAAAGATACTTGCTTTAATTCTCATAGCTACACTTTTATATAAAAGATCAACTTACTAGGCATAAGAAAATCTATTATAAATTCGATGTGGAAAACAAGTAGATTTAATAATAACACACATTAATATTCTTGAAGGATTCAACTACCTCCAACCAGTTCTCCATAATCAAGATTTCACTCAATAAAACTCATTACATATTTAGCTTTCGTTCATAGCTTAAAACCAGATATGTAGTCAACAACTCTTGTAAACACACAAATAACAATTTGAATAATTTCGTGTTTATATAAAAGGCTTATTAAGCTTAGCACATGAAATCACATGAAACACGGATGTAGGTTCGAAGGTGGAAGGACATGTGTGTGCCTTGAAACGATTCCCAATAATTCGACATTCTGGATCACCAACTATAGTTCGAACATCAGAAATTATCTCCGTATACACACTCCACCAACGACCTCAAAACAATAACAATAATCATTAACCATCCTCACAACAATTTAGATAAACAAATTGATTCACTCATACTTTTTAAGCTCTTTCATGAACTAACCACAACCCTTATATGCAACCCATTCTACTAATCCAACTCACAACATCAATATCTAACTCTATTTAACCTCTTTCTGATTTCAGAGAGTATTATCAAACAACATAATTTATAAAAATCAGTTTTTATAAACTTAAGAGGATTAATTCATATTAGAAGCTTCAATCCATTAAGAAATATAAAATATTCAATCTTTAAGTTTAGCAACTCTTATCATAACTATATTTGCTAATCAATAACAAAATTGAGAACCAAATTTATTTCTAAAATCAGAATATAAAATCCAATTGCATCAAACTTGAATTGGAATCAAAGAAGAGGAGGAATTAAGAAAATTTCGCTTATACCTTCATATGAAAAGGAATACCAAAACAATGGCAGCAACAAAGCAAACAGGTTAGCAATGACAACATTGGCAAACAAAACCAACCACGGCAGCAGCGCAACACAAAGTACAGCAGCAGTGCTGAACTTGTGTAGGGCATAACTCATAGCTCCGAACTCCGAATTAGGCGATTTTGCTCAAATTCATTAACTCGAAGAGATCTACAACTTTGATGCAGCAACAAAGAGTAAAATTGGATTACATGTTGTTGATAATTGAGGCAACAGATTTTCGAAAAAACAGTGGAGAAAGATATGAAGGCAGCAACACCAAACTTGCAAAGGCCATAACTCATAGCTCCCAACTCCGAATTGGGCGATTTTTGAGTCTAAATTCAATAACTAGAAGAGATCTACGACTTTCATGCAGCACATATTCCCAAAAACCAACTGCATGCTGAAGATTTTGACCAAAGAACTCGGCATCAACTCAAGGACAAAGGAGATCAGAGGAGAGAGAAAAGAGGGTTTGGGGTTTTATTTTGGGTTTGGGGTTTCTCCAATTCTCAACCACTTGGGTAATTAAATTAAAATGTTGAAGTTTTTGATCTATGTGAGATATGACTTGGCTTTTGGTTATGAAGACACAAAGAGCAAGATGATGTTTTGTATCCCATGAAACGTGACACGAAGAGAGAGAGAATTAGAATGAGAGCTTAAAACTCTTATAACATTTGACACCTCAACTACATTGAGAGATACAATTGTTTTTTTTTTTAAAAAAATTCTAGTCCTAAAACCATATAAGAAAGAGTCATTTTATAATATAAAATACAGTTCCTTTTTGTCATGAAACCATAAACTTTATTAACAAAATCCATCTAACTATGCTCAAATATTATTTTTAAGTCAAGATAGATAATTAACATCTAATTAAACCTGCTTAAAAATATGGGCTATTACAAAGAGTTTTCACGTAAGGAGAGATCATCTAATTTTTTACCAAATGGATGAAGATTGCTGCTTACAGCTTACCCCATGTCTAACAAGATCATGTTTCATTCTTTGCCCTAATTTGTATTACAATTTATGCTTTCAAGTTAATTGACCAATTTTAGTCAAACTTTTAAGGGCATTATTCGAATTGAAGGTAATAAATTAAGGGACTAACTTAAGAAAAACTAGCAAAATAAATAGGTTTCATGGTACGTAGATTTGAGAAAATACTGACGGTATAGCGGAGAATATTTGAGTAATCCTAAAGGTTGATACAATGATACCCCTCATGATAGTGATAGATATTAAATTTAATATTTTGAAGAGAGAAAATATCCCTACAACTATTGCATTTATTATACTTTCTCTTTATCTCTTTTTGTCAACTCTCAGTTCGGAATTCCATCAATTATTCGTTTATCAAAAAATGAAACTATTTCGGCCAAATCTCGTACACCCTTAATTATAGATGTTGCGTAAAAAACATCTATATAACCGCGGTTAGCAGTCACTTTATCATTGTCCTAAACAGACTGAAAAGACAATTTTCTAATTAAGATTTCTATTATAGACTTAGTTACAGGTTTAAATGTGTCGTAAGCTGGTATGAGTAATGTATACTTCCATAAGCTATATCTAAAGTTGACTAAATTTAGCCATAAATATTAGTATTTCCTTAGTTCCTTTGTTACAAATTAATTTGAACACTTTTTTTTTGGGATTGATTACACTAATATTTTAACGCTTCTTTTTTATCAATTTAGTGTCACTCTTCTTCTCAAGAAAAAAAACTTTGGTGACTCTTATTACCCTTAACAATCTAATAAAATAACTATTGCCGACCACTTTATAACTTATTTTCCAGGATTAGATGCTATTTTAAGTTTTCGATTAATGACTCAAGGACAGAGGGAGTGCATTCATTGTAGACCCAAGACCATTTTTTATCATTTGCTCATTTGGAATTCTCTCTATAATGCAAATTTTGCACATTTGGAGATAACAAGGCGCAATGAAAGAAAAATTAGTATTAGATGTACCATATCTACTATACACCCAAATGTATAATAAATACTTATAAGAATGGAGGGAATAAAATAATTTTTTTCTTTGCTTTCTTCATTTTGCTAAACCAGAAGTGTTCCAATTATTTTGTTATTTTTATAGCACCAACTGATCGTGAAGGCATGAATATACCTCCAGAGTCCAGACTTGATCACCATTCAATTATCATTTTCTTTTTCTATTTTGACAATTATCTCCTTAGGCCGATGGGCCAGGCCGTTCTACGCAGTATCTTCATAATACTTGTATGATAACATACGATGGCTTTAGTGGCCCAAAACAAAGAAAAATAGAGTAGCACATGAACCACAAGAATGCTCCGTTTATGTACGTTTATCATGATATTATGTCACATAGACTTTAAACACTGTTAAAAGTACTTCACCTTGATCATTCTTTTTCATTACTATGATAAGTCAAATATTACAATGCTTTTGAATTCTCAGGGTAAATTTCAAAATATCCACCTCTAATCAAATTTGTGCATTGACAAATGTAAAATTAAAACAAGATAGCAAATAATAAAAGAAGTACTAAAGCTGAATAACAAATAATAAAAGAATTACTTTATCCGTTCTCTTTCTATTGCAACAATTTAGTTTTACGATTGCCAATGCACAACTATTAATACATTTGATTACTTTTGAGTAAAAATTACAAAAAAATTGATATTTTAAAAGTATATTTCGAGACGAATCTAAAAAGACCCCATAAGATTATATCTTTCTTACGTAAAAATTACAATGAATCGTGAAAGGGTGATGCATAAATAATATAACAACTCAATTATTCCCATATAAAAAAAAGAGGTAAGTTGTTAAATATGGGCTTGGGTCGCGCCCATCATAAGAAGAGAGAGTCCATTTCACAAGAGTAAAGAGTTTCACACCTTAAAACCATATATTATAAAGTGAAACCCATATTTCTTCTTTTATTGTTGCAGACACTTACATGTATTGTGCGCTAATATATCATAACTTCACCATTCCCCCTCACATATCAGGTCCCTTTAAATTGGCCTAGAGTAAATTAACGGTCCCAACTATGGGCCTGACTCTAATACCATGTTAAATATGGGGTGGGCCGCGCGAAAGAGAGAGATTTCCATGGTGGGGATTGGTGAAGAAAACATGCATATGAACTTTCCGTTTGCACCACGAAGGACTCCTCAAATGGCAGAGGTGAGGTTGAGTTGGCTCACGGAAGCGTCAACATTCCATTTTAGAAGATCATATGAGGGAGGAGTACATAGCTTGTTTGAAGTAGGCGAGGGAATGGCATAGGAAGAGCTCCATGAGAGGCAACAAGTGTTACAAATAATTTTATTACATGAGTATGGGAAGGGATCCCCTACCCTTTAATCCACCGTCCCAATCTTGTTAGGATCATATCACAAATTTAGGGTTTTGATGATGAGACATTGTTGAAGATTCTTGAATTTCTTTTTTTCCAAAGTGACCATGCAATGATGAAGAATGAAGCCCACCATATTTTCTTGAAAAAAGGTTTTAAACTCGGCCTAGCCCACTGATGAAAAGAGTCTTTAAGAGATGAAGGCACCACCCACTTGTAATCTCAAATATTGCACCACCAATTCCTGATTTCCCATGAGAACTTGCAGTGAATAAGAAGGTGATCATTTGTTTTCGAATATGAGAAGCATAAGGGACAAATATCTTCAGTGATTGGAATGATTTGCAGACGGGCTAACTTAGCCCTTGTGTTCAATTTCCCAAGACAGGCTAGCCATACAAAAATTTCCACACGAGGTGGCACAAGCCCTTTCCATATTCCTTTAAGGATTTTTTGATTTTTACCACCTTATAAATAGCCCGTTTTACACTTTACCACCTTTTGGTTTTTTTTTTCAATTTTACCACCTTAAAGTTTCCAACTCGTTAAAAATCACCACCTTGACTCAACTCCGACGAAGAATCCAGCGAGGGGGGTCCCAAATAACGGTTTTATGTTTAGTTCCCCCTCCCCCCCCCAAATTTTCCCCTTTACCGTCGATTTTTCATTTCCTCTTCATTAAAACCCCAATTTTGTCTTTCAATCCCTCTAAAAATCCAAATTTCTTTGATGAAAATTTAAATCAAGTTAGGGATTACCATTTTTTGATAAATGCGACCTTAATCAAAGGATAAATTGGAGATTCCGCTACTGTTAAAGTTGTGATTTTTCCGCCCAGTTTAATAGGCTAGGGTTCTTCCTCAATTTTGGGCATTTCTTGTTCATTGAATTTTTTGGTAAATTGGGCCTAAATTGGGGCATCTATGATGTTCTTTAGCGTAATGCTTGCTTTGATTTACATTCATCTTCATTATTATCGGCCCATAACGTCTCAGTCTTCTTTCCAAAACCACCAAAAGTGCAACTATGGAATTCCTCTTGCTGCAAAAGTCGAAATAAAGGAGAAGAGAGATGAGTTTGGTATTCTGGATTTTTGGTGAAGTGGAGGAGAGAGAGGGTAAAAGAATCTCTATAAATGTCCAAGAGGAGTTTATGACTTTACAGAGAGGTTGAAGATAAAAAAAGTGAATTGTTTAAGGAAATGGAATGGTGAAGGAAGAAAGACAAAGACAAAGAAATTAGGAAGTGATAGACTAAAATAGGGGGAAAAGTTTTTTAATCTGAAATGTGGGCCCTCCCTCACCGGATTCTTGGTCGGAGCACGAGTTAGGTGGTAATTTTTAGTGAGTTGGAAAGTTTAAGGTGGTAAAATTGAAAAAAAAAACAAAAGGTGGTAAAGTGTAAAACAACCTACTTATAAGGTGGTAAAAATAAAAAAAAATCCTTCCTTTAATGACATCATGGTATGAAGATTTTGGTTGTCAAGTTGAACAGAGAAAGACTTGACTGAGAAGAGGCCCGATTTATTGGGGAACCATATAAGCTCATATTTTTGGTCTAAAGCCAAACATGACTGACATAGAAGAGATTGATAATATCACGGACACGGACAAGCCGATTCCAAGAGAAGTTCCGGACCCATTGACAACCATCCCAAAAGCCTAGGGACACAATGTTTGCTAATTGGTTTGAATCCAAGAGAAATAGCCTTTGTAATATGATTTTCAGGGGTGAAGAACCAATCCAAACATCATGCCAAAAAAGGGTATCAAGACCATTCCTTACCTTCTTTCTTACCCCAGTGTTTGCGATTTGGAGCGCCTTTGGATTGCGGATGATAGAGGCACAAAGGGCTTTCCACAGACCACCATGGGGAAGGATTTGTAAGTCTGCAACTGTGAAAGATGAGGGGTATTTGTATTTAATCTGAATTACTTGCCTCCAAAGTGAGGTTGGTTCGAATAGAAACCTCCAAATCCATTTGAAAAGCAACGCTAGGTTCATGTGAACAATATTACCCATCGAGAGACCGCCAAAAATTATTGGCAGTGATATTCTACTCCAGGCAACCAGAGGCATCGAACTCCGTACAATATCACCACTCCAGAGAAAATTTCTTTGAATTTTGACGAATTTTTCAATGACTCCTTGAGGGATGGCAAACAATGACATGAAGTATAGAGGGAGATTTGACATAGCTGACTTAATCAAGGCTAATCTCCCCACAATGGAAAGTAATTTCCCTCGCCAAGAGGATAATTTTTTCTCCATACGGTTGATGATGGGGTCCCACGCTGAGAGTCTTGAGGTATAGCAGCCAATAGGTAGCCCGAGATAAGAGAATGGTAGAGAACCGGTTTTGCACAACATTGATGAAGCTGCGGAAATCAGCCATGAAACAGGGGTGTTAATTTCGATAATCAAACTCTTATGGAAATTACCTGTACGCCTGACGCCAAATGGAAGAGGATGAGGGATTTCTTGATGTTTAGGAGAGCTTCAATATTTGGGGGGCAGAAAATCACAGTATCATCCGCGTATTGAAGGTTTGGGCCCCCCTTAACAAACTTCGATTCCTTGCCAAAAATCCATGGAAGTAGCTTTGGAGATGACAAGATGCAATGATTCCACTATAACATCAAAGAGAAATGGGGAGAGAGGGTCGCCATGGCAAAGCCCCATTTGGAGCTTGAATGGAGGAGACGGTGAACCGTTAATAAGGATGGAGGCCGAATTGGATGTGATGCATGATTTAATCCATTGTATCTATTGAGGGGGGAAGCACATTTGTTGCAAGGACCACACTAAAAAACTCCATGAAACGTTGTCAAAAGCTTTATGAAAATCAAGCTTAAGGACAACGACGGGGATTTTGCGCCTTTTACTTGAATCAATGATTTCGGCCGCGATGAGACCCCCGTCAAGAATTTGCCTCCATTTGACAAAGGAGGATTGGGAAGGGCTGATTATTGTGCTCATGACTTGATGCATTCTTCTTGCCAACAACTTGGCAATTATCTTATAGAGACACCCCACCATACTTATGGGGCGGTAGTCTTTCAAACCTTATGGGACTGCTAGTTTGGGAATTAAGGCTACAGAAGTCGTGTTATATCCCATAGGGAGTTTGGAAGAGGACCAAAACTCATGGACCATTGAGTATATGTTCTTTCTAATGGTTTCCCAGACATCCTTGATGAAGCGAAAGTTAAACCCGTCCGGGCCTAGTGCCTTGTCAGACGCGCAAGATGATATGGCTTCGTCGATTTCCTCGGTGGTGAAGGGATTGATTAGCAGGTCAGATTGTGATTGAGAGAGGTGTTTAAAGTCCAGATCTTTGAAAGTGGGTATGACAGGGAAGTTATCTTTAAAAAAAATTGGAAGAATTTGGAGGCTTCATGTTTGATTTTAAAAGGATCATCAACTGCTTCGCCATTAACTATCAAGGAGGAAATTGTGCTTTTTCTCCTTCTAATAGTTGCAATGATATGAAAATATTTGGTATTTTGATCCCCTTCTTTTAACCATTGGGATCGGGATTGTTGGGCCCAAAAATATTCTTTCTTATTTATCCAATCCCAAAGTTCGACTTGAGCACTTCTTCTTTCGGATAATTCAAGAGGGGAGAGATGGCGAAGACAAGCCATTGAGTCAAGGTCACAGATTTTTTCTTCTCGGATTGAAATATTCCTGTCAATGTTTCCCAAGCTTTCCTCATTCTAGGTTTTTAGGGAGGATTTGATGGCTTTTAGTTTTTGAGGGGTTGGCTGAGATTGGGCTTTGACCCAAGATTCCTTAATCATATTTAGGCAATTTGGGTAGGGTAACCAACAGTTTAAGAATCTAAAAGGTTTTGGGCTCCAGTTCTTTTTGTGGAGGTGGCTAGCAAGGGATTATGGTCACAGAGGGATCTTTTGAGGAGTGAAGTTTGGAGGTTGGGGAAGAATGATAGCCATTCTGAATTAACCCATAAGCAGTCTAGCTTGCTTTTTGAGTTGCCGCTGAACCAGGTATATTTGCCACTGAAAGGGGGAATGTCAATCATTAAGGTTTGATGAAGGAAAAGGTTTAGATCGTCCATTCCGCTTTGAGAAGCATTGCAAGAGCCTTTCTCCGAGATTTCCAGAATTTCGTTATAATCCCCCATGATGAGACAAGGTATATTCATCGAATTCCAAAATTATCAGAATTGGTTCAATACTTCACGCCTGAGATGATTGATGCAAGGATTGTATATGTTTATGATCATACACTTGAAATTGATTAACGGGATATCTCCCCAAATTGCTAGTCAATTTCTTTCAGACTTGAAAGATTCCATTATGAAGAAGTTTGTGTCCCATAGGGAGAGGATGCCCCCTGAATTCCAGATTGATGGGTTGAATTTCCAATCAATTGTATCACATTTCCAACAGGTACGGATGATTTTAGGGTCCATGGTTTCCATTTTTGTTTCCTGGATAAAAACAAAAGATGGATCAATTGAATTGATGAGTTTTCTGAGGGAGCATCTCTTTTGTTTAGTTCCTAAACTTCTAACATTCCATGAGAGAGCTATCATTGGGTAAGGAGTTGGGAGTTGAGGTAATGAGAGGGACTAAGATTGGTTGTGCGACGAATCCTTGAATTGACAGTCAAGGATTGACTCAATTTTCTTGTAAAGTTCTGCCTGGGATCCAGAGTATGAGAGGCCCTATCTATTTGCAAATTGGATCACATCATCAGGTGAGATAGCAGGTTTTGGGGTTTTTGTTTTTTGACTGGATAGGGAGGAGAAGGAGCTTTGGAGTTGAGAGCTGTTTTGGGAAGTTTTGGGATTTTTGTTTTTTTTTTTTCTTTTGAAGTTTCCTTTTTCGTCTTTTTTCATGTGCCAATTTGATGGGGTTTGGAATGTGAGGCTCAAAGCCTGGTGGGAATAATGGACCCGAAATACTGGAGGGAATGTCTGACTCAAAAGAGGAGGAAGAAAGTTTTGAAGTGGGCCTGATAAGAGGGTTGTATCGATTTGAGGTAGGAATGGTGGGTTTGGACTTAAGGAGGTCATATTTTGATTTGGGTTGGGCTGATGTATTTGGATGTGTAACGCCCCGACTTCTAAGCATCTTTATTAGGTTAATTAATCTTGTTTATTAGTAGCGGAAGACCTAGCTCTTGGTTGATGCATTACTGCCGTACTTTCCATTAGGAAAATACAAGGCAACATATTTTCAGAATTCTAACATATGATAATGTGAAAAATTAAACATACTTGATTATATAGAGATTAAAGTAAAACATAGTTGTTAATGTTAATTAAACTAACTAGCTAATAACTTAGGTTACAAAAACTATAAGTGTTTGAGTCATTTTAATATCAATTTTTCACTACTAAGCCATTCCGTCATCCCCATCGGTACCTAAAACAGAAAAACAAAACGTCATGAGCCGAGGCCCAGTAACATACTACTCTAACATCGTAAATTCATTTCAACTCATTTTATTTGCAAACAGAGAGGGGAGAATATAGTCAAACCATTTCATAAACATATAATTAAATTCAAAAAATTTAAAGAAGGATTCATGTTGTCATTCATCATTTTATCATATTAATTAACGGAAATCTTCCTTAGGTTACTTGGTGGGTAAACAGAAGGCTAAGCCACCGAGGACATATGTCCTCCATCAGAAGGTGGCATAAAGCCATACATCAAAACATAAGGAAGAGCCACCGAGGACCTTTGTCCCCCATCAGAAGGTAGCATATAATGCCAAACATAATGCGGGTGCCACCGAGGACGTTGTCCCCCATCAGAAGGTGGCGTTGCCGCCGCCATATAACAGAATGACACGTGCACGGCCCACAGAACATAGTATTACTACCATGAACCATCTTTGACTTTCATTTATCATGTTTCGTGTATTTTAGTACTTTTCAGAAATCATCGTAAAGTCATTGCATAAACGTCATACCAAATCATTTATAAACAAAATTTGCATAGTGAAACATTTCGTATCCCGCACACCATAAATACATGGAATAATCATTACATAAAGACATCATAAAAACATGGTTGGAAGGGGAGTGCAGGTGTTAGCAGTAGACGTGACCTCGAGTCGCGATTATTATACTTGATAGTCGGGGGAGGCTTGTAAGATCCCTTTTCCTTTCTAATCTATTCAAGAATTAATAAAGGATGACTTATTAATATTTTATTATAGATTTCAAGCTCTACGATCCATTTCCATCATATGCCCATTATAGGAAGTACTTTATTATGGCTTACTAGAGAGTTTCTTTATATTTAGTACTTAACCATAATTCATGATTTTACTAAGTTGGTTAAAAAGGTCATTTTTAATATAATAGATAACACCCTTAATATGAGTTCTAAGTCCAGCTTAAGTTAAACTATTTATTAACAACCACTACCAGTTATAAGATTCATGAAATTCATGCTTAATGACTTGAAGGTGTGATTATAGAACTTTCATATTAGACGTTTAATATTAAAATGATTATCTAACTAGTTATTAAATTCTTATCTTGTACTAGTGATATTTCCTACTAGTTAGTGCCCATGTATTAGTGACTTACTTATTTCACAACTTAGAAAGTGGGATTCATTCATTAAGCTAAAAAGTGGAACTACAAGTACTCATTTTTAAGAATAAGCTTACTAACATTAAACTTATAATCTAAGCGTACATAATTAGTATTACTATATAAAACATAAATTTAAGTCCTAAATAAATATACTTGAATTGGGTTATTAATACATGAGACGCTATAATATAATTAAGCAAATGGTTACATCATAATATCAACACTATTAGAGCAACATCATACTTAATCTTTTGATTTAGTCCAATAAAATTACTACATTCTAAATTCAGCCCAATAAGTAATTTAAACAAGTTGGTAATGTTTACTTAAGCCCAACTAATGACTTATTAGTGCTAATAGCTTTTCAAACAGAAAATAGGAGGGAAAGGTGTAAAACTTACTGGGTAAAATAAAGAGAAGACACGAAGAGGGACATCAGGGGGTCGGAGCTCCGGTGGGTCAGGAGGGGCGGCGGCGCGTCAGGCGGGTGGCGGGGACAGCAGACGGGCTGAGGGAGGAGAACAGCGAGATAGGGGAGGGGGAAGAGGAGTAGAGAGAAGGATGAGGGAGAGGAGGAAGAAAGGACGAGTGTTGCGGGACGCGAAGGTGGTGTCAGTGGTGGCGGGAAGGTGGCGTCAGGCTGGGCGCGGCAGAGGGGTGGTCTCAGTGGTGGTGTTGGCGGCCGAAATCAATGGTGGTTGGGTGTAGTGTTTGAAATTTCTGATTTTTGGGTGGTCAAGAATAGTGAACTTGGCATGCTATTTATAGTAATTTTAGGAATAAAACTCAATTAAACTAATGGAGGTTTAATGGTGAAGAATACTTGGGGAGCAAGGTCTTCTAGAAGCCTTGGAGAGCAAGGAGAGGGAGCTTGAGGAAGAAGATGGAATGAATGGTCATGGTGATCTTCTATTTGTGGAAATTTTCTAATTCTTTTGCTATTACTAAAATTAGCAAATTTTCCTACTTTCTTTTAATCTACAACCAAACTAACTTAGTTTATCTTGTCAAATACTTGCTTTTATTTTATTTCCAATATATTAAAGAAGTGATTAAATAAATTAATTTTAAACAATTTATTAAGCTAATTATTAATGTTAATGAAGCTTAAATTTTCGAGATATTACAAGGTGTGGAGGAGGGTTTTCAGAGAGGTTTGAAGTCTTGCGTGCATGTCGCACGTGAGGGGTAGGAGGTTTTGATGAATTTTGTGGGGAAAAGAGAAGATAATAATTGAGGGATGATGATGGTTGGGATTCCAACGGCTGATTGGGTAATATTTTTGTGGGGGTGGTGAGTGGGACCTTGGAATTGAGACTTGTTTAACCTTTTTCTATGGAGGCTAAAAGTGGCTTTTCAAAAAGCTTGTCAGACGCTGACATTTTGTTGCATGATTTTGGTGGCGTTTTACATGGGGACTGAAGGATCAGAGGAGTGGTAGGGGTGTTAACCAATGGGGATTGGCTTTGGTCATTTGTAAGAGCATTTTTTTCCTAGTCGAGGTCCGATTCATCTTCTGAACTTGCAGATTTGATTGGACCCAAGTGACTTGAGCAGATGGCAGGAGGTCCAGGCTCAAAGGTTAAGATGTCGAAATTTTTCTCCTCAAGACGAAGAATGATTTTACAGTTTATTCTGAACAAGCAATCAGTGATGACTAGGATTTTTGCACAATCAAAACTGGAATAATCGATGGAAATAACTCAACCATAGATTGACCCAACTTTATGAAAATTCTCATAATTCCAGGCAGAGAGAGGAACGCCATAAACGTTAATCCAGGTTTCGCTCCACTGAGAGGAGACATTCTTATTGACATTTCGAATATCTACAAACCATTTTTCGAGCCATTTGCTCTCTATCATTGCCTTTTTTTTCTTCTATTGACTCAAAAGTGATCAGGTGTAGTAAGCCCCCCATAGGCTTGATGACTAATGAATTTACACCTTCAGCGAGAATGTTGGTCAGAATTGAATCTGATGAAAGAGATGATTGGGCGACAACAATGACACTTCGGCTAAACAACTCCTTGTTGTCATAAGTTCTAGTACCAGTAATGACAACCATCAGATCACCATCTTCTTCTATTGCTTTGATGTTTTCTCTGACTTTTTCAGTTTCTGGACCTAGCATTTTGGTAATAACAATCCTTGCCTGTGAAGGTTCCGTGTATATGAATTTTGGCACTGACTTAGGCTCTTGAGTTGATAGGTGTGGAGTTGGATTTGGTTTTGATGATAGAGGAGGGGGGATTGAGGATGAGAATGGGGGAGGAGGAGGGGGAGGAGAAGGAGGGGGGCGGGAGAAAGTGGAGGGATTTTGGTGGAAGGGGGCTGAAACTTCTTTGTACATTCTATGATCACGTAGGGCTGGTTTCTTAAGATTCTGCTCAATGGAGGGAGCATTCTTCATGGTTTTATTATTCTGAGGAGGAGGGATATGGGTTTGAGGAGTTGTGTCAGATTTTGCAGACTCTACTTTCAGCTTCTCACCTTCAAGCATTATATCGTTCATCTCTCTAGTTGCAAGTGACATTGAAGATAGGCTTAAGAATTTGAGGAAGGCAAAGCGGTGGCCGTGGTTAGGTTTGAATTTCGACGGGATGATAATTTCACATATGGGTCCAAATTTCTTGAAGAGGTTGGCTAGATCGGATTTTCTCGTATCATTTGTGAGTCTTCAATGAAGATTGTTTTGAAAGCTGATGTGAATTTGGTTTGGGGGTTTTTTGTCGGTTCACCGTCGACCAAGGTCCAAAGGTTTATTCGTATGAAGACTTTTCAATCTCTCCGACGCTCTTTCTCACGCTCGCACTCTCTCACTCTCTAACTTTCTCTCTCATAATCTCCCCGAACATTAATATCTTATACTGCTACTTGGAAAGTTAACAGCTATACACCAACCACTAAAAGCACAGCTAACAACTACTATCACAGTTAAAAGCTACTACCACAGCTACTGTTAGTTGCCGAACACGTCTAAAGTAAACCCATCTCTCTTATCAATGTGGGACACTTACATGTGTTATGCGCTATTACATCATAGCTTCAACCTACGTATTAAGCATGTTGCAGGTGGACTTCATATAAATCAGCAAGGATGGATCACGGTTAAGTAAATAAAAACTCGAAACTAAGCCACACAGTAGCTAGCAAGAATATCTTAAAATAAACGAAAGACCCAAAAAACACATAGTCTCATTTAATAGAATTATATGTTTATAATAAAGAAAAATCTATAAAAAGGAAAACTTACAGATCTAGCACAAAAAAGGTGAGACGCGGCTAATAGTTAACAAGTTGTGATTAGAGATAAGACCACATTACCATTATAGTAACTAGCAACATACTACTATAGTCTATAGAGCATAAGATAACAGTAGCATCATCTTAGACGCAAATTAAAAGTGCATGCTAAGTGCTGCTTCATATTTAATAAGGGTGATTTCCGTGGGAAAGTGTCTATTTTGGTTCAGTTTGGTTACGGGCTTTCTCTTTCTCCTTCACATCACTCCCTTGGGTGCTGTCATGATGAGCAGGATCTTGGATGATTTTCATCTCAGTATTGCATTCATCGTTGCCTCCATAGATGCCACCGAACCCTTCTTCGTCACACCTTGTGGAGTATCCCGCTCCAAATGACTCCTCCATCACATTCCTACCCCATATCATACACCAAAATATTAACTAACAAGGAATTATATACATCATCAAATATATCATATGTATATGAGAAAATAGTTCCTCCGTTCCATATTAATGGATAAACGCATTTGCCAGTTCTAGTTTCGAAGTTTAAGATCTTGGTTATTTTCGAACTTAATGAGCATCGACATAGCTAGAATTAAGGAAAAATATATTAGGTACGGCAACACAAATGATTGTTTACACCAAGTGATATTTGATTGACATAAATAAAAGACCTGAGAAGTTGAAATTTCTAAGTACTCCCTCTTTTTTCTATTTGTTACGTTATTTTTGTTGAAATTATTAGTATGATTGAAAAATTCATGAAGAACAAACAAATAATATTGACAAACAATATTATATAAGAAACTTTTTTGCAGATATCTATCAACTGAACTTGATGATAAATCAAGCACCAATAGCATTGTGCCGTGGTATGGAGGCCACTGCCTTAGAAGCGATTCCGCTACCATACAGGCGCAGGCTTCCAATGACAAACGCCCTCCAAAGTTAACACAACACTCTAGAATTCTACACCCCGAACTCAAGGGTTGGAATTTCTCAAGAACTGCTCATATCCTAGGTAAAAAGGTCGCTCGTGTTTTTGGGTTAACGAACAACCAAGTAGGGAGAGAAAAACGACCAAGAAGGTATTTATATAAGGGTTAAAAAAATAAACCCAAATTAAATTTGAAAAACAAAAATTGCACAACTCGCATAGAGGTGCAGGCACACCTCTATAAGATGTGCAGGCGCACCAGCCTTTGGTGTGGGCGCACGAACGCTACTGCAAAAGGTCTGATTGGTGCGGGCGTACCGCCTGTGCGGCACGCAGACGAGAAGAACCTTCGCATTCACTTTGATTATATCCAACAATTTTTGAACGATTTTTAAAACCTTTTTTTAGTCCTTAATATCTCTCACTAGAAGAAAGAAGAAAAAATCTACACATGAAAACGAATCTAACTAGGCCATACATAATTATATTTTTACTTATAAAAAGAACAAAATAACTGGTCAAAGTTGGTAATTTGATTTCTCAAAATAGCAATGTAGCAAATAAAAAAAATAGAGGGAGTCCAAGAAGTATGTGAGGAATTGTGTAGTTGAAAATTTAAAGATAAAATAATGTCCTATACTCCTATAGATAGATAGAGGGAGTTGCTTACTTGAAAGATCTAGATAAGTAAAATTTCTCATAGGAAGCTTTCATTCCCTTGATCAATCACATAACTTACTAGCAATACATGGAAAAAACAAGTTCATACTACTAAAATATATAACTTCTCCCATATTCAACCAAACGAGCACAAAGCAGAACAAAAGAACGTAGAACAAATTAAAGATGAACGAAGGAAAGAAAGAATAATACTAACAAATGCTTATCTTCATGATCAGGATTTTTGTTGTTTTTGTCCATGTTGTGAATATTAGCCTGTTTAGGATCGTTACCGCTACTAACTTGCACAAATCTCACACTACCAGCTCCTTTTCTGCTTGATGATAACCCAGATGATGAAGGAAAATTTGGTATTTGTGAGCTAAAACGACTCAATTTAATTGCGTGATTCATTGTCTTCTTATCACCTTCTCTTTTCTTCTGATCTTCTATTTTTCAATTTATATAATTATCAATCCGTATTAAACAAGTTTTTAACTAAGGCAAGTGTCAAAAATTCTAAGGGGGGGCGAAAGTTGCCAAAATTGGCTGGATTCAAGAATGTTTAAGACCATGCCACGTTCCACTCTTGACACGTGCCCCAGACACATCAATATGTGACAAGTTATTTTTTGGATCCTGCTGAAGTTTCGAGGTTTTCTAGGTAGAAGTGGGACCCCCGTATCCAGAACAATGAGTTTGAATTTTTTGGGTTGTAAAAGTAGAATGAGCATAGGAGAGTGAGCTTTGGGCCTTATAATTTAGTTAAGGCTTGGGCTTTTAGGCTAACGAAGAGTATGCTGAATAGTGAATATGGAACTACTTTTTGGGTGTAAACTTATTACTTAGAATGCTAAGGGTGCTTTTGTCAAAGTTTTTATAGTGCTCACGGGAGCACTTTCTTTCACATTTTATGCAAATGAATGTGCTTGGGAGTTGGGGACACATAGTTTTAGGTGTTTTCGGGAGCACCTAAGAATTCATATACTTTTGGAATATCATATGTTAGGTGTGTAAATCCTTATTATATACTCCATATTTAGTGTTAGATAGTTTCACATTTTACCTTGAAAATTAAGTTTCAGTTTTAAGAAATTCAGATAAGTTATAGTAGTTACAATAAGTTATGATAAGTTCCTAGTGTGCACAAATCCCACTAATAGCTTAATGATTTACTACATAATGTGCCACTAGGTCTATACTTAATTAGAAGAAAGATGATAACATATCATAGACAACATAGTTACATAAATCAAATGTCAATAGGTTTTACTACTTTATAGAGGATTTGTTGAACTACGCCTTGAATTAACTATCTGGCGCATGGTGATCTGTACTCATTCCTAAACCTAATAAAATCGTTTCTCCTATGCATGTGGATGTAGCTAACACATTGTTAGTGAACCACGTTAATTCTTGTACCAATTGTTCATTAATGTTTGGTTCGTTAATTGCAGCTGTCACAACATAGGACAACTTATTCCTTGTCTATGCAAATCCATAGGTTTCATTTCTTCTTAATATTCCACTTCAAGTTTGGCTTATTGAAGAATAATACTTATGTGTTATTTTCTTTTTTGGAGCTTTTCAAAATCTACCAATGAGATATCTCTTTTTTGGCATTTGTTGAGTCTTTTTAAATCTATTATATACAAAAATAATACTCTCGATTATTTAAAATAGGTCACTCAAAACTCAGGATTGTTATTCAACATAAAATTACTTTGGATAGATCAATAAATAAAGTTAAAATTATTCACATCAAAATTTATGAAAATAAATATATGAACACAAATTCTTGGGTTTATGGTGTAACAACCCACAAACCACCCCTTCTTTTGTAAAAGAAAGTCAAATGACATGAAATAAATGACAAAATTACATGAGTTCATGTCATTATTTGTTTAGTCTATGTCATTCTTGTTGAATTTTATGTTATTATACATGTTACACAATAAATTATGGTCTAACTGTTACACTTAAAATGTACTCGTGAATGAAACATATATTATGTGTAAAACGTATAGAAGAAATATCTAAAAGAAAAGGTTGGTTTTGCTGCAGCATGTATGAGGCCCAAACAACAGTTAAATTACTTAAGAGTTGTCGGATCATTTAATGTTTCAATGAATTAGTTGCACTTTCATACTCCCTCCGTTTCTTTTTAATTTACTCACTTCACTTTGGGGGAGAACCAAGGAGGAAGTATAAAAGTATGAGAGAGAAACTGAAAAGGTAGAGAGAGAAACTGAAAAGTGAGATAGAGAAATTAAAGAGTTGGTTAAAATATTAAGAAGTGAATGACATGAGTGGAGAAAGAGGAGAAAGTAGATGTGACATGTTACTAAATAGAAAAAACAATAGTGTGTAGATTAAAAAAAAAAACAGACTAAAAAAAAATGTGTAAATTAAAAAGAAACGGATGGAGTACTTCGTTGCACTCAAAGTAGCCACAAGTCCACAAGTGCCAAAAGATCTTACGAGGTTTTGGACCATCAGATTAAATTAACAGAGAGATGGCATCAGCATTTAGCAACATCTCATATTCAAAATTGACTGTGAAAAGGGAAGGAAGAAATATGTACTTGAGCTACTTCTATAATGTACTCCCCCAGTACCCCTCTCCCCTTTTGTTTTATCCAAATTCCAGTCTGTCAGAAACAATTGCTATGCATAAAGACTGAAGTTTTTGTGTTTTATTACATGTGGACATGTCATGTGACCATACACATCGTTTTATTTGCCACATGGGTGCCAAGTATATTATTATGCCACTTGGCTTTGATTAAACATTATACTTCATCCGTTCTGTTTTAAATGAAATATTGGGTGATATGACACTATTCATTGATCAATTTGACTCCAATTTATCGCCATTATATAAAGAAAAACATAGTCAATGATCTTGTTAGATTTGTCTCGATGCATACTATCAAATTGTAACTTTTTTATATTTTTTACGTGTGCACAACTAAAGATATTAATGATTAAAGAAGCGCGTTGGGTTGCGTGAAAAAGCAAACGTTTCATTTAAAACAGAACGGAGGAAGTATAAAGGTTTTTTTTATAAACAAAGCCCTAGTGTTAAATATAAGTATGGTTTTTCTAATCTATGCACCAAGTGCATAAGTTTAGCTATTTTTTTAATTGTTTATTTTTGTTATTTTTGTATAGAGAGATCCAAAAGGGGAGTTGATGTAGACGGAATTCGATCCTAGGTCTTGGGCGCCACCTCCCAAGACTTCAACCAACTAAGTTAATTGACATCCAAAACTATTTGTTCAATTGTTTACCTTTGCCAAACTGATAAATATGACATAGTTAATTAAAGACATCATTCTCATAAATGATATATAATTTCATATATGATAATTCGTCCTTGCTCCATATCTACTTCGATATCAATTAGAGAATTATATCCTTAATTGATTATGCCATAGATATTAGTTTTGTTGAGCGAATGTAAAAACAAATAGCTAAAAATATGCACTTAGCATATAGCTTAGAAAACCCATACAAGTATTAAGTACATTCTTTAAGATATACTAGTAATTGATTTTGCTATTCATTATGAAGTTATGTATTGATCGGTGGTATTTATATTGTCTATATGTATTCATTCATAATTAAAATAAGTTTAACCATCGTCCCATATATATATAAATAGTTCGATTATAGATAAATAAGCTCAAATAAGGTTAGTAATTTAAAATTTTCAGATAAAAGAATGTAACCCAGATTGCAAGTCATAATGAGATAAAACCTCGTACATTAATAATCAGACTATGGCAACTTTAGTGAGGACTGATCGAGGAAGTGATGATACTTCACCTACGCCCCAAAAGCTGTCACTGATTTCACATCATCACACCTCACGAGTCACTCAAACAACACAAGGCCACACCCATTAATATTGTTTCCTTGCTAAATTAAATCTTCCTAGCATAGAGAGACACACAACTATATTGTCGTGCAAAAGCCTCTTTGATAAACTACAAATTAACACGCAGCACAGTCAAAGATTAACGAGAGGACAAAAGAAAATCTAAAGATCACATATTAATGTCTCTAAATCTAACAGAAAGCACTTGACCAAGACCACAATTACATGAGCCATCGATATTTTTACATTCAAAAGTCATTTATGTGGATGTAAAAGAAAGAAAGCATAAATTATAGGACTCTAAAGGATAGGATAAGTGGGGCAGTATTGAGAAATTTTGTACGATAGACAAAGACTAGCACTTAAGCCATGACAAAAGATTTTGAAGATTAGCATATAGGAAGGTTGTAATTTGAGTTAGCCCCTCAAAGGCTCAACCGCATTTACGATGAAATGTGGTCATTTCCATACAAAAAGATGAGAAATTTTGAAAAGGATTGGGCAACTAAGAACTTCAGAATTTCCTATTCTTTCAAGTGTATGATCATTTATTTGACAAATTAAGATGGCACCCTTTTGTCCTCTTTTACTACTATCATATGCTTTTTTCCAATCAAACTTCAACAATATTGACAGCTTTTGTAGTAATATGTTCCTAAAAATAATAGGAAGTTGTTTGATTTAAAATTTCTGGTAAAGAAGAAAACATATAAATTAATAATCTAAGATTTATGTAACTTCCTCCGTTTTCAAAATAGATGACACAGTTTTAGACATATGGTAAAACTGTAAAAGTATAAAGGCCAAAAAATTATACTTCCCCTGTTTTAAAATTGATGACACGGTTTGACTTTTCCACTATTCACACATTCTCCTTTGACCTTATTTTGTGATTTTTACGTAAGGAAAAATATAGTCACGCGGTATCTTGTTAGATTCGTCTCGATATTTACTTTCAAAATATCAACTTTTTATAATTTTCATATGTAGGAAATTAGAGATATTAATACTTAAAGTGGTGCGCTGGCAAGCGTGCCTGGAGAAGTATGTCAAGTATTTTAAAACAGATGAAGTATATTTTACTTACCTTATTTAGAGTTTTCATGGAACCCCTGTAGTTTTCCTAAAGTATGAATGATGGCTCTCGCCTCTACCATTATCTCTTACTCAATAGATTCTATTAGTGAGATGTTCATGAATTATACGCTTATTTGGGAGTTCTTAATTGGTTTAATTAGATCAATTTTTACTATAAAGTGGATTATAATGGAATTATATTTTCTTTTTCAAACTAACAAGATCGAGTTTCAAACTCTGAATGACATGAAACACATAATTATATATAAAACAACTCTAGTACTCTACCACGAAGATATAAAGTAAGGGCATCAATATCTTAAAAGACAAGTGTATAGGGTAAAGTTTCAATAAACACAAATGCAAACTCAAATTTAAAAGTGAAAGATAAGCACACAAATCAATCAAAGTAGAACATTACTAGTTTCCATTCGTTTCATTTGACGGGAGTACTACTTTCCAATTTCCATTCTTAAAAATGAAAGATGAGAAAATTTTGAAAAGGATGGGCGGCTAATAGCTTCAGAATTCTTCCGGTATTGATTGTCGTAAGCTTTAGAAGATTATTAATGCGAATGCAGCTCACATTTGTATTGTGTCACCTTCTGAAAACCCCATTTATAGGACCTTGACGCTTGAAAGGACAATGACTTGATTTTCCTCATTTATGATTTATGAACCTTTAGTTACCATTTTTAGTTTTGCTGTCTAACCTTTGTATGAAAGCATACAGGGACCCTTTTTTTTTTTTAAGTGTTTCCCTTTATTATTGGCTCATCCTAATCCTAGTAAATCGAAAGTGATCTTCCAACCTCTCTAAGAAAAAACTACCACCCAACTTTGGATCTTAAATGTTAAAACTACCACCCGAGTAATTTCCAACATACAATCTAAGTTTTTCTTCAGTGTGTTTTATCGTATTTATAGACATATATACACCTAGAGCTCGCAATCTCTAAAGACCTAAAACTAACTTGACGTGATATTATTAGAGAAGCCTAATTTCAGTACAAGCATGAAAATAACCTATAGCTCAAATTAGTGCAATTACTGTACATTGCATATAGTTATTCAGTTCTTTATGTATGTTGTGGAACTCAAATTTTCACAAGTACAAACACACCTGTTGATCTGAATTACCACCTCTTTATCTAAATTGTCATCTCTACATACACCTACTCAACACGTTACACCTTACATCTTAGACGTAGACTAACTTAGACTTGCAAATCAACATAAAAACCAAAGCTAACATCATAAACACATGAAGCCAAAATTGTTTGATTTATGTAATCTAAGAAAGGACTCTTTGGGCCAGACTTGTTTGATTGAGAAATGATGAAGCTATATATATATATATATATATATATATCACATCATCACAATAAATTTTATAAAGATCCAACCATACCAATTAATAACAAAGGAAAGAAACATTTGCATTTGAAACCCACTTCATTCTTCCATATTCTTTTTACACTTTTGTATATAATTGGACAATTTCTAAACTACCAAACCAAATAAAATAACCCCATCCCAATTACAATGCTATATAGAAACCAAAATACTAATAAAATTGAAATAAAAGAGCTTCAATTCTACTATTAAAAAAAAAAAAACTAAAAAGACTAATTAATGCCAAGAAGAAACAGTGAGCAGAGGGACATCATTCCAAGTAAGAGAAAGAAACCCAGGTGGAGAATCCACCAACTTATAAGACGAGCTATAATTATAATTCCATAACAATATCTTAGCTTGACTATTTGCATAATTGCTAAGGGTTACCGGCTCAAAACCGGCATTCTCCATCATACGTTTCCATTCCTCTTTGCACTGCATCCTTTCCCTTCTGGTTCCCGGTAACACCGGCCCAACACAGCCCATAATTCTCCGCCCAAATATCAACCTCTCTACTTGAACCCGGTCCAATGACTCCCGGTCTAAATTCGGGTCAAGCGAATCAAAAACCGCGGTGTAGTAATTCACCGCGGTTTTAAACCGGGTCAAATAACCCACCCGGTTCAAACCCACTTCGTATTCACCCAGTGTAACGATCTTCGGGTTGAGTGATTTGGCGAGCTTTAGAGCAGCTTCAACTTCAACGGTTGTTTCGTCTAAGAGATTATACAATTGGAGCATGAAATTAACCGCGAGTACTTCGTCCGAGTCGACCCGGAAACTCGACTGAGTCAACTCGTGGACTGGAGTGAGTATCGGTTCGAACTCGAAGTTGAGTTCTAGAACCTTCGCGAAGTCTCGAAGACGGTTACCCGTGGCGAAGAGGGCACTCGTTGGAGATTCCCCGAGGGCTGGGGCAGGAATCCCAGAGATCCGAATCTTAACGGGCTTTCCAGTGGGCCGGGTTGCTAGTGCTTGAAGAAGAGCGGCCCATTGGACTCCTTGTACAATACCGAAATCAACAATATGGATCTTTTCAGCTCCTTCAGTGGCTTCTAGAATGGCTTGGTTTGCTGTTAAGTGTGCAAATTTGGAGAAGGGGCACGCGTCGTTTAACGCTTTGTATGAAAGAGTGCACTCCTCAGACGCCGTCGTTTCAATGGTTGAGGAGAGAGGAGGAGAGAGACGGCAAGAGAGGGCTTCTATGAAGTAGAAGGCGAGTCTTTGGGTGGGATCTCCGTGTTGGGAGACCGAGTCTTTGAGTCGAACCACTGATTTAACAGCTCGTTCCGGGTCTGACTCAGCGAGTCGAGCACACTCGAGTAAAGCCGTGATTAGCGGTGGCCATGAATGCTCTTGTTGTTGTTGTTGTTGTTCTTGATTTTTAGGGGAAGAACAAGAGGCGACGGCAGCAGCAACGGCAACGGCGTCGTTTGGGTTGTTAGGGGGTTGAGGTGGGACCGGGTCTTTAAGTGGAGAAGGTGGGACCCAGGAATGGGTTGTAACGGTCTTATCTGCATCAGAGTAAATGACTCGAGTGAGATCCGAGGTTGGAGATATAGTAGAAACATTATTGATCCTGGTAGCAAAAGGATCAGAACTGTAAAGACTAAAATCAGTGCCCTGCCACGCGTCACAAGCGGAATGGAGGTTAGGAGGGGTGGAATCAGGGGGAGCACCAGTATTAGCAGTCATCAAACTCTCCATCCACTCATCGGAGTCAAAGTCGGCAGTAGACACACCGCTAAAATCGGCAAATCGAAAAGCAGTAGAGTGGTGGTCTAACTGCCAAGGCTCAGCGGATTCAGAAGGTGGGCCACCCACCTGAAACGGGTCGTGAAAGCCCAAAGGAGGAGGAGGACTGGTGGACATGGGGGGAACAGAAGTGGGCCATGGGCTAAGAAAGAAGGGATTATTAGGCCCAAGGAATGGGGCCTGGTGGTGATGGTGGTGGTTTTGCTGTTGTTGTTCTTGTTGTTGTTGTTGTTGCTGTTGTTTGATAACTTGTTGAGCAATTGCCATTAGATTGCCACTATCAGCGCACATGTAAGCCATTGTTATTGGGGGAAAGGGCCTAAGTTAAGGCCGTTGGTTGATCAAATTAGCATAGACTAGAGAGGAGAGAGAAGAGAGAGAAAGAGAAGAGAGGGGGAGGGGTTTGAGTGGGTTTATGGGGGGAGGAGAGAGAATAAAAAAGGGGGGAAGGGGTGGAGGAGGGGGAGTGAGGTGAGCTTTAAAGAAGAAAAAAAAGGTGAGATATGATATGAGAGAAATAAAATTAAAAAAAAGATGGGGAGCAGTGAGCACTGAACGAGGCCAAAAACACTGATTAAACAACCCCGAAATCGATGTGTCAGTGGGACCCTGCTTCTGTGTATTCAGCGGTTGTTGTGATCTACATTTTTAAAAAGATAATTTATATTGAATTCAATTTTGTACACTCTACAACTACAAGTCTACAACAGGAGAAATACACACTCTACAACGACTACAATTTTTTTTTTATGAAGAAGAAAACTAGGAGGTGTCTATACGAGAGGCGCCCTCTAAAGCACTCATAAGGGTGGCTACAACAAGTTTCAAGTACAGAAAATATATAAGAAAATAAAGCACTAAGAAACTCGAGTAGATGCTCCGTCGCGGCAACACACCATCTCCCTAAGCCCAACTGAAGATAACTTCGTGAAACCCTTCTCGGGGGGTAAGACAAACACCACTGAAAATGAATAAGCTCCAAATCTTCTCAAAAGAACCACAATTACTTGAGGCCACAACAAACCAAGACCAACCACAAAACTAACACCTAAAAAACAAGAGATTGGTTTGATTGATTGAAGACGTTCCTTCCAGAAACAATGGTTTTCGTTCTTCGATTTTTGATAGTTTTCGTTTCATTTGTGGTGGTAGTGGGTTTGTGGTGGTAGTGGGTTTCGTGATTGTGGTGGGGGGTTTCATGGTGTTATGGTCATGTGATGGTGGTGGGTTCGGATTTTCCGGGTTGCGGAGGGGAGCCGCAGGGGGACGGGGTGGGCTGCGGTGTGGGGGGGGGGATGGACGAAGGGAGAGGGAGAGGGGGATGGACGAAGGGAGAGGGGGAGAGGGGTGAGGGAGGAGGAAGAAGGGAGAGGAGAAAGGGTAGGGGTGAAGGGGGGGGGGGGCCGCCCGAGGGGGTGGATGGAGGGGTTGGGGGGCCGCTGGTGGGGGTGGGGTGGGTTGCAGTCTTTGGGGGTCTTGGTGGGGGTGGGGTGGGGCTGCAGGTGGTGGGTGCTTCGGGCTAGGGGGGGGGGCCGGGCTAGGGGTGGGGGGGCGCGCAGTGTTGGTATTGGTGGCTAGAGGTGGTCAACGCCGGAATTTCTATGGTCAACATCGGAAAATGATACTAGGTTTGTTTTTGCAAAAAAAAATTCATTTTCGTTTGTTTTTGCAAAATATGCTTTATAAGTTTTTTTTCGCAAAAATGAACTCGTAAAAGATTTTTTTTGGCAAATTTTCCTATAAAATAAAGATAATTTAAGTTTAAGTCATTTAAATAGAGTGCACTACTATCCAATTCCATCTCTAGCTTGAGAATTGTGATCACCCTTTTATTTTGAAGGGTAAGAAGGCAACATATAATGTGTAATTGTGTGTTAGAGAGACAAATTAGAAGTCGTAGTCCTTGCATGGTCCTGATAAGATGTGAAATTTAAGCTCAGAAATTAAGCCCAGCTTCTTTTTCACGATTGGTTATTTCGTTTTTTATCCAATGAGACAAACCACTAGTATCGATGAAACAACGTTTGTCCTAAATCCTTATTTCCGTTCCCGCACATTTGTATCTCGCAATAATACTACCTCCGGCTCCAGCAGCATAGCATGGCATGGCAGCATCTAGATAAATTGTTCTACCAAATTTTAGATCTGGAGCGTTTTCCTTTTTGAATGCTGAACTATACATTCAAATTTGTTGATTTTTGCACTATGTATAAACTACTTTGTCTCTTCTAAATAAGTGTTATCTTGAGTATATAAACGCTTTCCATCAACTAATTTTGACTCTATATTATCGTTATTATATAGAGAAAAACATAGTCTATTGATATTTTGTTAGATTCATCTCAGTATATACTTTTAAAAAAATCAATTTTTCAAAATTTTTACTTATGCGCAATTAGAGACATTAATGATCAAAGAAACATATTGTGTTACGTGAAAAAGTAAACGTAACACTTATATAGAAACGGAAAAAGTACATATATATTTTTTTGGTGTAAAACAAGGGCAAGGCCCCAAAAATATGTACTACTATAAAGTACTTCGTCCGCTCTTTATTAGTTACAACAATTATTGGATATTTACTCTATTCATGCACAACCTTATCATCAATTGTGAACTTTTTTGCATGGAAATTGTCAAATGTCTCAATATATATACTTTATTTTAATATATCAACTTTTTGAAACTTTTACTAAAAGGTAAATAAATATATTAATGGTTAAAGTTGTGCATTGACAAGCGTGAAAACTCAAATGTTGCGATTACTTGATAAAGAATGGAGGAAGTATATGATATCTTCTTACTTCGTCTCAATGTATATTTTCAAAAAAAAAAATCCTTTTATAAATATAATTGATTAATTAATACGTAATTAAAGATATCAATAGTTACAGTTTTTCTACTCTATATGAGCTTGCTACTATCAATTACTCCTTAGCTATATTTGAGGTCATTCAAATCATTTCTTAGTGCAAATGTTATTTTTAGAGTTGTGCATTTACCTTTCCTAGCTGACAATTACCTTAAACTTTTAACAAATAATGATGTACTCGCTCCGCTTTGAAAAGGATTTACACTTCTCTATTCACAAGAAGGATCAAGGAAACAGGGAAAATGTTGGTGGGCAAATGAAAAAGGTGGGGTTAAGAAGAGAAAAACAACTATAAAGTGAGTAAACGTGAGTAATAAGGTAAAAAAGTTATGGTATATCTCATGTCCTAAAATAGGAAAAAAAAAAAGGTTTCAAAAAGTAGGTGACTGAATTTTATTGAAAGGAAGGAAATATATGACAAAATAATGAACTATGATTGGTGCTATATGATAAATTAAGGTTTAATTAGGGCATGAAAAAGACTTCTAAAACACATTCCCCCCCCGCATAGGAAAATCTCTCTCTAAGAAAACACTAAACCTAAAACTACCCCGCCGCCCACTGTCCTGGATTCGCGGTGGCTGGCATCCAGCCTTGTCGCCGACGAGCCAGGCCCTAGTTGTTTTCTTGTAGATTCGTCGTTTTTAGGGTCGTCTTCTTTTCCCCCGCAGTTTTTACCCACCCTCCTTCGTCTCCCATGCTTGTGTCGTTCCACCACCGCTCCAGCCATCTCGCTTCCCCTTTCCGGTGCTTCCCCTTCCCGGTGCTTCCCCTTCCCTGCTTCTTTTCCCCCTGTCGTTCCCCTTCCCCGCTTCCTTTCCCCGTCATCTTTCCCCTTCCCCGCTCCGGTTTTCCCCTTCCCCGCTCCGGTTTGTTCGTCCCCTTCTCCTCCCTGTTGTGTGTTCGAGTATTCCCTTCCCTCTCCCTTGTGTCGTGTTCGAGTTTCCAGTCCCCTTCCCCTCCCTGTTGTGTGTTCGCGTCGGTCTCCCTCTGTTTGGGTCTAGTTGGTTTCGTGATTTAGGTTTTCTTAGGTTGGTGTGGTGCTTGTTCTTTCGCGCCATCATTTTGGCGTCCATGGTCTCCTTCCCCGTCCTCGCGTCAGGTAGGCACATTCCCTTTTTTAGTGTTGTGGTCGTTTTGGGATTCCTCTCTCCCCTCCCCTGGTTTTGTATCGGGATCCCTTTTCCCCTCCCCCCTGTTAGTGTCGGGCACCCCTTTTCCCTTCCCCCTGTTAGTGTCAAGCTCCCCTTTCCCCTCCCCCTTCCTGTTAGTGTCGGGCTTCCCCTCCACCTCCCCATGGTTGTTGGGCTCTCCAATAGTTATGTTTGATGTTTGTATGTCAGGTTTTCTCTTAAAATGCATGTTAAATCTTCGAATAATAGAAGTGCGTTGTTGTTTTCGAGTTGCTAAAGATGTTGTTCGTGGTTGGTTGTGGCCATCGACAAGTGTTTGTGAGTTGGATCAGGATTGGTGGTTCAAGGTTGTACCAGTAGAATATGTCGGCTTTTGGGAATATGTGCAGAGGGACAAGGTGACTCAAGAAGTTCGTGAACATGGACGAGGTGATGATTGTTTTTCATGGTTGGGACGTATGTTTTCCGGTTTGAGGTGTGTTCGAGAGCTCAACCTGTTTGGCTCTCTTTTTAGCTTGGCATTGATCCTAATGATCCTTGCCTTGACAACTTCAAATCTGAAGGCGGCACCCCAATTGCATCTAGGGGTTTTCAGCACGCCCACTCAACCGTGTTTCTCCTACCTCATGGAGAAACCTAAAATACTCTCGAGTGAGAGTAATGAGTCACAACGGAACGTGAATCTTCAAAAGATCATGAGCCCAGAATCCCAAGCGATAGCAGATTGTTGGGTTTGCTCATGTGGCGAGATGTGACGCTCGCCGTTGGGTGTTCGTTGTCCGGATCGTGAACGTCATCCGCTTCTTCTACCACTTCCATTAGTCATCGGAGGTTTGAATCCACCATCACAAGCTCTGACCAGCGACGCCCCCCCTTCCTAAGCGACTTTTTAACGGTTTTACTTATTATTTTTATTTTAGATGGAATGTAAGAGCTCATAAAGCTCCTCTAGGTTTGTTTGTTAGGTTTAGGTTTGGTTGTATTAGCATTAGGCTGTATTTCCTATGTTAATTAATGAACAATTTCTCGTTGTAAAAGAAAAAAAGGTTCAATTAGAAATAGAAATTTAATAGTATTAAAATATATATAACCAATCTCTTTTTACCCTTCACAACTTATTCATAAAAGTGTTGTACAATGTTGATGAGCCTTGTTCAGCAGTTACTTTTCGACTAGAATTGATATTTCACTAGTACATAATAGACGATTTGCGTTGGATGCGAGGCGCCCATTTGCGTCGGACATGGGTCCGACGGCACAGGCCTCGACGCAGATCAGGATACAGGATCTGCGTCGGACAACGACGCGACGCAGTTGATTAGCTATCTGCGTCGGACCCTACCTACCATGCGACACAGATGACTCCCCCTTTCACAGCAGCAAAAGACTCATCTGCGTCGCATGAAGAGTAAAGTGCGACGCAGATGGCCAAGCCAGCAGCCCAGCCTCACTCATGTGCGTCGCACATAGCATTACATGCGACGCACATGAGGTTTTTTTGTACTGCCGAAGCTTGCTTATCAACCCATGATTTGCACTCTTTTGTTTTATCAAATCTCAAATCTCAAAAAGAATAAATCCAATAACCACAATCAACACCAGGAAAATCGAGAAAGAAAAGATAAAAAAGGAACTCAATTTCATTAAAAAAATGTAATTTACACACAACACTAAAAACTTACAATTTTACCAGATTTAAAAAGAAATGAAAGTAACTTCCTAAAAAATGAAAACTAAACCTAAATTTTGGAACCTTGCTTGAAAATCTCAATCTTCAACTTTGCACTGTTGTAGACTTCTTGAAAATCTGATACAAAATCCGAATGTCACCGAGAGGATGTTGGAGCTTGAAAGAACTCTTTGACATGATGATCAAATTCAAAAAAATTAACCAACTACAATTTCTGTCAAAAATTGACGAATTACGTTTTCCAAATGATGCTCAAAATTCTACCAAAATTAAAATTAGCAAAATGAGGGAAGAGAAATAGAATTAAAGTCGAAGATCTTACCGAAATTAATCAAGGAGATCGGAAATGGGAGTTTGACGAGTGAAGAATCCTTCGCCTTTGTTAGATATGCTGCAGATCTAACTGTTGGTGTGTATCCGAAAATGGGAGTTTGACGAGGGGAAAAAAAACCTAGGAGAGAGAAAAAGGACCGTGCACACAACGTTGAGGGAAGCGGTAGCGGCGGAGCATCGTGCACACAACCATTTCTGTGCTTTTCGAAAACTTCACCAAAGCCCGACGGAGAGATGATGAAGGAGAAATACAAAGTTTGTTGTTTGAGATGAAGATTTCACATGTGATAGAAAGAGATGAGGATGCATGAGAGAAAGAGATGAAGATGAGAGATGAGAAAGAGGTGGGAATGAACCGGTGAGAGAGAATCAGAGATCTAGGGTAGAGATAAAGGCTGGAGAGAAATAGGAGAAAATGGGCTTTAAATTTATAAAGTTATCTGCGTCGGATATTGAGGTCCATCCGACGCAGATGAGTGGAGAGAAATAGGAGATAATGGGCTTTAAATTTATAAAGTTATCTGCGTCGGATATTGAGGCCCATCCGACGCACTTTACGGTTTTTTTGGTTATCTAATACATATACGCCCAACTCATCTGCGTCGGATGGGGCTCTATGTGCGACGCAGATGACTTAATGGGCATCATTAGACGAAAACGATTTGTGCGTCGCCTCACCTTATCATACGACGCAAATCATGGAATCCATCTATGTGCGTCGCACTGTAGTTGCGTCCGACGCAAATTATGTTAGTCATCTGCGTCGCGTTCTCAACCCCGTTCGACGCAAATGACCAACCACCCATCTACTGTCATTTTGTGCGTAGCACATTCTCTAATGTGCGACGCAAATAGGCTATTTGCGTCAGTGTTTCTAGCGTGCGACGCACATAGACTGACGCAAATTAGCATTTTTCTACTAGTGTTTGATTACAACATATTTTGTTATCTAGCAACAACCAATAATAGTTAGTAAATTTCCCCTAAAAAAAAAAAAAAAGTAGTTTGTAAATTAGTACGTAGTTAAGATAACTACAATTTTTTTGAAAGGGATATAACCACAAAAAACACGAGTTAAGGGCACAAAAAGGACCCAATCTATCACTTTTTTCACCATTCAGGACCTATAACTATTTCATGCACCATTTGGGACTTGTGGACAATATTCCGGCAAGTTAACTCATTGTTAATTCAAATGAGGTTAACTACACCAAAAAAAAACTTAACTCACCTTAGTTAATTATATGTTCATTAAAATAAAATAAATAATACTTTAATATCCAAAAAGTACAAGAACTTCATGAATTACACAGAGAAACACAGAACACCCCAAAAAATAAACTCCATTACATCTTCAATCTCCATTCTCATTTTCTCCAAAGCTTCAAAAATTAGTCCCCTGCATATAGTATCACATCACCTTTGTTGCACTACTCAAAAAAATATATGATAATTGAAACCCCAAATAAACAAGACTAATTAATAATTTGCCTAAAGATCCTATATTTTTTTTTTTTTTTTCGAATGAAAATGAAAAACCTCATTTGCCAAATTCACATTATCGCAAGCCCATTAGAAAAATTCGAATTTACAGCTCCATTCTTGAAGATCTAAAGAATTCGAACAACAATACAAAACAATACGACCCAAAAAATAAAAACAATTCAAACAAAAAAATCAGAACAATTCGAAAGAAAACCCAAAAAATCTAAACAATTCTAACAGAAAATAAGAACCACCCAACCAAAAAATCACAACAAAAATCATACCACAAAAATCAAACATACCCATAAAAATTCGAACAATACAACAAACCCAAAAAAATCCACAAGAAAAAGTGAGTTCAAGGGTGAGAAAGAGAGACCATACGACGAAGACCAACTTCAACATTCGTCCACATTGAACATATCTTGTGCTAAAAACCCAAAAAATGAATTTTTGGGTTTGAAACTTTTAGATTCAAACCGAAAAATTCGATTTTTGGGTTTGAACATCTTCTTCTTCCAACTTGAATGGTTTCGGATGTTTTTCCCCAAAAAAAAGCGAAATCGTAAACCATAAATGGTTCAAACCCATAAAATAATCGATCCCATTAACTCCAAAAAAAACAAAAATTTGTGATAAAACCGAAGATGTTAAAACTACCCAAAAAAATCGAATATGATTAAACGAATTGTTAGGTAAATTTTGGTATAAATTGGTGAAGAAATGAGGTATATCCGGGAAGAAAGAGTAACGGAGGAGAGAGAAAAAAAAATTGGGTTAGGGTTCTTGAGTTCTTCAGTAGCACATGCAGGTGAGAGATGAGAGAAAGAGTGATAGAGGAGAGAGAAAATAAATTTGAGGTTGAGAGTATGGAGAGAGAAGAGAAGAGAGAGACTGGGCCCCATGCTTAACCATGGTTAGAAATTATCACCGAAATATGATTTTGGGTCCTAAAAAAAAAAAAGAAGCAGATCCTAAACGTTGAAAAAGGTGATAGTTTGAGTCCTTAATGTCAAAAAAAACTCCAAAAAAAACTACTCCATAACAATTACTTTTGTCGAATGGAGGCGTTATAATATCTCATCTAAATGAAGTATAGTAGCCTAAAATTAAGGCAAAGATGAAGTGTCATAACATATACTTCTATTAAAATCAATAGAGCCATTACTTACTTTGCGAAAGCTACTATAAGTTGTAAAATACAAAAAGAGAAGGCAAAGACATGGTAAAGTCTTTTAAGCCGCAATTATTTGTTCAAACATGTCACTTTCTGGAACACTCCTAACCGAAAGTGACATCAAGTTGAGAAGCAACTAGAGACATATACAGGGAGGGAGGGAAAAATAAAGAACCATTTTTTTGTCGAACGCCTAAGCCTGAGGGCTGAGGGTAGTAAGCGAAGAGGAAAACACTTCTAAGAGAACCAAATTGGCTGCCTCTTTCTATCCACTGAATTACTCCGATCCATATATTTTAGAAGCCTTAGTACATGGCATCTAAGCTAGTAATTTCCATTCTTATATATATATGAGAAATCGTCAATTCGTTTAATTATATATATGTTTTACGTTTGAAAAGGGCTATTATTGGAGTTTTTCGATTCCCATCGTTAAATTTGAAATTTCTAAGTAAACAAAATATTAGTGGTTGTTTAGTCAAACATGAAAATACTCTATCGATTTGCTTTAGTTACTTTACTTTGACTCTTGAAACATTTAGATACTTAACGACATTTTTTTATGTATATAAAATAATTGTTACCATGCGAAATGTTATTGAATTTGCTTTAACATATCCCAAAATCAACTTTTTATAAGTATTATTAATCGATAGTTAAAAATATTAATATATGATAAGAAATGTACAATGATAAATTTTAAAGTTAAAAGAAAAACAACTCATAACATTGAAGGGAGAAATATTTTGTTGGAAGTTGCATGTCTATATTAGTATTAGTAAAAAATTTACTAGGAGACATAATAATTCAAGAGAGGATGGAAGAAAAAAAATATATAAAATTATGGGTGCAACTTGCAACTAATGTCTTCTCTCTGATGGGGAAGTTTAGGCCTGGTTAATGGTTGGTGTTAGTCAAATATAATTGATGCTTTCAAGTTTTCATAGGATTATTTGAGGTTGCTTTGGATTTGGGTTCCTATAATCTCTATTATATAAGCCAAGGGGGGAGCAATGGTGTCCCCCTTTGAATTTACATATTCACCCCTCCACAACATAAAAGTCAAAACCATTACACACATAAACTTACCAAAAAAATTCAACTAAATCTCTATTAAACCCAATCAACTCACATAATTGTCAATCACATAAACTTGCCAATAAAAAAGATTCGATCAAATTAAATTTAGATCCAATCAACTAAAAAAATTCGTAATCAAGAACTTAGCAAAAATTAATACCATAGACAGTAAAAAAAATGGCATTCTCATTACAAGACAACTCATATGCAAAATTAATTACAAATACAAACTCCAAAAAAAATTCAGCTTTTTCATTACTTGGATGTGCAATTTTATCACTTATAGTTACTTTAAAAAAAATGTTTTTAAATACTATTTGTAAGTATTTAAATACTTCTTACTCACTAAATGAAGATGAACGTAGATACGTACTTTTATAATTTTATTTTTCATTTCTTTTTATACAGAGTAATAGTTATTTTTCGATCCGTCCGAAATGTCGCCATCCGATCGCAATATATATTATTCTTGTATTCATTATTGTGCAATACATTATAAGATCTTATTTATAATATTACTATTATATTTTATTTCTATAAACTTTTACAAACTTTTATTAATAATATATTATTATTATTTATTTATTATATAAAAACATATTATATCATAATAATAAATTATTACTAAAATATTCTATAACAGTCTTAATTTATAGAGCACTTCTAAAATGTTTCACACTTTCCTTAAAAAATGTTTCACACTTGAGAAGTCAAACTCAACTTTTTCTTTTGTCATATAAAATAAAATAAGATATATAAACAACTATGAAATTTACCTAAGTTACTACTAAGTTCACTCACTTGTAGGCTTTGAGCACTAGGGTTCTGTTTGCTTGTTTTTGTTTTCCATTACTCCTTTTCAAATTGCAGTTTAAAACTTGAAAAAGTAAAAAACCGGAGACCAAAACAAGATTACTTCCAGTGTTAGTGTTAGTGTTAGTGTTAGTGTTAGTGTGTTACTATTGACTACTAGAGAAAGACGTAAGCACTGCCAATTGGTAGTGGGTGATACTGTGCCTTTGACTATATCATATATTCATATTAGCATATGATTGCTGTTCATTTTATATCATGATGATGACCGAGGTGATGTATATCTTTTATTTTATAAAAAAAATAATAGTTTGTCAGCAAAATAATAATTAAAGCTCAAGACATTAAGATATTTTAAAGGTTGGGTCCAAACTTTAGTTAATTATAGATATTTAAGATGGAGGGGTGCTAATCGTGAGGGTCTAAATTGTGTATAGGGCATTTTGGTCATTTCACTAAAATTATGATACTAAAATTGGTTTAAATGACAATGAAAATAGTACTAATTATGAGTAACTAGCCTTATATGCACGCTATGCGTGCGAAATCGTTAGGTAAGTTAAATTAATTGTAATAGCCTTCAATGCACGCTATATGTGCGAAATCGTTTTTAAACTTAAATTAATTGCATACTTATATCTAGTAATAATTTGCACAAAAAATTATTTATAAAGTTCTATTAAGGGGAAACATATTCATAGTTCAACAGCGTATTAACTAAGAAATTATATGAACATTTGCAATAGTTTTTTTAAATTGTTTAATTTGCTTATATATGGCTTGCATTTGGTACCCATTGAAAAAATCTATTTTTTAAAATAAGTTTACTTTGAGGTGTATACTTATTCTAAAATAATTTATAAGTTTTGGGAAGCAAATTATTTTGATTTTGGTTCTTTCCCCAACTTGTTAAAACTTTCTATTAAATTGTAATTTTGTTGAATCTAAGAAAGTATTGAAATTTGCAATAGTTTTTTTAAAGTTGTTTAATTTGCTTACATGGTGTTTGCGTAAAAAGACAATTTTATAGGGATTTGACTAACTATAAATTTTAAGAGCTAATATAATTTCTTTTATTTTATTTACCAATTATAATAACCTTATAAAAAGACAATCTTATAGGGATTGACGTCTTTTATTCTTACTCCGTTCCAACCTTTGTTTTTGTTTGTCTTATTTTGTTTATATCCTTTTTAACACAATTTTTTAGCTTTCGAATATTATTTTACCTAACTATTTAGTAATAAGCATAATACTCCAAATAAATATGTCTATCATAATATACAAAGACAATTAAAGTGTAGATGACAATAATAAAAAGTTCATTATTAGCTACCTACAACATCTAATTAATTGAAAACACTATCCTTCCTCATTTAAAATATGTATGATTTATTAATGTAGGTTAGTTCTCAAAAAGTTTCAAAGGGAAACAATCTTGTACTTCCTCCGCTTTTTTTAGTTGCAACACTTTTTTTTAATCAACTCCCATGCAAAATTTGGGTAGGAGAGAGGTAGAGAGGAAAAAAAGAGAGGGCCCCATGTGATTGGAGAGAGACAGAGAAAGGAAAAACAAAAGTCGAAAGTGTTGCAACTAATTAATTATTTTCCTTTTAGGAAAGTGTTGCAACTAAAAAAAAACGGAGGAAGTATGAATATTTATGTTACTGAATGAGTATAATTTCTTTGTGATTACCATTATAAGATAAACCTACCTAATAACATGAAATGTAAATACATATGAAAACTTACCCCTATTATAAGATAAAGTCGTAATATCTCTAAACTTCCTAAAATCCTCCTTTCTCTCCCCTCCTCCTCCAATTTCCATCTCTCTCTGTACTTCAAAATCCCATGCTCTACTCGTTCTCTCTCCAAGCTCGTTGTTGTAAATTCTTTATACATCGGCGCAGGAGCTAGAGATTTCGCCGTTGTTTGCATCACCTACTCACGACATTCAACGGAAAAATTGAAAGCAAATAGAAAGTAAATGGAAAATTGAGAGAAGATGTTCAATTTTAGTTGTTAGTGAGTTTCTCTGTTATTTGTACTGTGGGTTTGTATTATGTGGGTTTTGATTTCGATTATGATTTGTTTTCTTTTTGCATGCGAAAATACCAAAACTTTTTTCAGAATTTGATGTTCATGGGGTTTTCCGACTCATGGATTTCCTCAATCATGAAGACATTGATGTATGTCATCGAGAACTTATTGTTGTAGCAAAAACAAATGGTTATATTCCTCCAGATAAAGAGGTGACCAAATATTTTAAAGTTCAAAACACATTGCACATGACTCGACATTCTCGAGTAAAGAGGTGACCAAATATTTTAAAGTTCAAAACACATTGCACATAACTCGACATTCTCGGAATGCAAACTTGCTCGAGATAGCTTAATTGTCTTTCCTTCCTTTTTGCTCTCAAAGCATAAAATTCTTTTGTAGTGCTTTAGGCCTTCAACTCCATTTTAGATTTGTACGGTAAGTTGGTTTTTGATTTTTTGGAAAAAAGTGGGATTAGTAACCATTTGAAGCGAATTGACTATATTTGGGGTGATTATTATGGTTCAAAACAATTGATTTTTTCTTCTCCAAATTTTTTTTTCCTCTCTAAGAAATTAGCTTATTGAGTTTTTGTTAGTTCACTTCCTTCGACCAGGGCCTTAGTTTTTCCGAGAAAATTTGATTTTTTTTTTTCCAATTTTTGGTGAAGGTGAGATCGAACTTTCTCTATCTTTTGGTTCCATTTTGTCGGAGATTTTGTGAGTTCTAATTTTCTTCACTGGATTATACCATTGTACAATTCACCATTTTGGCTACTCGATAATACCATTATTGGGTTTTGCGATTTTGAAGTTTTTCGCTTGGTAACCTATTATTACTTGATAACTTGAGTTATGGGATTGATCATTTTGCCATTTTATAGTGATCAATAACAATTACTAACAAATACCTGGTGAGTGATGACTATGTTGTTGGTTGCCTTTAGATCTTCTAATTATCTTATGTTTGATTTGGTTCGACTATACATACTGCATAAAAGTTATTAATCAGATGCAGAACAAATTGAAATAGGTTTGAGGCTATGAGAATTACCTGATTGTAGTGGTTGAAAGAGGAATTGTAGACTTGAAAGAGTTATTATTGTTGTGTATTTGATTGCAGATATTGAAGGGGGAAGATAAGAGTTCTTCAAAAAGTAGAAGCGTTTCACTTAGAAGGATCATTGAATCATAATTTGTTTATAGGTGTTTGAGATAGAAACAAATAGAATTCCAGATTTCGTTGTAGAAATTATGGTTTCATAATAGATTAGTAGGTTATAGTGTAGTGTGTGGTTTTTTGTTTTTGCCTTTTAATTTTTTTCTTTGTAGATAGGAGCAGTTTTTTTGGGATGGGAAGATAAAGGCGGTTAGTTTGTACGTAATACTTAATTTTACCTTCTTTTTTTTTTGGTTTTTTTTCCCTTTCTCTTATTTTGGATGTAATTTGCTTCATTTGTTGGGGGGTAAAATAGGGGTTTTTAGATTTTTGGTGTCCTACCCCTCTTGACATATAAAATAGAGATGAGTACATCTATTCATTGGGTAGATTAAGTTTTTTTTCTCTCCAATTAACCACTTTTAGTATCAATTTTACTAAGATAACTAAAAGATCCTTAGTAGACTCCAATTTGGACTCTCACAACAAAATGTTTGGACTTCCCCGAGCAAGATTTTACTTCTAAATAGTATGATCATTGTAGTTTTAGTGCCCCCTTCCCCCAAGCTAATATTCATTTAACTATTGGAAGATACTTGAGACAATAATTTGAACGACTGCTAGATACCTCTGTTTCCTTTTAAGTGACCGACTTTTCTTATATGACAATGTCACAATAAATGACCTATAGCTCAAAATTGTAAAATAACTTCCCCGTATTTACATAAATGCCACCACTTAATTACATAATTGCCATCTACGTTTACTTTACTCACCTACTATCCCTTTTGGCAAAAATCATCTATTTCACTTATTTATACATTTACATGTGCCACTCAAATCTTATGCCAATTGTTCTTTGCCTTGTTTGCTTTTTATACGATGAACTTGTTTAAATCTAACTATGTGCACCAATAATGTTCAATGACAACATGTAATAGTACAAAAAAATAGGACAAAAGATTTGAACTCGTTTTTAACCATGTGGTCACAACTCACAACTTTCTCTCACTAGTATCCTAGGTACCCCCCCCCCACTTTCTCTCTAACACCGTGTTTGGCTCATTTTTATTAAAAGAAAGGAAAGGAAGAAAAAGGAAAAGAATGGAAAAAAAGGGAAAAAAAAACCCTTAACTTCCTATGTTTGGTTTAAATTTTCTCTTTTCTCTCAAATTCCCCCAGTTTTGGGAGGAAAATAAAGTGAAAATTTATTAAGGAGTTTTTCCTTTCAATTCAAATCAAACATTGAAAACTAACAACTTTCCTTCCACTTCATTTCTTCTCCTTCCAAATTCTTTCTACCAAACAAGTTGTAAGTCACTTAAAAGAGGAAATATCTTATATGTAAAACTTTGTCATCCTTCTCCATTTTCACTTGAAGATTAAAAAATTTGTATCGTTAATTCAATTGCTAGTATTTTCAAGACATCTCAATTTGAAATGGAATTGAAACTAATGCCTTGATTCATTTTCTTGTTGTTTATTTAGTCACATTGATCATTCCCTTTACTCCTTCCTTCCCCCCGTTAGTCCTCTACCTCCATTCCCTACTCCCCCAAGGTTTCACTTACCCTTTCACTCCTACTCCATGGTCACTTGGACCGTTCATTGACCACCACGTTGACCACCGCATCACTGCCTGACCTTACCTTCCCAACCACCAATGCCGCCCCATAGCCCACGAACCATCTCGAAAACCACCACCAACCACCTTGGAAACCAAGCAACACAAAAGCCACCCACCACCAACCTTAAAACCCAATTACCACTCATGATAAACTAGCCACCACCTCCGGAAACATATCCTCCAGCCGCGAAAAACTAGCCACCACCCTCGAGAACCTATCCACCACCTACGAAAAATAGCCACTAACCCCGGAAGCCCATCCACCATCCATGAAACTTACTCATTACCCCTGATATAGCCACCCACCACCAACAAAAAAAAACAACCCAACACCAACAAAGAACAACCCAACACCCACAAACCCAAAAAAATCATAAATAGAAAAAAAAGAGTGAGAATGGGAATGAATTTAGATGGTCAAATTCGACCAAGAAAAAGTCTGATTTGAAGTTTTTACAATCAAATTCAACTATCAAAACCTCGAATTGGATCAAGAGATAGACATTGCGAAGGCACTAGAAAGCCGAGGGCCTATAGCGGTGGAGGCAATGGAAAGGAAAGAGTCGGCAACAGTTACCGGGTGAGGAGGGACCAACAGTGGCACATCAAGAGAGAGGGAGCAATGGTGGAGCAATGGAGAGAAGAGGAAGTGAAGTGGGATGGACTATATACAAAACAAACAATCTTTTCCATTAGTGGGTTATAGTTTCCTTTCCTCCTCGACCCCTTCCTTGATTCTATTCCCTTTACCCCATTAATAAAAATACCCCCTATTAAGTAACTAAAAACGATGCTAGCTGATATCCTTATGAGTTGTGTGCAGGGAAGAAAAACTCGGTCGTTCCGTTTTATAGCGGGCGTTTTGTAACGGGTTTGGGAGTGGTCATTTCGAGAAAACCCGTTATAGAACGGGGAATTGAAATTCACACCAAACTCGGTCGTTCTGCCTTTATGTAACGGATTCACGATTTTCTAGAACGTTTCTTGGTCGCTTTTTGTAAAAATGCAAGGGAGAGAGGAAAATTTGAGAAAACACGCGTAAATTTGACCTAATTTTCTTGAATAAAGTCTTACCCAGCTTTTCACACTCTAATTCGACACAAACCCCTCAAGTGATTACATTGAATTTGAATTGAAGCCTAAAATGAAAATCCTAAATTTGAAGAAATCATAATATGTGTATGGGAGGTAACCGATGGCCACTTCTTCGCCGGTCATGGCAGAGTATGCCGACGAGATCCTCTGACTGCTTCTAGCGCCATAGTCAACGGTGGATGGCAACAATTGTTGTTATTAAGTTATTCTCGTAGTTTCTCTTTTTCTCTCGTCGATTTTATTCTTCTTCTTTCTCTTTCTCTCTCTTCTTTTTCCTTGCCTTTTTTTAAATTATTTCGAGACTCACATGAGATTAACTCATATTCTTCCCTTTAAATTTTTAATTGCTTTTTTATTTTTTGTAGTGGTTGTCATTTATAGGTAGTACAGAATTCTATGTTCAAATAATCATCAAAAGAACCCCTAATATTGGATTAATGAACAATCTTGGACATAATGTGGTATAAAAAGTAAAACACAGGAAAAACAAGGTCTAAAAGCCACTTGAGTGACTTTTTTTTTATATTCACACTGCGATAGCCACAAAACGTATTTCCCTATTATAAGTTCTAGCGCCATAGTCAACGGTGGACGGCAACAATTGTTGTTTTTAGGTTATTATCGTAGTTTATCTTTCTCTCTCGTCGATTTTATTCTTCTTCTTTTCCCTTTCTCTCTCTTCTTTTTCCTTGCCCTTTTTTTTTATTATTTCGAGACTCACATGAGATTAACTCATATTCTTCCCTTTAAATTTTTTAATTGCTCTTTTATTTTTTGTAGTGGTTGTCATTTATAGGTAGTACAAAATTCTATGTTCAAATAATCATCAAAAGAACCACTAATATTGTATTAATGAACAATTTTGGACGTAATGTGGTATAAAAAGTAAAACACAGGAAAAACAAGGTCTAAAAGCCACTTGAGTGACTTTATAAAAAAAAATTCACACTGCGATAGCCACAAAAAGTATTTCCCTATTATAAGTCATTCTTGTGACAACGCGGCCGTTCCCGCAAACGTGATCCTTTTTTTTCCATGGTTATATGTTTCAGCTTTTTGTATCTAGAATCCTTTATTTAGAATTTTGAACAACTCAATACAGTAAGTGATACCAAGTTACTAACCTACAAGGAGTAACTTTAATTCGTATGCTCTTTGATACACCAAAACATTTCGATAACTTTTCTGTCATAACTAGGCATAAACGCATATATTGAAAAAAACCAAATCATCCTTGTAGAGAGTTGCAAACATAAAACTACAACTTCAGAACAAATTTAGCTTCTTATTACCTTTATGCGGATTACAAAAGGGTAGACATTATGCTTCACAATTGTTGATACAAAGTCACTGTTGCATTTCTTTCACCAAAACATTGAATGAACAAACTCTCTCAAATTCATTATTGCAGGAAACGTCTAGAAATTCAATTCATCAAGGGCAACACCCCTTTAACTGCAATTGAAGAATGAAATTCACCCAAGCACCCCCCCTCTGTTCGTCTATCATAATATATTATTTCTATTGTTAATTTCTTTACCCTACTTGATGCGGGAAGCAATCTTTAGGCTGGAGAACATCAATATACACGAGCTTTAGGTGGGAAAGTCTCAATTTCATCATCCAATGTGTTCATATGCACTGGCCGATAATCTAGTCTAACCTTCTCGTTCTCCCAATATCTGCATCATCAAATGAAATGTATGAGAGGTATTGTTTAGGGAAATGTTCACTTTATATTAGAGCTACTGATAAGCTTACTAATTGCATCTAGGAATGTACAACATGGAGGTGGGTAGTTACAATATATCCCGACCCATAAAAACAGTTGGTTAACTTTGGAGAACAAGTAACATAATGTGATCAATGCCTGCTATAATCAGTAGCACTCTTGTATAGAATGTAATTTACATACCCTAGAGTGTGTTTCATCCAGTTCTCATCATCTCTTGTCTGCAAAATCAAGCGAGCAAACCATGTTGTCAAACAACAAATACATCCAAAATATTAAACAAAATAAAGAAGTAGTGCAGCGGAACCAACCGTGAAATCTTCACGGGCATGAGCTCCTCTGCTCTCTTTCCTTGCCTCAGCAGAGTGCATAGTGATGCATGCATTAATCAACAAATTTTCCAGCTCAAGGGTTTCTGTCAAGTCGGAATTCCTGAGAAGCAACAAAATAAAGTTGCAGAGAAATGAAAAGATGCATAATGATAAATATAAGAAAATATTGTATCAACCATCTAACACTGCAAATCAAGCATACCAAATTAAGCTGCGGTCTTCGACCTTGACATCATGAAAACTCTCCCATGTTTTATCAATTAATTGACAACCTGCAGATGATAGATATGAAAACATATTGTCAGAAATGGATTATCGAATCTTGCAATAACATGGGGAGTGCTTCAGTTGGGACTCAGATATAAGAACGCCAGTCCATCAACCTTGCTCCAAGTATTGAACTGAACTCTTATGGCTTGTTTGACTGGCTCTTGCCAGCATAAAGAAGCTTTGCTACACTTTTTACCATATATTGCTTGGCTCAATAGAAAGAGTCACCCTCTTTCCTATCCACTTTTACGACATAGCACTAGGGTTTTTAGATAGCCAAGAGCATCTATCAAAACTGTACTAGATGTGTGAAGGGTCATCATCAGGTCTTTTCAAGCATAAATGGAAAGCAGGATCTTTGAAGCCGAGCCCATATTAAGGAGGAAAAAAAATCAATTTGATTTGGTTATCAAGAGAAGAGATAAAAGACAATGACTAAATGCTTTCTTTAAGGAGCATGCAACCCTTGCTCCTTTCTGTCTTGAAATTAAATGTCATGCTAGTTACCACACTAGATAAATCTTTTTTTCTTCTAAGGAGCACGCAAGCTTTGTTCCTTTCTGCCTTGTACTTAAATCTCATGCTTACCCACTATATAAATCCTTTTTTTCTAATCCCAGTTCCTTCCTGTCTTGTAACTAAATCACATGCTTCAAGTAATTAGTCTGGTTTCTCCGGAGACCAAAAAGATCCAAAAAAGCCTTTAAAGATGAAAGAGTGCACTACATAGCATAGTCATTAGCCACACAAACTTTATTAAGAACTCTGGAGAACAGATCCTGTATGCCAGAAGATTACAGCTAAGTTCATTCCAGCTTCAGTTATTAAGACCTTACAGTATTCTGTAGTTCAGACTTCAGACATCTCATGTTACATAACTTTTAGACGGGGAAGTAAAGATTTGGCAAAATTGGGAATCAACCACCACAATACGTCAAAATTGACGCCAAATCACCCAATAATAACTAAAGTAGACAACAAATGAGAAACAGCTAATGCATGAAGCATAGTCATATCATACCTTCCTCCAATGTACTCTGTGTGCGGAAGACGGCAGCATTGTTCTGCATTACTCGTTGCATGTTTAGGCGGATTTGGGAAGTTGGAAGAGAACCATTTGAATTTCTTAATTTGTCCAACCATTGTATAGTCTTCTCCCCAGCATCTTTTGCCAAAGGTTTTTGCTTCTCCCCTGCAAGATGCCAAACTATAAGTAGATGATGCTAATATATTATAATGTTTTATTCGACAGTATAATGGGATCCTGTACAAGAAGCCTTTAAACGATGAGGATACAAGCAGCGAGAAACATCAGTTTCTCCATAACTCCACTTACCTGGTTTACTGATCTCCGCAACTCGGTTGGCACAAGCTCGACCAAAAACAACAATGTCGAGAAGAGAGTTTGCACCAAGCCTGTTAGCACCATGAACTGACGCACAAGCAGCCTCTCCAGCAGCCAATAATCCAGGAACCAGTGCGTCTGGGTCATTACCTTTAATGGTGACAACCTGTGCAGAGAACAGTTAATAAGACTCCAACAGGTTTGAAAACACAACTCTGAACACACTAATTCTTAGTTCTGTTACCTCTCCATGGTGGTTTGTGGGAATCCCACCCATGTTATAATGAACAGTTGGCAAGACAGGGATGGGTTCCTTTGTAACATCAACCCCAGCAAAGATAGCAGCTGTCTCAGAGATACCAGGAAGTCTTTCCTTAAGTACTTCTGGAGGCAAGTGATTCAGGTGGAGGTAGATATGATCCTTCAATGGTCCTGTGGATGGCACGTTTATATGATTTAAAATTCAGATTATAAAAGCGTGACAAGTAACATAGACTAAAAACACTCATCTAATTAGAAAAAACAAGAGAAAGGGGGGGATTCACAGCCAATTCTAACGGCTGTAAGAGAAGCCAAACATGTAATCAGCCGTTCATCTGACAGCATATAGACAAAGACCATGCTCATATGCATGGACCCTGCTAAGATAATCTGGGAAAAGGCTAAGCCTGTATTCGGGCTTGAAGTTTGTGGAAAGCGATATGGACAGGGGGTATTCTGCATAATACTAAATAAACAGCCAGAAATTTCATATTTAATTGTAGAAACAAGCGTAATTACATAACATGTGTAGAAGTGTTGAAGATTCCAGATGTATCTCACCTACACCACGGCCTTCTCGAATTTCCATCGTCATAGATCTGGAAACAACATCCCTGGAAGCAAGATCTTTGGCTGTTGGAGCATATCTTTCCATGAATCGCTCACCCTCACTATTTCTCAGAATACCACCTTCACCACGGGATCCTGGTTGCAGGGAAGAAGTCGTTAGATAATAGAAACATAGTCATCTACACACTTTCTTTGTCTTGATGCTAGATGAGAAGGTAAGCTTGTAACTCAATGCACACACAACAAAAAAGAAAATGCCATAAAGGACATGTTTAGCGAATGCCAAATACTATGGATCAATTTTTGTAGAATGTGCTTCTCTCCAGCAAACTGATAATGATTTATTGTAGAATGAAAAGACAAAAGATCAATACAAAAACGACAAACAATCAATATGGGAAGAGCCAACCTTCAGTAATTAGGCATCCAGCACCGTAGATACCAGTTGGGTGGAACTGCACAAATTCAAGATCCTGCAAAAGAAGAATGTTGGTATAGCAGGAAAAAAAAAAAAGGTTGCACCAATCGCGTTAGGTTTGCCTCAAATTGGTGCCTTCTAGTAACCAATAAGACACAAGAATAAGACACTGGCAAGGAATGAACCTCCAATGGAAGGCCAGCACGTGCAACCATTGCATTCCCATCTCCGGTACACGTATGTGCAGAAGTTGCAGAAAAATATGTTCGACCATAACCCTAAAAAGTGACAAAAAAAATAAAAAATAAAGTATGATCATGGTGCCATACAAGAAATGGAAAGATTTTGTATATTTAACGTAGTAAGTAGAATATACCCCAGTAGCCAGAATTGTTGACTTGGAGCGGAATCTGTGCAATGTCCCATCTTCCATATTTAAAGCAATTACACCTTGGCAACAACCTGGGCATCACATCAATAATCAGGAAGAGTTAACACAAACAAGAGAAACCTGCAAGCCATATCAGGTACACCAAAAAAAAAGGATGATAATCTTGTAAATTGTTAAGTTACAGGAATGCAACTTGACTGCACATATCAACCTAAACTTGAAGCAACAAGGGCGTGTCAAAAGGTTATTTGCTATTGTTCACTTAGATGCAACAGTAGGAACAAGAGCACTCTCTTTTATTTTACAATTTTCCTTCCAAAAGAAAATACACTAGCTTGGAATCAGGTGGTATTTTCATAGGTAGCAATTTCACAGATCATACTACATAGATACTGACGCAAAAGCTATGAAAAATATTATGATTTTAAATAAGATTAGCTTGCCTTCGTCATCCATAAGAAGGTCCAATGCAAAATATTCTACAAAAAATTGTGTATTATGCCTCATAGCTTGTCCATACAGAGTGTGCAATAAAGCATGGCCTGTTCGATCAGCGGCACACGCGCAGCGATATGCTTGCCCACCTGTAGTAAGATGATAGGCAATGCAAATATTAGACAGTCACTGCACTATCAAAATTCAGCAATTCATAGTAAAAACTTCTATCCACAGACCTTTCCCGAAGTTCAAACTTTGACCACCAAATGCACGTTGATATATTTTCCCATCTTCTGTACGAGAGAATGGTAAGCCATAGTTTTCAAGCTCAATCACAGCTTTTGGTGCCTCTCTGCACATATACTGTATGGCATCCTGGTCGCCTGCAATCATACATTCCCAGATGCATCATGCAACAATCACAACTATCTACCAAGAAATCCAAAAATTACCCATTGTTGTACAAAATGAAGATGACCTTCAGAAAGGACATACTTAAATCTAAGTCACATAGATCCAACTTCCACCCTGTTTCATAATCTAGGAAGAAGTTTATTTATTTAATTTTTTTGGGGGGGGAGGGGGAGCAATATAGGGTAGAGGAAAAAACCTTGACCTTATTTCGACAACACTATTAAGTAAAACTGAAGAGATTCCTTTCAATGTTGCTTAATAAGGTCTACATATGACATTAACGTTGATAATACCTAAATTGCCACTGGCATTGAGATAAAAAAAAAGGGTCCCACTGTTTCAACACATTTTGCGATCAACGGATGATTTACTGCCTGGCAAGGAAACGAGGGAAACTTGATTCCCCTCCAACCCTCTAAAAATAAAACAAAAGTTTGGGGGTGTCTCTGACTCCTAACATGGTAAGACAAGTTAGAAAACCTTACAATCTATTAACATAAGAGCTTAATTACCAATCTCAGAAACTCAGAAGGAACAACTGCCGACTCATTATGGCCACACAATACAAAATAGAATACTCTTTGTACTGTATTTTTATCATTAGGTGGCAATAGAATGTAAAAAAATGTTAAGTTCACACACCTAGCCAGTCACTTCCTTTCACCGTGTCATACATGTGCCATCTCCAGTCATCTTCAGTCATATTACCCAAGGCAGCATTGATTCCACCCTGCACCAAATCCCCACTTCAACTTAAGACATTCAATAAGCAGTATGTCAACGTATGCATAGATAGACAAAGGCAACTCCATAAAAAAGGTTATAAATTTATAATGTTACTTGTATATAACTACTGGCACTGAACTAGGGTTAATCATATACATGATGAACCAAAAAGCACAAAGTGTTCAACCTGTTAAGAAAGAAGCCTTGGACAAGAAAATTTAAGAAATCCCATTGATAGATGGGAGGCCTTGGCCTGAGCTGTAAATTAATGGATGGAACCGTCAACATAAAACTAATTCCAAATTTGTCCATTTAAGCTGTTTCAAATTTCCCAATAACAAAATGAAATGGTAGGAACTAGGATAGTGGTTTATAATCTTGTGGTTATTGGTGTTTATAACTTATATTCTGACCTTGCTATGTATCCCTAACTTATAGTGGTTTATATTCCGACCTTGCTACCTTGCATAAGGTAGTATAACCTATCCAATTACTTCACAACAAATTAAAAACAAAACAACTACCCTACAATTTTGTCTAATTCAATCAACTCCAATGAGAATCCAATACTGAACGAATGCAAGTCGAGTACATCAAAATTCATTAGATACACCTAGCAGTAACATGTGCTTCCAGCATATGTAACAGAAATCTGAAAAGCATTCCTTGATGAATTGTTCCTCCTATGTAAACCTATCTTACTTGAACAATTCATTATACCTACTCGTGACAAATCCTGAACACTCTACCCTTCATTCTAGATCAAAATCATGAATTATTTTCATAAAATCAACAGTCAGACACTTAAACACGTACCAGCCCAACTCCAACATGCGTACCTAAGTCCGAGTAACATACATGTAAACCTAATAGAAGCTAGTGAAACAAAATGACTCCAATTAACAAGTACAAAAATTAGGTAACAAAACAATATCAAAACCAATGACCTCATAAGGAAACATGCCATACAACAATAAAACAACAAAGCCTTAGTCCCCAAAATTCATATTCGAGTCGGCTAACATGAATCGTCATAATAAATTGTTTCCGTGACAAATAAATTGCAATTATACATATACAATACCTGAGCAGCAACGGTGTGAGAACGGGTAGGAAAAAGCTTAGTAATGCAAGCGGTGTTGAATCCGTGTTCCGATAATCCGATGGCGGCTCGCAAACCTGCACCACCTGCACCTACGACAACCGCATCGTAGGTATGGTCTACCACCGTGTAGCTGGCACCACCTACCGCACTCTGTCACACAAAACACCATTAAAAAATTACCATTACACATTCACCAAACTTAATCATATCATTTTCATCAATTAATTGTTTGATCGATTGAGTTTTTTCAAAGATCGCAAAACATTGAAATCGATAATCTCAAGAATGAAAAAGAAAAGAGGATCTTACAGATTCGGAGGAAAATAATCTGGAAAAAGGAGATTGAGAAGAGATCGAAGGATTGTTTGAGGTTTTCCATGAATGAGAGCGAAAACCACGAGTGACGCAACGCCACATCTTTATCTTCTTCTTGTTGTTGTTCTCTGTTGTTGCTCAATCAGTGTTTTTGGTTATGGAGGATGGAGTTTTTTATTTTGTAGTGTTCTTATTTTTACTTTCTCTCTCCTCATAATATATAACTAGTAGGAGAAATGAAGGAGGGGAGGCGAATTTGCGAAATTAGTTCCAAGGTTTAATGGTAAATATGAATATAAAATATTCGAGTATGATGAATGTTTGAAATCGGATGATGTAATGTAAGTATGTAACTATGGAAATGTGTTTTTATGGGGAGGTACGTTTAGGGCCGTTTCAGGCTATTTTTTTTTACCAAGTCGCCATCCATTCGATTTGTCTAATTTTACACCATCTCATGAGTGTAAAGATACTATAGTTGAGTGACTATAATTTATCATATATCCAAGTGTATTATATAAGCATGTTATATTCAAGGTTATTTTTCTCCTAATTGCTTATTTGAAACCCCAAATAAACATAATTACATAATAGGTAGAGCTTTAAATGAACAAATGACCAAAAAATACCATGGCCCCAAGGGTGTACTATGCACATGGTATTCATAGATTGTATGATGAATGCACTCTATGAAAAAGTATAAGATTATACATTTGATTTACACATAGGGTTTGTAACTATTTTTACAAATTTGACTGAATTAAAAATTAAAATAAATAAATAATATAGCATAGTTTAAGAAAATAATTCCGACTTGTGAGTATATTAATTTTATTATGACTTGTGAGTATATTAATTTTATTATGACTTGTGAGTAGCTTTTAGACAAAATAGTACTAAATTTAAATAGTTGTAGTGTTTGGTAAAAATAACTTTTAACCTATAAAGTAGTATTTTTCATTAGCGAAAGATTAGTTACCGCTAATAAATACGTACTCATACAACTAATACTTCTACAACAACTAGTTTTCCCAAATCAACGAGCAATATTGAAAAACAACAAAGTTGCAACTATATATGATATTGTTTTTAATTACTTATGACATAGATCTCTATAAAACATTGGATGTAGAACAAAGAGACCGGGCAACATTAGACCATCTTCAGTGATATTAATTTAATTTACTTGTTTGTTGTTATTGTCAGTATATTTATTCTAATCATAGAGTTTTGTCGTTTGTGATTACATATTAAGAATATGTTACCCTTTTATTTTGTAATAGTATTATTTTAACTCAATTTTTCATTATTCAAAAGTAACGTCACCTGAAAAATTAATTTAAAAAAAAGGAAGGGCAAAGCTTGAATATTAAGTTTTTGATGAACAATGCTTGATTCCATCTTCATTAATGATCACATACAAAGTAGTTGTAATGGATTTGATTTAATCTTGCCCTGCCTTTGAGACTTGGGGAATAATTCACTAATTGGTGGTTATGAATTAGAGAAGTTCCCAGGTAAGTAACCAGATCGAAGGAGGGCTTGCTGTCCAAATTGTGGCCACGACGCCGTCGATGCAAATGTCAAAGTTTACGTGTCTGTTGTCATAACCAATAGCAAACCAAAAGAGAAGGAATAACCAAACATAGCAACATTTTTTTTTCTTTTTGACGCAAGCAGATGATATACTTCAATACTTGACAATTAATATTTTTGATGTACTAGACTACTAGTATTGAAAATGAAATCCTATTCTCTCTTGCACCCAAAAACAAAAAGAGGATGAATTCCTATTACATCTATTAATGTATATAAATCCTGTCTTGCATGCATTGGATACAAGCAAGTGTGATACACTCGAAAATATAAAGACATAAGTATACTTAAGATAGAAATTTAAATATCTTTTGTACCTTTTAAACAATAGGAACAAGGACATCAAATATCCATTTTTAAATATGTTATTTGTGACTTGAAATCTTGTGAAAATGGCATAAGGCTGACTTTGAATACACATATCTCTCAATCTATAAATGGTTTTGATGTGATTCAAATTTCAGGTGATAGTTTGTTCCAAGAGCTTTCCAACGACAGGTCATATGCCCAATTATGCTGAGAAACGAAAAAGTTATGGTTGTTTTACGAAGAACTGTCGAACTGGAATTTTGTCTCGCCCGACCTGGCGGTTTGGCCCGGTCGACCGGGCGAGCCTGTATCTTATCTTCGTGGAATATTTGCTCTCGCGCCCGACCGAGCGGTTTGGGTCGGGCAACCGGGCGACGCAATTCTACGCAGGTTCTCTGCTAGGGTTTTTTGCGCGGCGTCTAATCTAGGGTTTTGTTAGGGTTCCTTATGTTATAAAAGGAACCCATTGGTAGTCATTATTTGACACACAATTTTAGCCTATAGTATTTTAGGACTCCTTGTAATTACTCTATCTGTTGTTCTCCATCATAGTGAAGAGGCTCGAATCCCCCACTTGGTGGACGTAGGTCTATTTTGACCGAACCACGTAAATCCTTGTGTTCTTTCAGTTTATTTTCTTTATTGTTTTTCCTATCTTTATTATTTCATTGATTTGTTCCGTATTAATCAAATTACAACACTCCGTTTCCCAACAAAATATTTTTAAAATACAAGTATGAGTATAAAATGTTTATTTTTCTTTCTCTTAATTTTCATTAATAAAAAGGAGGATAAATGGTGTGAGTAATCCTCAGATACACAATACATGTAAAACCCTTGTTAGTACTCCCTCCTTTTCTTTTTAGTCTACTAATTAGTTTACTTTGGGGGAGAACCAAAGAGGAAGTACAAAAGTATGAGAAGGAAACTGAAAAGGTGAGGAGAGAAACTGAAAAGTGACTGAGAGAAACTGAAAAGTGACTGAGAGAAACTAAAAAGTGGGTTAAAATGTTAAAAAGTGGATGACATAGGTGGAAAAAGAGCCAAAGAGGAGAAAGTAGATGGGACATGTTACCAAGAATAGAAAAAAAAACAGTGTATAGATTAGAAAGAATCAGACCAAAAAAAAAGGGTAGATTAAAAAGAAATGGATTAAGTATTTAAATTCCTCAGGTACCCCTGATATTTGACGTAATTCAAAAATTACCCTTTTCATTTGGGGAATTCCTCAGATACCCCTGCACTTTGTATTTGGGCTGAAGATACCCTTACTAATGACGGAATTCTAACGTCGTTAAAGTTTTTTTTTCTCTCCCCTCTCCATCTTCATCTTCTTCTTCATATATCCTTCCATCATACTCCATTAATGACATTAGAAACATTTAATTTTCTCTCTCTCTTCCCCATCTTCATCTTCCTAAATTCTTCCTAAATTCTCAAAAAGGAAAATCCATCTCAAATTGATTTCAACACTCAATACAACAATTTAACACATTAATCAAAATTCAAAACAACAACAATTAATCGCCTTAAACATAATTGAACAAGAAAAAACACAAATAAAGTTAGAAAACTAAAATATAACTAATAACTTAAAGGATTGCGTCAATGATAGTAATACTTCCGCAAGTTTCGTCGCTGATATTAGCAGCCCAACTATGACCATTATTCAGCAGATGAGGAGAGAGAAAAAGTGGAAAGAAAAAAAATGGTGAAAGAAGATGAAGATGAATTTTAATTTTAATAATTTAGGAAGATGAAGATGGGGAGGAGAGAGAGAAAATTGAAGGTTTAGAATGTCACTAATGAAGGATGGGCGGAGAGATGAAGATGGAGAGGGGGAGAGATTGTCATTAGTATAGGGTATTTTGAGCCAAAACACAAAGTTCAGAGGTGTTCGAGGAATTTTCCAAATATGAGAGTTAATTTGAGAATTACGTCAAAACTCTGGGATACCTCATTATCTGAGGAAATTTCCCTAATTTACCTGAGAGGTAGTATGATGACTCTTCCTTGACCAATACTAGTCGTCTATGTTGATCTCCCTTTTCTTGGGTCAAGATTCAAGAAGCGTAACCCACTATGAGCCAATCAATAGTATTGGCCTCATACTCCAACCAAACTTTCATTCCATGTTCATATTACTGCGCCCTTCCTCTCTTTTGAAACTAGCAATAAACCAAGAATAAGATGTTCACCTACTCTACTACTGTTACGGTGTTACCTCATTCTTGTGGGCCTGGGCTAGCAAATTAAATTGCAATAGGCCTATGCATATTGCATTGGCTGCTGTCAGAGAACAGCTTGACAATATACCAGTACGACCATACAGAAGTTGCATCCTACCAATTCTTAACAGAAAGAGTAGCCCGTCAACTTTACTTTCAAGTATCATCTCTGTTCTTCTGCCCATTTTATAACTAGTGTGTTGGTCAGGGCGTTGCCTCTAGTAGTCTAGTGTTACCTTTTTTTCTTCTTCACAATTAATATGTATTTTTTCCACTATTGTATAAATTAATTTTATAAAAATCTAACATTTAATTGACTTTATGTTTGCAGTGAATATATAACATTATGTGGATTTATGAAGCACTAAAAAAAGTTGGTTGAGATGGTAAAGACAAACTTCTCTTTGCAAGAGGTTGCATGTTCAAATCTAGTGGCAAACAATATTTATTTTGTAAGATGACGTAACGATCTACGTGGCACATAAGATGACGTGGCGAACACGTGGCGCATATATCGTGAATAGTGCCACGTGGCACCGTTCCTTTGATAGGAACACCGAACACCTTTTAATATATAGTATAGACTAGTTATTAGGCACAGGCGATGCCCCGGATTATTAATATTTTCATGTCAAAAGAGAGCATCTAATAATGTTGCATAGTTCATTGGTTACAACTTTACTATATTAACTTGAGTTCACGTGGTCGAATCTTGTACGAAACAAGTTTCTAATTTTTTAATTTATGTTGATGACATGGAACGAAACGACTAAAGGGACAGTGCCACTAGGGGTGTTCGCGGTTTGGGATGGTGCGGTTTGGGATGTAACCCAACCCAAACCGCAAATATACGGTTTGACATTTTCCCAACCCAAACCGCACCACACTTTTTCCCAAACCAACCCAAACCAAACCGCGCAAAACGGTTTGGTGCGGTTTGGTTTGCGGTTTAACCATTTTTTCCTCCGCAACACTAATTTTGTATTCTAAGAGTAAAAAAAAATTTGTTAATAAATATAAGGATTCCAAATAAATATGAAGTTGACTTCATAATTAAACATAGATAATAATTTATCAAAAGTGTCCAAGTTCTTTACCTTGTCAAGTGTATTTTAAAAAAATCAAAATATATAATTTTTTTTTTTAAAAAACATATTAAATTGCGGTTTACGGTGCAGTTTCGGTTTACAAAAATTAAAACCCAACCCAAACCGCAAACCGCGGTTTGCTTGAAATCATAACCCAAACCGCAATTTTGAAACCGCAAACCAACCCAAACCGCGAAAAAACGGTTTGGGTTGCGGTTTGGTGCGGTGCAGACCGCACTCTGAACAGCCCTAAGTGCCACGTGGCGTGTAGACTTGTTTCAGAACGCCTTTTAATATATTTGTATAGATAAATAAGCTAGTTCAAAAATGTTGATTATGAATATGAATGCAACATGTAATCTTTAACAATGGTGCTTGATTTATTTAAAAATTCTATGGTCGTCATGAAGTATGATTTTTTTTTTTAAATGTAAGATGAAGGGGACTCACTTAAAGGGGCGGGGGGAGGAATGGGAAATCCTCAAATGAGTCCCATGATGTTTAATCCCTAGACCTCACGGATATGAGGTGGGGAGTGATGCCACTACTCCACCACCTCAACCTCGTCTTGAAGTATGATTATATATATATTTAGTGGTCCAAGATGATTTTAAGCTTTGAGATGTTGGCCCAAGATCATCATAAACTTTTAGATTTTCATGGAAGTATTTATTATGACCATCGTAGAAATGTTCTTGATTTATATGATGAAGTCTTTATTATATGATGAAATTATTTATTATGACCATCGTAGAAATGTACTAGGACAATGTGAGGTTTTTTTTTTCACAAAAAAAGAGAATGATATCAAAATTTTATATTTATTGCATTCTATCAATGACTTGTTGAGTCGATGATGTGTCCAGAATTTAGCCCCGACAACGGCTCGCCTATGCCTACGTCCTCGAATCACCGCTCGTCAAGCGGTGGCTGCCTGCTTCTTCAAGAAGCCTTGTTTTTTCCTATAAGGAACTAGATCTAGATTTTAGGGTTTGTTCTTGTTTTGATTCCATATTGCAGTTAGCTTCTATGAGAAGTTTGTTGTTCCGCTTCCTTGTGAAGCTAGATCTAGGTTTTTTTCTTTTTTATTTTTTGTTTTTTCTTGTACTTTTGTTTCTAGTGGTCTCTCCATGAGATAGGGATTCCACTAGTTCAGGATAGTGGTCTTTTCTTGAGATAGGAATTCCATTACTTCGTCCCTGTACCGTTTGCAAAAAAAAAAAGTTCCCCACACGACACTTGCAGGGGATGCTAAATTACTTTTCCAATTTAACAAAATCACCATATAGTTGAACACTTGAATGACAAAAACCCTAGCCTCCTCCTCTCCCCTCTCTCCTCTTCCTCCTCAAAAAACCCTAATCCTTTTCTTCTAATATGGGGCTGCCATCATCCTTTCGATGGTGGTAATCCCCTAATTCTTTTTTTTTTCTTCTAGTTTTCATTGTTTTTTTATAATAATCTTCCATTCTCTATCTTTTGAGAGTTTTCTACCCAATTTTTGGGTTCTTTCTCTCCTTTTATGGGAGTTTGGAGTTTAGTTTTATTCTCTTCCCACGTGGAAGTTTAAAAATTGGTATGAGAAATTGTTCCCATTGGTTGAAGTTCAAGACCATCAACATCGAAGTATTGGAAATTCGGATGTAGTCAATATGGTTAAATCAAAAATTTTCTTCCCCAAATTATGTCAGAATGATAGACTTCCCCATCAACAGCTGCGTGATTCAGCAAATACAAGGGGGTTGTGCTGTATTGATCGATCTAATTCATTATAGTTTCTTCGAAGACGAATTTGATTTGATTTTGTCTGATATATATTGTTTTTCTTTAATACTTATTATAGATCCCGTTTGGCCTTCAGTTAATGAAATTTCTCTTTAAAAAAAATATATATAGTTGAACACTTGAACCACAAAGGTTATGGGCTTGGTAAATTATAAAGGATAGCCTGTTGGGCTTCATATGTATTGTCAAAACCTTATCCAAAGCGCAAATGTAGCCCAACCTGACGATCCACAAAGGTTATTTCAAGTGCCCGACAAGTAGCCCATAAGATTAATGCTTCACGCATAGCATTGGGCCCAAGGTTTGGGCTTGTACTTCACAGCTGTGAAGTAACAAAAATTTTAACTCATTTTCCTTCCAAGGGTAATACTGAAGTCAAAGCGCAGATTATTGGATTACTAAGTTGACGTACATTGTCCTCAGCCTCCATATCAACTTCAAGTGTTCAATTATTACTACTAATACTCCATCCGTTTCATTTAAATTGTTACATTTTGACATTTTACACTATTCACAAGTTGCACTTTGACCCTCATTTGTGATTTATACATAAATAAAAACATAGTCATGTGGGATCTTGTTAGATTCGTCTTAGTATTTATTTTATTACTATATACTTTTTATAATTTTTACAAATACAAAACTAGAGATATATATCCTCAAAATTTTGCATTGACATGCGTAAAAAGTGTAAGTGTAACCATTAAAAAGAAACGGAGGGAGTAACATTTAACATACGCCAATGTGAAATAAAACATATAACATACTATAGATCTAATCTTACTACTCTTTTTTATTTATTTATTTATAGTAAGTTAAGGAGAAACTCTAGCAAGTTGAGAGGGAATTAAGGGAATCCAACATTAATAGGGGTGAGACTCGATCCCAAAACCCTTGGGATCAGAGGTGATGTCTACACCAATAAGCTAACACTTACTGCTCATCTATTTTTACTACTTAAATTTAGGCCAAATGGCAAGCATTTAGGTAATTACTAATTTAAGTAATTACTAATTAGTATAGTTGTCAACATTCAAAACATTATAGATCTAATCTTACCACTTAGGTACGGGCCTAGTAGTAAAATATGAAGTAATTACTAATTAGTATAGTTGTCAGGCAGTCAGGCTTCTTCGTTATCATGGTCGGTTGTGAAGTTTAATTTATATCTTTCATTTTTTATATCTAAAAGCATTGTATTTTGAAAATATCAAAAAGTGTTCCTATTTTTCGTATTATGTTTCAAAATTAACATGATAATTACGATAAAATGGTAGTTTTACAACTTAAATTATATTACTTTTAAAACCTCAAAATCGGAAAGTAAACATTAGTAATTCTAAAGAATAATGGATTTCATATTAATAATCTCCTCTCCCTTAATGACCATTACAAATGAATATCAACATTTGCGACGTCATTAAAAATCTAAAAGCTCCTCTTGTATATTCCTAAATATTATCTCTCCATCCATATAAAGTACGCTACTATTTGTCGTCCTAAAATTTAAGACAATCTTTACTGGAAATTTGTCAAAAAAAATCTTTTAAAGATTTAATTTTGCGAGAAAAAACCTTTTAAAGTATTCTTTGCCAAAAAAACCACAAACTTAATTTTTCTTGCAAGATGAAACCTATTCCCATTTTTCGGTGTGGTTTTTGAGATACATAGGGGTGGTGCTGCAGTTAATGAAAATAGAGGGTTAAAGAAAAATAGAAGGGTCAGCGTCGGAATTGAGAAAAAATACACCGGAAAATGGGAATAGGTTTCTTCTTGCAAGAAAAATTAAGTTTGTGGTTTCTTTTCGCAAAGAATGCTTTATAAGGTTTTTTTTTCCGCAAAATTGAACCTTTAAAAGGTTTTTTTAAATAAATTTTTCATCTTTACTTTTAATAATTTGAGCTATTTCTTATGTGGCCCCACTCTCCTTGAACTTTTTTTTTTTACACTCTCAGAGTATTCTTTTTCTATACACATGAAACACCAATGATGTACATAAATATTCACCAACAATAAAATTCATCAAAAATAGTAACACTTCAATATCTAAAGTGAACACATGTCACTTTTATTTTCCTCCCTTGCCATCTTTATACATACCCCTCCGTCCCAATTTAGTTGCTACATTTGCTTTTTCACAGTTTACGAGATGCAACTTCAAACGCCAATATCTTGAGTCACATATATGAAAAAATTATAAAAATTATATATTTGGAAAATACAATTTGGGACGAATCAAACAAGATCACACATGACTATGTTTTTCCTTATGTATATAAACTAAAAGACAACCAAAAGTTATGACGTGAATAGTCTAAATGGCCAAAATGTAACAACTAATATGGGACGGAGGTAGTAAATAAATTAAATCAAAAAATAAAATCAGATTTGGTCTTCAATTACAAATACAAGCTGACAAAAAATAAAATGAACCAACAAAATGTGGAATCCAATTAAAGTTAGACAGTGATATTTGGATAATTAAATTGTGATGTAAAGAAACTTCCGAAGTGGAATTACTGTTAATGAAATATTTAATTAAACCATAATAATGCCTTGATAATACGAAGACTTTTGGGGGAATTGTCTTTTTGTTTGACACATTAAAGTTTTGCCCTAAAGAACCAAAATAAAGCAGTGAGGAAAGAACCGAGTTAGCTGACTTTGCTTTTTGTGGAGTGAAAACTAGAAAAAGTAGATTTTGATATTTGGCTGAACTTTCAATCCCTTACCTTTTTTCTTCAATCACACCACTTTTCTGGGACATGGCAGCTCTGTCGAAGTAACGGCAATTTACTGAATTAGCTAAGCTCGACGTCATGCAAACAAGGTCTGATGAAATAACTAAATTTTATAAGCATGAATTAATTAAGTTTTTTTGAACTAAGATGGTATGATTTGGTCTACTAAATAAACTTTATTGGTACGTAGGAATTATTTTTTTGAAACTAAGGCCCTGTTCTTTTGAACTTATTTTGGCTGAACTGAACTGAACTTATTTTATTTTGGCTGAACTGAACTTATTTTTGCTGAACTGAACTTATTTTTACTTATTTCGCCGAACCGAACTTATTTTTGTTGAACCGAACTTATTTTAGGCTGAACCGAACTTATTTTTGCTCGAACCGAACTTATTTTGGTCGAACTATACTTCGTATTAACATAATATTATCAATACTTATTATTATAATAATCAATAAATATTAACATAATATTATCAATACTTATTATTACTCCCTCCGTCCCAGAATACTCTGAACAATTTCCTTTTATGTTTGTCCCAAATTAGTTTGAACACTTTCATTTTTGACATGGTCCCACTATTAATATATTATTTCTTTTACACATCTTTGGCCCACACTCTACCTTTTATCAATAAAAAGTTACCCAACTTTTTCTCTCCTCTAATAAAAAATACCCCACCAACTCCTATCACATCTACTTTTTAAATAAAATAACATTTGATAACTACACTACAACTTATCACCTTAAACTACGTGTCCCAACAAGTGTTCAGATCTTTCTGGGACGGAGGTAGTATTATTTTATTATTTTATAATAATAAATAATAAATAATAAATAATAAATAATAAATAATAATAAATAATAATAAATAATAATAAAAATAATAAAAAATAATAATAATAATAAATAACAAATAATAAATAATAATAAATAATAATAATAAATAATAAATAATATAACAAATAATAAATAACAAATAATATTAATAATAATAAATAATAAATAATAATAAATAATAACAATAATAATAAAAAATAATAATAAATAATAGTAATAAATAATAAATAATAATAAATATTAAATAATAATAATAATAACAATAAATAATAAATAATAAATAATAATACTAATAATAATAAATAATAAATAATAAATCATAAAAAATAATATTAATAATAATAAATAATAAATAATATTAATAATAATAATAATAATAATAAATAAAAATAAAAAATCAAAAATAAAAAATAATAATAATAAATAATAATAATAATAAATAATAAATAATAATAATAAATAATAATAATAAATAATAAATAATAAATAAAAAAAAAAATAAAAATAAATAATAATAAATAATAAATAAATAATAAATAAATAAAAAATAAATAATAATAAATAAAAAATAATAATAATAATAAATAATAAATAAAAAATAATAAATAAAAAATAAAAATAAAAAATAATAATAATAATAATAATAATAATAATAATAAATAATAATAATAATAATAATAATAATAATAGATAATAAATAATAAATAATAATAATAATAATAATAGATAATAAATAATAAATAATAATAATAAATAATAATAATAATAATAATAAATAATAAATAATAAATAATAAGTAATAAATAATAAATAATAAATAATAAATAATAATAAATAATTACAATAATAATAATAATAATAATAATAATAATAATAAATAAATAATAAATAATAAATAATAAATAATAAATAATAAATAATAAATAATAATAATAAATAATAATAACAATAATTAATAAATAAAAAATACTAAATAAAAAAAAAAATAAAAAAATAAAAATACAAATTCATTGTTATTTTATTTATAATAATAATAATAATAATAATAATAATAATAATAATAATAATAATAATAATAATAATAATAATAATAATAATAATAATAATAATAATAACAATAGTAATAGTAATATTGAAAACAAAAATAATAATTACAACATTAGACAAGACTAAACTTATTTTTGCTGAACTGAACTTATTTTGGCTGAACTAAACTTATTTTTGCTGAACTGAACTTATTTTGGCTGAACTGAACTTATTTTTGCTGAACTGAACTTATTTTTACTTATTTTTGCTGAACTGAACTTATTTTTACTTATTTTTGCTGAAAATAAGTCCAAAATAACAGGGCCTAAGGGTCCGTTTGATTCAACTTATTTTGTCTTATCTTATCTGATTTTATCTTATTTTATCTTATCTGAACTTATATTTTAGTTTATTGTGTTGTCTAACATCCTATCTTATCTGATCTTATATTATCTTATCTTATTTTTTCTGAAATAAGTTAAAATAAGTTGAACATAATAGATCCTAAATCCATTAGGAATAATTAGATTTGTTCTACACTTTTAGAAATCATGATATTGCATATTTACGTTGTCAACTTCCACACTACAACTAATAATCATAGGCGTCCAGGTATATTATTATTATTATTATTATTATTATTATTATTATTATTGTTGTTGTTGTTGTTGTTGTTGTTGTTGTTGTTGTTGTTGTTGTTGCTGCTGTTGTTGTTGTTATTATTATTCTTATTGTTACTGTTATTGTTATTAGTATTATTGTTATTATTAGTATTATTGTTATTATTATTATTATTATTATTGTTGTTGTTGTTGTTGTTGTTGTTGTTGTTGTTGTTGTTGTTATTATTATCACAAAATTCTAATAATCACAATAATATTAATATTATTGTTAATATGGTGAAAATAATAATAGTAAATAACAATAACAATAATACTAATAATAACATATCAACAACAACAACAACAACAACAACAACAATAATAATAATAATAATAATAATAATAATAATAATAATTACTATTATATTACAATTTTTTTGCTTATAAACATAGTATCTATTACATTTTTCTTCCTAATATGTTTTCTCATACTTGAAATTCACAAGAGAATTCCTGAAAGACCATATTTAGGATGAAAGGGATACCTAGAAACTAAACCAATATATTCTTAGTACGGAAGGATACATGAAATAATAATATCCGATCTATCATAATATTTTACAAATAATGAGTACAAATTATATTACTTTTTCTTTCCCTTCAGTATTAGATCTAGGCCCAACTAATACCTTATGCAAGGTGATCAACTGCACAGGACCCCCAAAATATAAGGTCCCAATTATATGTTGTCCGCCAAAAGAAAAAAATATTCTTATTACTTTAGTTGCCTTCCACATCTAACAGAGGTTGCTCCTTTCCAATTTCCAAAATCCCATTAATGGCTCCTCATCTCCTTCGTCTCTTTCTATTCTATAGACACTAGACTCCAAAAACTTTCAATACTTCTCCTGTTCTCAATTACAACTCTAATCCCCAATTTCCAAAGAGGAAAAAAAAGCTGTTTGTAAGATTAGTTTATGTTTCATATTTCTTCTCTTTGATTTTCGGATTAAAAATAAGAAGTAATTTAATTATTCAACCATAAGTTGTTCTCAATCAACGCTAATATTCACATCCCGCAACAACTCTATGAAATTGGCTAATATTCAATGTTTTTGGCTTCTCCAAGTACTCGAAGGTAATTTCTGAATTCTAATATTTTTGGCGGTTGTGAATTGTTCAATTATCACATTTCGGTTTTCATTTATTAATTGGGTAATTTCTTAGAATTTCATTCCTCAATTTCTAGGTCTACGTTTACTTGTAATGTACTTAAATGACATAAAGCTTGTTTTTGTTAGTCAGATGATATTTTCTTATTGTCTTTCCGTTGAATATGTTTAATTGTAATGTATAGTTTTGGAGAAAATTGATTACGAAGAATTGGTTGACGATTTTCCTTCAAAGGTTCTAGAAGGATTGCAATTTTCAAGTAGACTTTGTATGTACATGTTGAGTTTTGTTTGGATCCCTAAATTGTATAAGACGACCTTGAATAGATCTATCACATCAAACTTTAATTAAATGGTAAACACACCACGTGGCCACAACCATGCAAAGCATTCACAATTTCACATAAAACGTTTATGCAAAAATACAAAAAGGTGGCTATAGAAATATATTTCTAGTTTATATATGAAGTTACATCAAACAAGGATACATCAATATAGCAAGAGAAACCTCAAGGTTAGATTTGAAGCACTTGGAGTTGGAGGGACTAGGAAACAAAAAGAATACAGGATTGAGGTACAAATGTAAGCATCAAAATGTCATCCTCCCTATTATTTGACGTACTTACGGTGTAGTACATTGCATGCTCTTCATTATAAACCTTTTCGGGCCTACGTGATTCAAGAAAACTAAGGGTCGTATGTCCATAAATCTTAGCAAATGTTCTGAAAATTTTGTTCGACAGATGGAGGTCAACAAAGAGACAAATGCACCAAATACACAGAACTGAATCATTAAGACAATTACAATATAGTGCGTTGCAAATGCTAGTCAATCAGATGCGTGTGTCTACATATCACCATTGAGTCGTTATAAGTAGGCTGCAAGGAGAAAGGAAATATAATGAATCAACTCCTTTTTAGGTAGGCAAGGAAAAGGATTCTACTAAAGTGATGGGCATATCCGTTCAGTTTTATAGGTCAGACTCAATTAAAGAAAATCTGACCCCACCCCTAAAAAGTTCCTAGCTCTTGAGGCTTGATCGATCTCATGTTCTTAAAGTCACAAGTTGATAAACTTTATTAGGCCTAATACAAACCTATGCATGTAGAGAGTTTGAACACGTACAAAAATGGTAGGATTCCATCCTAAAACTAATTGGTAATAGGTGGAATAACCTATATATCTTTAGGCCAAACCTTATTTGGTCATAAATTGAACCCCAAACTTCCAACTTTTTTACCCTTACACAACCATGATCTACAATGAATATGATTAATCATCTTATCATTTTAGATTTGCCTATCAAATTAGCTTTTTTGGCACAATTATATAAAAGTGGCCTGTATTAGAAATTTGGTATAAGATCTACTCAATATTATTAATTATTTTACTCCTACTTAATTGGTGTAGTTTCTATCTAGATTACACAAATACAAGATAGGTCCTACATTACTATCCAATCTATTGTTAAATTTCCTTCGTGGTAGACATAATTGATTGGGGCTGTCCCAAGATTGAAAGTGTCCGACGTATTAGTGTTGCCATTGGAGTCACACAGATGATGACACATACTGCCGAGGAGTTATTTCTGCACGAGCTATCGAAGTTAAGGCAAGTATAATGTAAGAGGAACGTAAAGAGCTTTTGTCTATTTAAAAAAAAAACAATGATATACTCCCTCCGTCTCATAATATAAGTCCTGTTTCCTTATAAGGTGTCCCAAAATATAAGTCATATTTCTATTTTCAATCAATAATTATGCCCAAAATACCCTCATGAAAATAATTTAATTCCCAAAATGTCCTCATAATTTCAGCTTTCAATGAACCATTATTAATGACAAAATGGAATATTTTACCCCATTCAAATAGAGGTGATCATGGGCCGGGCCAGGCCGAGACAAAAAAATTTGCCCATTGAACGGACCGGGCCCAAATCCGGGCCAAAAAATTGTGCCCAAAGCCCGTTATTTCGGGCCGGCTGAGCGGGCTTTTGCAGGCCAAACGGGCCGGGCTAAAAAATTAGAATAAAATGTCCTTTTTGGCTTGTCCAAAGCCTGCCAAAAAAAAAAACCTCCCGGCCCGCCCGCGGGCCAAAAAAGCTGCCCAAGCCCGCCCAAAAACCGGGCTGGGCTGATGTTGATCAGCTCTACATTCAACTCCTCTACATATTAAACCATGCAACATTAAATTTCAGTTTTTATTTTTTTTGTTAAAAAGAAAAAACCAATGTAAGTGTTTCCCAATAAAAATGAATCTTTTATTCAAATAAAACAAGATTCCACTTTACCTTAATTCCCGTGAAAAAACAGAATCAGGACTTATATTATGGGACGGAGGGAGTAGGTATAACCAATGAGAGTGAACAGGGGTTAAGGAAAGAGAAAATTTATAGAATACGGTCAAAGATACTATATTTCATTCAATAACATTAAATATGGATACAATTTTCCATGATACAATAAGGACATAAGAGGAATTACATTTTTGCAATGAGGGTGTATTAGGAATAAACATTAGTATATTTTAGGACACCCAAAATGAAATACAAGCACTATATTTTGATACGGGGGAGTATATAATAAAAATTCGTGCCTATCTCTGACTACGTAGTATGTACCATACACCCAACTGAGAATATACTTCCTCCGTCCGTTCTTTTTCTATTCAACAATTAAGCCATTTTCACGCTTGCAAATGCATAAATTAAGCTAGCATTACCTTCTAGTAAAAATTATAAAAATTTGATATTTTGAAAGATATACCGAGGCGAATCTAACAACATCCCACAACGGATCTAGAAATTATATGCAACGGGGTCACTAATCTTGACTACCTGAAACAATAAAGTTAATATAGAACGGGGTCCTTTTTTAGTGTTGAGTATGGTCCCTTTTACTACTAACAAGTATCTTTTGCACGCGATGCATGCGTGACATCATTTTTAAGTGATTTGTGGAAGTTTTTAATTTAATCGTCATTCAAGTAATATTGTTCTATTTTTTGTTTTTACTGGTGCAGATGTAAGATGTAACTGTTTTACAGTTGTAGGGATTTTTTTTTTTTTTTTCCTTTTTTCCAAAAAAATAAGAAATACAATTAGTAATTTTGTTTTGGTATTGGAGTATTTTGAGTAAAGAGGGTGGACACCAAAAGGTCAAGAGTTCCCATATATGATAGAGATCAACACTTTTATCTACAATTATACAATAAAAAAAGTAGGTTTTTTCTCATATTATTTTCTCCCAAGGTGGGTCAAGTGACCCCTGCTCCATGTACTTACATCTGCCACTGCCCCACATGATTATATTTTTCCTTAAGTAAATTTCACAATAGATAGTGAAAGGGTGGTACAGTAAATAAATAGTGTAAAAACTCAATTGGTGTAATAGAAACAGATCGGAGGAAGTATTATATAGAGTTGTGCATTTAATGTTATTAGCTGCAATTGCAAAGTCATTCTTAGATGTAATTAAGATCCGATGAACAATAATAGAAATATAGAATTATCCAAACAAAATGATCAAAACCCAACACAATAATACTCCCTCCGTCCCATAATATAGTGCTTAGTTCTCATTTTTCACGGGAATTAAGGTAAATGGGAGGAAAATTAGGATTTTCCAAAAAAAAAAAATTAATGAAGTGTTTTTTTAGTGCTTTTATCTTGGAACTAGTTCTTATTTTATCTTTTTCTTTTAAAAAATAATAAAAAAACAATAAATGTTCATTGGAATGATGTAATGCAATAAATAGGGGCACATATTTTAAAAGAAATGTAGGGGTATTTTGGAAATTTTGTATAGAAATTAAGGATATTTTAGTCCAAACAAATTGATTAAAAAGAAATAGACACAATATTTTGGGACACCAAAAAAGTTTAATACGAAGACTATATCGTAGGACGGAGGAAGTACATTAAGCTAATTCTGCATGTCAATGATGTCATTCTTTCCAGCTCATTGCGTTGAAAAAAATGCAGTTCTTTCAAAACTTTTTAACTCAGATATAAAATAATCACACAAGAAATTACTATCTATCTTTCTGTTAACATGAATATACCAAAAAAAAAAAAAAAAAAAAAAAGTGGTGGTGGGGGAGAAAGAAGATCAAGTCATGAAACTTGAGCAAAGTACAACTAAAGGCAGGCAGAAATGGGCAATTTGACCAAGCCACTTGAAGTTTGAGAACGCAAAAGTCACGCTCTTTGATCTTCTATTCTTGTTCTTGTATTCATACCTGAAACTAATTTATCTTCCTCCAGGCTTTATATGACTGACATCCAGTATAGCACTTTGAGGGAAAAGTTGTTACTATGTTTATTTTAATAGACATTGTCAAAAAGCTATGGGAACGATATCGATATATAGCAGTATGAGTAGTCAGTCACATTACATAATCAAATGTACACCCTTTTGTTCTTCATATTTAAAAATGACAATGGGTCAGAATTCAGATCGTCCTCAAATACAAGAAGGAAAAAACACGGAAAAAGCAAAACACAACTTGGGCACAAGTCCGCGAGTAGTTTGAAGGAATTGTGTCCTTGACTATAATGCAATTACTAAATATAATATGGATCATATTATGAATATAATAAATTAATTTAATTGGGTCGTCTTTACGTTTTGCTAGATAATGCTATAGACCTTTGGGTTAGTAAATAATAAATCCAAAGCCCACTTAAGTGGATCTTACAAGGTCACACATTATTTCTTGATCAACAAAAGAAAACTTAGAGCCCATAAAGAGCCCTAGGGTGGCCGACCAAGAGGGAGAAGGGGAGTGGGATTGCTTAACCTAATTACTCCTATAATTAGCTAAGGAATGAGAAAATAAAAGATACTGTATCTCTCAATATTTTCTCTCTTCCAAAAGTCACGTAGTACTGCTCCAAGAAATAGAAGAGTCCATCTTCCTTCCAACTAGCATTGGTGGAGCGTTGATCTAGATTGGTGGACTAATTAGTAGAGGAATCTCAATTGCGGTTCTATCTCCGGATCTCGAAGAGATTTGTGGAAATCACGCATCAAAGGTTAATTCTTAACTAGTATGTGATCCTTGAATGTATATGCATGAGATCCTATTTTAAGTGCTTATGAATGTGATTCATGAAATTCCGCTTAGAGTACTTATAATCCTACAGTGATATGAGTTTTAGCCTATTGCATATAGTTTTTTTGGTCATAATAATTAGATTTATTTTGATGCGTTCATGGCTAATATTAATTTGATTAAGGGGAGGAATTGAATTATGGATTGAATAATTAATTAGAATTGATTAAATGGAGATTGAATTCCTTAATTTTTCATTATAAAGTGGCCGAATTTTTTGAAAATTCAACCCTAATTTTTCGAAATTTAAATTCTGATTTTAGATCTCTAAATTTCGAATATTAAGTTCATAATATTAATTTGATTTTCATGTTTAAATTTGTTTATGTATGAAAATTAATTCATGTAAAAAGCGTTTTATATGAATTAGAGATTAATTTATGTGAATAACCCTAAAATTAATTAAAATGGAGATTTTAATTTAATTTTCTAAATTAGGCATAAAAGAGTTTATGTTTAATTTAATTAAGATTACTAAATTAATTTTGCAAAATGTTGTAATTTTAATTTCCTTCAAATAATAAAAAAAAAAAATTAAGGAGGAAGAGGAGCAGCCACAACTGGTGGCTGCTCCGTTGGTCTGCCGGACTGGAAGTCGGCGAGGGGTGGCGAAGGCTGCCGGCAAGCAGTCAGCGAGGGTGGCGTTGGCAGGCAGCCACGCGTGCGACGCAAGTTCGACGTGCGCAACAGTGTGCTGCTGGCTGGCGCTGGGAGCCCTTGCCGGCGTCGGGTTACGGGTAGATTGACCGACTAGATTCCGGTGGAGGCCGCTTGATGTGGGGCTGCCAGAGTTCTGTGACGTGTGGTGCAAAGCTGGCGTGGGAGTGGCAGCCTTTGTGCTGCTGGTCGTGGCTTCCACTTTTTTTTTTTCTTAAAAAAAAAATTCCTTTTGATTGAAACTGGCAGCGTAAACTGGCAGTATCCTCAACAAAATTTTATTTCTTTTGAATTTTTTTAAAACAAAATTTTGAGAAGATTAAGGAAATTCCAATTAAGTTAAATTTGACTGGGTCATTAACTAATTCCATAATTTGATGCTTTAATCCAATTAAAATTAGTAGGTTATATTTTCTAAGATAGAATATTTAGGTGGTTAGGAATTACTTAAATATTTTATCTACTTGCTATAATTAAGAATATTTGATATTTTGATTGATGGCAAGAATTAAATGTGATATTATGATGTGGCATTTTATATTTGATATAATTGCTATGAATGACTGGTATGTCCCAAATTTAAGTTAGAAAATACGATCTGCGTATTGTGATGTATTCTTGTAATTTAAATACGATCTGTGTATCTTTAAGTATATTTTTGAATTATTTTGATACTCATGTAATCCAAAGACGAGCCCATCAAGAGAAGGCCCATGGCTAAGATGGATGGAGATCCATGAAGAGTCCAAGGAGGAGCCCATGATGCTTAGTTCTTAGGATTAGGGGCCATACTAGATCATAATTATTTTTGCATTTTATTATTATTTAAAATGCTTATAAGTTTGTTGTATGTTGGTTATCAATGCGCTAAAGTTCACTAATTCATAACAACATAATAAACTTAGGTCCCGTAAATATTAAGGTTAGCTTTTCCAAACATAAAGTACTTATTAACCCTTAATTAATAGTAATAGGTCATGCCTCCGCAGGGTGTTATCATTAATTTTGGACGATAAGGTAAAATTGCGAATTTTACTACTTAGTTTGGTTATCCTTCACAAAATCATCAAAACCGTTTTGGGTTTTGAAGAAAGAGATAGTTAAGCATGCGATGTTTACCAATCTAAACAAGAATTATAAAGTGTTATAGTTAGTAAATTAGAGTTTACTTACCTTGAGAATGTAACGTTAAGATAAGGCTTTCGTCTACTTAGTGTTGCATGTTGATAGGATCTTGTATTCACTTATTCCAATGGGACATTAAAATTGAATAGGTGATCAACCTAGAACCCTTTGCATGTATTAGGTTGTTTTATAAACATAATTTTGAACTTTGCTTTTGTTTATTCTGTTTGTAGGTACTATGTCTAACAACAACAACAACTCTATTTTCAACATTCGTCCTTTCCTTGAAAACGCCAGGCTGAATGGTGAAAACTTCATTAACTGGGAAAGAACACTAAGACTCGTATTGAGGTTTGAGGGTCGAGAGGATGTCTTTAGAACCCCACTTCCTGTGATTACTGATGAGTCGACTAAAGCCGACAAACGTCGTACTAAGCAGGCCAATGATAGGTCTGTACCGATCACTTGTTTGATGATAGCAGCCATGGAGCCGGACCTCCAAAAGAGGTTCGAAACCAAGGATGCTTATACCATCATGCAAGAGTTGTGGGCTACGTTTCAAACACAGGCCCGAGTTGAGCGGTATTAGACCAATAGGGAGATACTAGAATGTCACATGAAGTCGGATCAAGCTGTTGGCCCCCATGTTTTCGCTATGATGGGTCTTTTCGAAAACATGGAACGACTTGGATTCCCTTACAGGGTTGAGTTGGCTATTGACATTATTCTCCATTCATTGCCTGACAACTTCAATTAGTTCAGGATGACCTTCAACATGAATGAGTCTGAAAAGACTTTGCAAGAGCTACACGAGTTGTTGGTCAATGCTAAGAGGAATACCCCTAAAGAACCAAAGAAAGAGGTTTTGATGGTTCAGAAGGGAAAGGGTTTCAAGAAGAAATGGGTAGGAAAGAAGGACAAAGGCAAGCAAGTTGCCGTTGTTGCTGAAAAACCTAAGCCAACCGCCAAGCCAAAGGTGGTCGCGGAAAGCAAGTGCTTCCATTGTCACAAGATAGGACACTGGAAGAGGAACCGCCCTTTATACTTGGAGGAAAAGAAGTCTGGTGCTTCCACTTCAGGTATATTTGTTATAAAAATCAATTTGACTTCTACTTCTTTATGGGTATTGGATACCGGTTGTGTTTCTCACATAGTTAATGATGTGCAGGGACTAAAAAGAAGTAGGAGGCTGGCAAAGGGCGAGATAGAGCTTCGAGTTGGAAATGGAGCACGGGTTGCTGCACTTGCCATAGGAAGCTGAACTAAATAATTGTTACTTTTTTTCCCTCGATAACTAAGCACATAATTTATGTTTCTGTTTTTGGATTCTGAAGGGTTTTGTTTTGATATTAAGAACAAATGTTGTTCCATTTCTTACAATAATATCTTCCATGCTAGTGCTAAATTGATAAATGACTTATATGTGCTTGATAGGTCAATACAAGTCTATAACATAGATAGCAAGAAACAAAAATCAAATGAATCAAACCTAACCTACATTTGGCATTGTCGAATGGTTCATATAAACCAAAAGCGCATCCAAAAGTTACAACATGATGGCATTCTTCCATCATTTGATTTCGAATCATTTGATGTATGTGAATCATGCTTGATGGGGAAGATATCATAATCACCATTTACTGGAAAGGGTGAAAAGGCCAACGATCTCGTGGGCCTCATATATACAGATGTTTGTGGTCCTATGAGCACAAAGGCAAGGGGAGGGTTTAACTACTTCATTACCTTCACTATCGATTTGAGTAGATATGAATATGTCTACTTAATGAAACATAAGTTGGAATCTTTTGATAAATTCAAAGAGTTCCAAAATGAAGTACAAAATCAACTTGGTAAGACAATCAAGGCCCTGCGATCCGATCACGGTGGCGAGTATCTGACCCAAGAGTTTGATGACCATTTGAAGGATTGTGGAATTCTTTTACAATTGACTCCGCCAGGAACACCGCAGTTAAATGGTGTATCTGAAAGGAGGAATCGGACCTTATTGGATATGGTTCGATCAATGATGAGTCTTGCCGATCTTCCGATTTCGTTTTTAGGGATATGCTCTCGAAACAACCACACACACACTAAACAGAGCCCGTCAAAGGTCCGTAGAAAAGACTCTATATGAGTTATGGAATGGAAAAACTCCAAACTTGTCTTTTCTTAATATTTGGGGATGTGAGGTCTATGTAAAACGTTTAATTTCAGACAAACTTGCACCCAAGTCAGATAAATGTCTCTTTGTGGGATACCCAAAAGAGATAAGGGGTTATTACTTCTATAGCCGTCAAGAGAACAAAGTGTTTGTTGCTCGTGATGGTGTCTTTCTTGAAAATAAATTTGTTTCTAGAAAGACAAGTGGGAGTAAAATAATTCTCGAAGAAATTCGAGATGAGCAACAACCGGACGTGGCTCACACCATGTCGAGACGGCCCGACAAGACGAAAGTCTAGTTCAGGAGATGACGTATTCAGTGCGTGAACCTCCTACCGTCCCACTTGAATCTAATACAAGCGAAGATATTCAAGAAGCTGAAGAGAACATTTCTCTTGATGTTCAGACCCCGCGTAGGTCGAGTAGACTAAGGATTCTAAACAAGAGGTTGGTTGATTTCCTATTAACTGAAAACTCTGAAATTATGATTTTGGAGAATTCAGAACCTACTACCTACAAACAAGCTTTGACGAGCCCGCACTCGAGAAATGGCTTGAGGCCATGAAATCCGAGTTAGACTCCATGTCTCGAGAATAAAGTTTGGACCCCGGTCGACTTGCCTGATGGGGTTAAACCAATTGGATGCAAGTGGGTGTTCAAATTGAAAACAGACAAAGATGGGAATGTCTATGTCTATAAAGCAAGACTGGTTGCAAAAGGATTCAGGGAAATTCATGGTATAGACTATGATGAGACCTTTTCTCCTGTAGCAATGCTTAAGTCAATTTGGATACTTTTAGCGATTGCTACATTTTATGATTATGAAATTTGGCAGATGGATGTCAAATCCGCATTCTTGAATGGGTTCTTGAATGAGGATGTGTACATGACACAACCGGAGGGTTTCGAGGATCCAGAAAATCCAAAAAGGGCTTGCAAGCTTCAAAGATCCATTTATGGATTAAAGCGAGCATCTCGGAGCTGGAATCTTCGATTTGATGAGGCAACCAAGAAATTTGGTTTCAAAGAAAAGCGAAGAAGAGTCTTGTGCTTACAAGAAGTTTAGTGGGAGCAGCTTAGTCTTCTTGGTATTGTATGTAGATGACATACTAATCATGGGAAATGTCATACCAATGCTTGAGTCAGTCAAGGAATGGTTGAAAAGTTGTTTCTCCATGAAGGACCTTGGAGAAGCTGAGTACATACTGGGAATTAAAAACCATAGTGATAGGTCTCGAAGGATGATTGGACTAAGTCAAGAAACTTATATTGATAAAGTTCTTGCAAAGTTCAACATGGAAAACTCGAAGAGAGGATTCATTCCCATGTCATATGGCATATCGCTTAGCAAGAGTCAGTGCCCGACTGAGCCTGATGAGTTAAAGCGAAAGAGTAGCATACCTTATGCTTCGGCTATAGGATCTATCATGTATGCCATGATAAGTTCTCGACCGGATGTTGCATATGCCTTGAGCATGTGTAGCGAGTTCCAAGCAAATCCGGGGGAAGCACATTGGATTGCAGGCAAGAGCATCCTTAAGTACTTCGGAAGAACTAAAGGCATGTTCTTAGTCTATGGAGGTGAAAGTGAGTTGGTTGTTAAAGGTTATACCGATGCGAGCTTCCAAACCGACATAGATGATTACCGCTCTCGGTCGGGTACGTTCTTAGTCTATGGAGGTGAAAGTGAGTTGGTTGTTAAAGGTTATACTGATGCGAGCTTCCAAACCGACATAGATGATTACCGCTCTCAGTCAGGGTACATCTTTTGTCTTAATGGAGGAGCAGTTAGTTGAAAGAGCTCAAAGCAAAGCAATCGTAGCGAGACTCTACGACAGAATCGGGAATATTTAGCGGCGGTTGAAGCAGCTAAAGAAGCAGTTTGGATAAAGAAGTTCTTGACAGAGCTGGATATTATACCTAGTGCTATGGAAGGGATTGAGTTGTTCTGTGATAACAATGGTGCTATTGCGCAAGAAACCGATATGACATAATAAATCCAAACATGTAATGAGGAAGTATCACCTCATTCGGGAGATAGTTGACAGGAAGGATGTCGGAATCTGCAAAGTTCACACGGATGAGAATGTGGCTGATCCGCTCACTTAACCACTACCTCAACCCAAGCATGAGTGTCACGCTAGGGCTATAGGCTTGAAGCAAATGTTAGAGTGGCTTTAGATTGTACTAGGTTTTAGAAAAACTTGTTACAATGTAGAGACATGGTTTTGCTATTTTATGTTTATGAGAAATAAAATTTTGTCTTATTTAAATTTTGGTTTGGTATTAAATAAAATGTCCAAAATATATCTTGAATTCAATGGGTTTGTCAAATATGTGATTTGATGAATGAAACACCATAAGTGAACAGAATTTATAGAATATTATAGTTCCTAATCTAAGTCATTAAATTGGACATAAATGACTTATTAAAGGATTAGCATATACTCCATCCGTTTCATTTTAATCTACACACTTACACTTTTCACGCATGTCAATGCAAAACTTTGAGGACATATATCTTTAGTTTTGTATTTGTAAAAATTATAAAAAGTACATATTAATAAAATACATGTTATGATAAATCTAACAAGATCCCACATGACTATATTTTCATCCGCGTATAAATCACAAATGATGGTCAAAGTGAAATTTGTGAATAGTGTAAAATGTCAAAGTGTGTAGGTTAAAATGAAACGGAGGGAGTAAGATTGAATGATAGCGTCGTTTCATGGGCTATGGAAACATGGAGATGTTTAGTCAATCATATGGACATGTATAGTTGATACATGATCGAACAGACCTACTTAGAAGTTTCTATAACTTCGTAATTATATTAGTGGATTCCTAAGACATGAGTGGAACACTACTTAACCTAATGATTGGTATAACTTTGATGCTGTCAAGCGTCATGCTGTAAAAGAGGATTATAAAGGTAGCGTTCGGGTTGTGCTAAAAGTTGAGTGGGAGTTTTGGTTGCCACAAGATTGAAAAGTCCTCCTATGTGAGATAGGATAGGTGTCTTGGCCCCTTGGAGAGTGAAAATTGAAAAATGCATGGCCATGCTCAAATGGATTATATAATAGAAATATGGTCACTCCTATCCTAATCTCCAATATTGGTTTGATGTCCATGATCTGGATCTTCTCTCCATCATCCAAAAGGATACTTTAGGCTAGTTTTTCTTGCCTTATTAAAAAAATCTATACTATATATTAAAAGGTGCTCTTCAACACGGAACTATGCCACGTGGCGCTATCCCTTAGAGTTTTGACTTCATGTACTCCACATAAAATAAAATAAAATTAGATTAGGATTTTTTGATTTTAATAATGCAACCTTTTAGCCATTCGCAACGAATAAGCTAACCTTTTAATTATTCCTAAATAATGCAACTTTTAACAAAAAATTCTTCAAATGGGTAAAAACCGGATGCAACCTGATAAACAGGTTGTCCGGGACACTTGTCACAATTTCATTGGTTGGATTTTAATTTTTGTTCTTTAAAAAAAACAAAATTCTTTTTTTCTCTCTCTTCCTCTCCCCCTCCACCAGCACACTAAACTCTCCCCCTCCCACACCCCTACGCCCTACCCACAAGTCCCACCACCTTCTCCCTGCTGCATAACTCCCACCACAACCTTCGCTGCCTCCTCTCTCCAGCACAAACCACCACAACCCTCAACACCCCTCCACGAGTCTTCAAACAACACTGCCATCACTTCGATAAAGCAAAAGTGAAGGCAGCAAAGATGAGCGGAACAGGCGGGGGAGGAGGTGGCGCACAGATAAACCATTCCGCTTCGAGCCTTCGACCCCACCGATCTCCTCATCGACGAAGACGATTCCTCTAATCTCTCCGCTCTTCTCCGATTCTCTCTCCTCAAATTAATCATGATGTAACCTCACAATAACCACATCTCTCCTCTTTTCTTCGATTCTCTCTCCTCAAATTGGGGTTTTGTGGTGGTTTCTTTTTGGGATTTATGGTGGTTTCATGGTGGGGCTGGTAGGGTGAGGTGGATTTTCGTGGTGTTGGGTGGGCGGTGGGGTGGGTGGGATTTCCGTGGGGTGGTTTGGGTAGGAGGTGTGGTTTTGTGGTTGTGGGATGGTTTTGGGTGAATGACGTTTGGGTGGTGATTTTGGGTGGGGTGGTTTTTGGTGAGTGTGTTGGTGGGGGAGGTTTGGCCGTGGAAGGGGTTTGTTGGTGGTGAGGTGGTTCTTGGTGCTCAAAGGTGGTGGTTATAGTCAAGAAGGGAAAAATATTTTTTTTAAAAAAAAATTACCTCAACTACAGGTTATTGGTCATATTGACTTACTCCAGGAAATTAAGGTATAAAGGTTGGATTATTAAGAAATAATCAAAATGTTAGCTTATTACTTGCGAATGGCAAAAAGGTTGCATTGTTAGAATCAATTAATCCATTAGATTATGCATTGTATAAGATTTGATCCCATGACCTCAAGCTTGTGTACTAATGTCTTAACTACTAAACCAAGTAATATTTGGTGTTATAATTTCAATGTAAAATACTAATAAATAAAATATACATGTACCCGGGGCATAGCCCGGGCCAAAAAACTATCTATCTATACTAATATATTAAAAGGTGTTCATAAGAAAGTTTGTGTGCCACGTGACACTCTCCTCTAAGAATCTTTATTTTCAAGTCAAACCCTTAATTTAATAAATAATGTTGTGTAGTTACACGGTATCGAACACGTGACCTTTGAAATGAAAAGTGAAAGTTTAACCATTAATCCAACATAACACCATTGTTTAGTATTTCAAAAAAAAATATTATAAGGTCTTATAATTATATGTCATTAAAAGATTAGCACAAGTAGTTAGATACCTAACTTTTTTATGATAATAACAAGAGACTATTATTGACATAAACTCTTACTCCAATTCCTTGTAGAACTTGTAAAAAAAATTCCTTGTAGAAAGTTAACCTATTGCTTTCATCCCCAAACTTTTAAGGGTTTTTTTTTAAAATCATGCAATTACTTATCATGTCATTACATAAATCTATTCACTTGACAAAAAGTTACGAAAAGTAACAACCCGGGGAATCGCCTGGGACACTCACTAGCTGTATGTAAGAATATGTGCATTTTTTAGTGAAGGATATGAACTATCTTGCGGAAACCATAACCATGAAGAAGGATGAAGTTGTATACGAACATTATCCTTATACGTACGTGATGCGTGCGAAAATATGTAGAAAATTAAATTAATTGCTAATTATATTTAATAAATCAGGGATTTTAAATTTTTAATAAGTTTATTCCACTAAATCAAGAATTTTAACTTTTTTTTTTCAAAAATTTAGTTGAGATGTAAGTAATGTTGTAAATTTTCACTATTTTCTTTTTGTTGTGCCTTTTTTTTTTATCTTTTTAATTAACTAGGCAGTTACATCCCTTTTTATTTTTATTTTTTTTTCTTATTCTATCTTTTTCGTGTCCCAACCCTATTGCCATATATAATAGAGAGAAGACCAAAAAGACTCTTAGCCTTGTTATACAAAAGGCTACTTGGCTAGGCTTATGGGAAGGTGTTGAAATATCTCGTAGAGGCCTCAAACTTACCCACCTTCAATATGCGGATGACACAATAATTTTTTGTCCCCCGAATATTGATTACCAACTCAATATAAAAAAGACTCTCATATTATTCCAATCGGCTTCAGGCTACAAGTGAACTTCCATAAAAGTTCACTTCATGGAATTCACACTGATGAGTGTTGGCTTCAAGACACCGCAAAAGCTTTATTATGTAAGGTGGGTTGCTTTCCCATAATATACCATGGACTTCCTATAGGGGGGCAATATGACAAGTTAGCATCACGGGAGCCCATAATTAAGCGTATTGAAAAGAAACTGGCAACGTGGAAGGGAGGTCTTCTTTCAATAGCAGGGAGGATCACGCTTTTGAAAGCTTCTATATCAAGTTTGCTACTGTATTACATGTCAATATTTCTTATACCTAGAGGAGTTCTTAAAACAATAAACAAGTTGCAGAGGCGGTTTCTTTGGTGTGGTACTTCGGGGAAGCCATTCATTGCACTGGCATCTTGGGATCTTCTTGAACTTCCAAAATTTCTTGGGTATTTAAGCTGTGGTAACCTCCTTCACAGAAATCTATCAATTCTCTTCAATTGGGTATGGCGTTACCTACATGAACCTCACGCACTATGGCGCCAGGTAGTCCATGAGAAATATGGTTAGTCTCTTGTCTCTCCTCATTATGACCTCACCACCCCTCCAAATGGAGGGCCATTGTAATCCCCCATAATTTTAAAGGATTTTATAAATATATTTTATCATTTATGTATTTATATTTTAGTTCGAATGATTTTTATTATTTAAGTAGGTTGACTATTTTGAAAGTCAAATGAAATTATTTTAAGGATTTAAGAAAGTTGAAAATATTTTTATTAGGCATGCTTTGAAAAAAGGTTTGAAATATGAATTTGATTTAGAAAAGAAGTCTAATGGACTTGAGGAACCCAAATTCTAAGTAGATTAGGAAAGAGGAGTTATATTGATGCTAGGAGTCCTCATTCATCAATCCTAGTTGTCATTGAATTCTATTTAATCTCAATCTCCTTTTCCTAAGCCCAAAAGGAAACCCTAGCTATAAATACCCTAAGCCCAATTATTTTACCCGACACAAGAATTATTTTTTCTCCTCTCACTCAAATCACGCCACTTTCTCTCTCTACTTCTCACGGCATTCTCTCCTCTTCCTTTTCCACGCAAGTTTCGGTTTTCCTCTTTCAAGTTTCCTTTCTTCTTCTTCAAGTAACGCTTTCTTCTTCGCCAAGAAACGTCACAAAGCTTTCCAAGATCACAAGTCGTGCACCTGTGTCTTTGCTGCCGTGAGCCACCTCCTTCGGCGTGTTATTGATCCTTCTTTGAGTTGGTTTAATTCTTTCCTTTTCCTCAAGTTTTCCATTAAAGACTATGTTTTTATGCTTTATTTTAATGTTAATCATGTTTATCAATGTTAATTTACTGTTTTAATGAATAATCTTGATTCATATATATATTATATTATAAGAATAAAAATTCAGATTTGTTTATTATTGTTAGTTTGAAGATTTAGTAATTAAAGCATGGTTTTTTAGGGTGTTAATTATTAGAAAATCATAGTAGCATATTAAATACTATGAGATTAATTTAATTTATGATTTTAAACATGTTTAAGAGGATTTAAAGAAGGTTTTTTGATTTTATAAGTTGCTGGAATTTCAGAAAGCATTTTATTTAGGGAATTTTAAGAATTTTAATTACTAGTATGGTAGTACTATGCTAGGAATTAAAAGTAATTGGAGTTTTGATAAAAAAATCAACTTTTGAATATGTTTAAAGGGGATTTTAAATATTTTAAGTTGCTGTCTTTTTTAGTTAAAAGTATTAATTTTAGTTATATTGGATTTCTAGGCGGAGAGTATTCCGTAGGAGATTTCTAAAGGGGGCTAAAGTGGCCGGTCGACTAGTTTACACAAGGTACGTACATGCCTATGTGATGATTGAGATAGTATCATGATTTTATGAAGGAGAATTATGTAGTATCATGTATAGGAGCTATGTTGAGTTCATGTATGATATTTATTATGTTGGATTTTGCATGTTTTATGCCTGTGTGCAAACATGTTGATTATATTATTTGATTATGAGTAGAATATCATGTTTGTATGGAATATTGATGCAAGCATGTTAATTTGATTAGGAACTTTATTTATTAATTCACATGGGGGAATTAATATATTTATTAGTATTGGATCATGGTTGATCATTGTTCCCTTTTTGTATTTCACTACTTTATGAGGACTGTGGGCCTTATTTGGTAAGTTGACAAGTTATGTCTTTGAAAGGTAAGTTTGATTGTTGGCTAGGTTCAACAAAGTAAGAAAGGTTGGAATTAAAGAAAGTAATCTTGGATTGTAAGTTGTGTGATCACTTATTAAATCCTAAGATAAAAGAAGTTCAGTTGTGAGTCTTTGAATTATATTCTGTGTTGCTTGTATGTGTGTCATAACAAGTAATAAATTGTTAATCACGTAAAGTGTAACTTGGATAGTAATAAGCTTTAGACTGATGCACGTCTGAAGTTGGACAATTAGGAGTTGGGGTACATGGTGAGCGTGCCATGGCTTTTGGGAATTGGATTGATCACCGTTCCTCTTTTTATTCAAAGGTTCCTCGATATCGCAGGTCATTATGGAATACGGAGTCGCGCCCGTATTTCGTCTTCCTAGGTGAAGGCTGGTTTTTAGTTAGACAACTCGGTCCAATAACTATTCCATTTAATATAATAAAAGTTGATTAGAGTTTAGTTCAGTAGAAGTCATCTGCAGAATATTATCTGGTTGTATTAATTATTTATCTCTGTTTACAATTTCTTAGTATCATGATTAGGATTGGTTATGTATTGCTATGTAGTACTCAGCTTTGCTGATTACGTGCTTTGTTTGTGATTGTTGATCATGGCTTTGCTTTATTGATCCTGTGATGACCCAATTTTGGTGAGCAGCATTTCTAGAGCATTGACATTTACAGGTTCGCAGATGTAGCATCATTGGGAATCTGGGAATGGAGAGCTTGTGTAAATTTAGTTTTTATTTTGTTCTGCATTAGTCGGAGAATATTATTATAAGTTGGTTTGATAGACTTTCATAAAGTGGTTTGTTTTTGAAGTACTTAATTTATTATTTATAAAGTTTAGTTGGTTGTTTTCCGCTGCAAAATTCTGAATAAGCCGATACGTTATCACACGGGCGATAATACTTGGGTAATTCTCTAAGTTTTGTATTATAAAGGTATTTCTGGGAAAAAGAGAATTATCGGGGTGTTACAGCCTTGGAGATTTATTTGCTCAATAATTCTGAAAAATCCTACGACAAGAGACATGCTAAAATCTAGCATCAGGATGAGTGCGGGGAACGGTTCATCCTCTCTATTTTGGCACGACCTCTGGCTGGGTAATTACCCCTTGAAATTTCAATTTCCTCGTCTTTTGTCAATCGCAGCGAATCCTCTTGCATCTATTGATATGTGTGGCTCATGGTCTGGAGATATTTGGTTATGGAAAATTGGATGGCGCCGCTAATTTAGGCCTCGGGACGCAGAGGAATGGGAAGACTTGCACTCTATCCTAAAATCTGTTTGTATATCCCTCTTTAATGAGGACTCTTATGCGTGGACTCCGACAAAATCAGGAACATTCGCAGTTAAATCTCTCACTCTTGAACTTGACAAAAATACTCCCCAAGCCCAGGCTCGAAATCTCAAATGGATGAAAATTTGGAGGGGGAGGGGGTGATTACCCTCGTATAGAAGTGTTCACATGGTTGGCAGTATGTGGAAAAATCAATACAAAGGTGAAACTTGCGCACCTAAACATCATCCCTGCTAGTGAAACTGAATGCATATGATATCACTCTTTCCCCAAAAGCTCATATCACTTATTACTCCATTGTGATGTCTCACGCAGTCTATGGTGTTAGTGGATCAAGATATAGGGTCTCAATTGGGTCTTTCCTTCGAATCTTGGTGATGCTTTTGAGCAATGGGCTATTCTTGCAACTAATTGCTTCTTTAAAAAAGTTTGGTGCACAATCTTCTTAATTATCATTTGGACAATTTGGTGAGAGAGGAATGAAAGAGTTTTTCGGGGATCTTCTAGCACCATTTTACAACTCCAAGACCTCATTTTGGTCAGACTTAGCTGGTGGATCAAGGGTTGGGGAACTCCCTTCCCTTACTCTTGCGAAGAAATTTTGATAAATCCCTACTGTCTATCTTGGGTTGAGCCAAGCACCTTGTCAGCTGCCATTTTGATGCCTGCGACGACTGATCTCCTCCCCCTAACGAGTGCATTAAATGGAACGTGGACGCGTCAGTGAACTCATTCCGCCATTGGTGAAGTCCTTCGTAACAGCCATGGAATATTCATGCGCGTCTTCTCAGACCCCCTATTGAGATAAATTCGATTGAGATTCTTGCGATTTCAGAGCGGCACAAATTTCAATGGCATTCGATTGTATTTGGACTATGCAAATTATCATAGAATCTGACTCATCCAATGCAGTTTAGTGGTGCAATGAAGATTTTGGAGGCCCTTGGAATCTAAATTTCCAACTGAATTTCACCCGCAATGCTATGAAGAAATGGCTAAATGTTTCCATTGTTCATAAAGGAAGAAGCTCAAACATGGTAGTAGACGCTCTCGCCAAACAAGGTTTAGCTAGGGATGCTGAATTATGGCTATAATGTTTCGAGTTTCATGATTTTGTTTTGAACCTTATTAGTTTATACTGGGCTGATGAGATTTGAATTGACCTTCTGGTCATGTTCTCTTTGTTTTATGATGATTGAAATGATGGAATTTAAAAAAAAAAAAAAAAATAGAGATAAGACCAACATGAAAAGCTATTCTTCTTTGGTTGAATCGAGAAAACAAGACACAAGAGTGGTCTAGTAGGCTATATAAGTGGGTCGAGTCAGAGACTAGTTCAAATCGATCAAGCAAAATTCTGATAATTTTATTTGAAATAAAAGTCGTCTTAAAAACCAATCCTATCAACCAAACAAGGTTATAATTAGCCATGTCAAACCAGACGGTGGATCAGAAACTTGATCCAGGACACACCCAACAATTCTTTAAGCTACCACTTTAAATAGCTATATACTCTCTTTGTTTCTTTTTAAGTGACACATTTCTCTTTTTTATATAAGAGTTTTTTGTGATTAGTGTGTCACTAAAAAACAGAGGAGGTATATTATGGTCGCAAACAAGTACTCTACTTTATGAGCTATTGCTTTTCGCTCCATACGCGAGGTTGTTAAAAAAACTATGGCCCCGGTTCTTTTGAATTAATTTTCGATTAATTTCATTTCGGTTAATTTAATTTCAGTTAATTTAATTTAATTTTAGTTTAGTTAATATAATTTCAGTTCAGTTAATTTAATTTAAGTTCAGTTAAGTTCAACTTAATAATAATAATAATAATAATAATAATAAATAAATAAATAAATAAATAAATAAATAAATAAATAAATAATAATAATTATATTAAATAATAATAATAATAATAAATAATAATAATATAAATAAAAAATAATAATAATAATAAATAATAATAAATAATAAATAATAAATAATAAATAATAAATAATAAATAATAAATAATAAATAATAAATAATAAATAATAAATAATAAATAATAAATAATAAATAATAATAAATAATAATAATAATAATAACAATAATAATAATAATAATAACAACAACAATAATAATAATAATAATAATGAATAATAAATAATAAATAATAAATAATAAATAATAAATACTCCCTCTAGACTTTATTAGTTTACCTATTTCTTTTGCACAATATTTTAGGAGAAATAATGTAGTGGGACATAGAAAGAAAGATAAACTATTATTTTATATTAAAGTTGAATGTATATGTGATGGAAAGTTAGTGGTCCCATTCCAAAAATAGAAACCAAAGAAATGGGTAAACTAATAAGGGACATCCTAAAAAGGAATACGGGTAAACTAATAAAGAAAAGAGGGAGTAACAAATAATAAATAATAATAATAATATTATTAAATAACAATAATAATAATAATAAATAATAATAATAATAAATAATAATAATAATAAATAATAAATAATAAATAATAATAATAATAATAATAAATAATAACAATAATAATAATAAATAATAATAATAATAATAATAATAATAATAATAATAATAAAATTAATAAATAATAATAATAATAATAATAATAATAATAATAAATAATAATAATAATAAATTATAATAATAAATAATAATAATAATAATAAATAATAAATATTAAATAATAAAAAATAATAATAATAATGATAATAATAATAATAAATAAAATTTAATTTCAGTTCAGTTAATTTAATTTCAGTTCTGTTAATTAAATTTAATTTCAGTTAATTTAATTCTAGTTTAGTTAATTTAATTTAATTTAATTTCCGCCAAAATAAGTTCAAAAGAACAGGGCCTATATCTTGCACGATGTCAAAAAAAGGGACCTATTTCTTAGAAGTTAGGGGCAAATTTTAATGTACTTTTTGATGGAAATTTTAATGTACTTTTTATATGTTCGAATTTTTTTTTTGGTGAAATATTTTATTTTTAGACACTTAATTTTATTATTTTATAAAAATGTCTGCATAATTTTTTTTCTTCATGGCTTTGAAGTTTTACTTGTAATATTGTGAGAATGGGTAGCAATAGGAAGGGCATATAGGATAACAATATTATATGTCTGCATTGAATAGTTAGTTCAGTATGCTAATATTTTTCTTCCCTGCTAACTATTCATGATTATTTTTCTTCCCTGCAGCTGTTTATATATTTCTTCCCTGCTGATTGTTATATGTTGTGCCTATGATGTTGATGGTATATTTTATTGTTATTGTTGGGAATTACGTATAGGGAGAGTACTAAAAATGTTATTGAATATATTTATTGGTTGTAGATCATTAATCATGTCTGCCAGATTAGGAAGCTATTATAACCCCATTGTTCTGAGTGACGATGAAAGTGATGAGGACATAGCACCTCTTGATGGCAATAACTATACCAGTCTAGATTGGATTATGCGTACTTTAATGAGGAGGGATGTAACCAGTGATGATGAGCTCATTGTGGAGTTCGACCATGCTAGAGGCCAGACTAGAAAAGACATCTATCGTGCTTGGTTCAGGTTTGAAACTGATTCGGAGTCAGAGGACGAGGAGCCTCAACCTTCTAGGAGATCTAAGCGACAAAGGAGATATGTCGCATATTATGATGAGGACATAGATGAGTCTGAAGATGAGATCTTCGTACCTGAGCTATACATAGAAATTCAGGACAAAAATGATAATGTGGTACCTTAGGTTACTATTTATTTATTTTTTTTATTTTTTATTTTTTATTTTTTATTATTCTTCTTAGCAATAGAGGAAATAATATGATAATCAGTTGGTTAGTCGACCAACAGTGGTAGCATAGTTTTTTTTTTTTTTACAATCATGGTTCCTTTTAGGAAGGTATAATATTATAGCAACATTTATTTCATTTAAATACCCGTTATGGAAGAATAAAAGTTATTACTTAATTATATGAGTGAGTAAAAATTTATTCTGGGCACGTAATGGGAATATTTTTTTTTTTATTTTCATTAGGCAATTATATTCTTGCTTGCTTGTTTCTATTTGCATGTTGATGTGAATATATTTTACATGAATGATTATGTGATCATTAGAGAACATTTCATGTTGAACTTGGAACTAGTTGAGAAATTGTCTGTTGATGCGATCTTTACTGATCAAATCAAATGTTGCCTTTCTAGATGGAAATGTGAGTTATGCTGGAACCTAAAGTAGAGTAATATTACTTACAGGTCCCGAAGTAGAATGGCTAACAACAACGATCTAGTCGCGCTATTCGCCTCTTGGCGGAGAAATTGACTCAGAGAGAGCGAGCGTCCCGAGAGTGCCTGGGATATGTTTGAAAGGCTAGCTAAGGTTAAGCCACCATACTATAAGGGGCAAGCTGACCCTACCTTCCTAGAAAACTCGGATTAGGGAGTTTGAGAAACTTTTTGAGGTTGTAATCCGCCCGAAAATTTGAGAGTGGGTCAAGTTGTGTTGTACCTTAAGGATGAGGCCGATTTATGGTGGAGGGAGAATGGAATTAGACTAAGTGCTTTGTAGAAGGGTTCAATTGGGAGGCTTTTGTGACTCGCCTTGAGGGAGAAGTTTTACCCCGCATTTATGAGGAAGCGAAGGCCCGGGGAATTCATTAATCTTAGGATGGGTAGTATGACCATTTCGAGTATTATAGTAAATTCATAGCACCTTGTCGAGGTTTGCACCCGAGGTTGTAGCTACTACCGAGTTGAAGGCTCGGAGATTTGAGCAAGGGGTTGACCGATGAGATATAACTCGGGATTAGGAGGGGAGACCTTTACATCCCTAGATATCGTGTATGGGAGAGCCGCCCATATTTATGGACTCCAATCGAGGCGGGATAAAAAGAATCCGGTGGTAGGTGAGAAGAGGAAAGACTTTAATCTTGGGGGAAACCAGGGGAATTTCAAGAAGAATAGGAATGGTAATGGGAATTTCCAAGGAAACAACAACCAGGATAACCGCAATAGGGGGGTCGAGCCGAAAGAGTGTATCATCTGTAAGAAGTGTAGCAACAACCACCCCGGTAGACCGTAAGGGGGAACCAAGTGAATTGTAACTACCGCCGTAAGAAGGGCCATAGGGAGTATGAGTGCTTTGCTAAGCAAAAGAAGGAGCAAAATGGCAATGGGGGTAGTAACCAAGCGAGGTCCGGATTCAACCAGCCAGAAATCGGGGTTCGAAGCCTGCAGGGCACGTAACAATCAAGGAAACTATAACAAGCTCGCTAGTGAGAACAACCGTAACAAGGCTCCGGGAAAGCTGTTCGTGATGAGTCGCAACGAAGCTGAATGATCTGCCGATGTAGTGTCTGGTACTTTTTCTATTAACACCGTGCAAGTTAAAGCGTTATTTGATTCGGGGCGACTTATTCTTTTGTCTCGTCGTCTGTTATTAAAAGTCCTGGAGTTAATCGATTTTGAAGTGATTAATTTGCCTCGTTAGTATACCTCTCGGTGAGACCATAAGGTGTACCAAGATGTTTAGAAACTTGCCTCTAAAGATAGGAGACTGTGTTTTTCCTTCTGACTTGATAAAGTTTAATCTGGGAGACCTAGATGTAATTCTGGGGATGGATTGGCTAAGTTTATACAAGGCCAAGATAGATTGTGAAGTTCAGAAAGTAACTTTAAGGAACCCTTTGGGTAAGCTGACTTCGTATAGACGATTTGGGAAATCCAAGAGCTATGGGGTCATCTCCGCAATGCAAGTGAAAAAGTTGTTGAAGAAGGGGTGTGAGTTGTATTTCTGTAGTGTGCAAGATGTGGGTAAAGAGGTTGGGGTAAGTATTGAAGATGTTCCGATTGTGAATGAGTTCATGGACGTGTTTCCGAGTGAGATCTCGGGTATGCCGCCTGTTAGAGCTGTTGAGTTCACCACATAGACCTAGTTCCTGGAACTGCTCCTATATCTAAGGCACCTTATAGAATGGCACCTCCGGAAATGAGTGAGTTGAAGACGCAGTTACAAGAATTGTTCGATAAGGGTTATATTAGACCTAGTGCATCACCTTGGGGAGCTCCTGTGTTATTTGTCAAGAAGAAAGATGGGAGTATGAGGTTGTGTATCGATTATAGGGAATTGAATAACGTAACCATCAAGAATAAGTACCCTTTGCCTAGAATAGATGACCTATTTGATCAATTGAATGGAGCGAGTGTGTTCTCGAAAATTGATTTGCGTTCGGGGTATCACCAGTTGAGAGTAGCCGACAAGGATATACCTAAGACTGCATTTAGGACTCGTTACGGTCATTATGAGTTCACTCGTAATGCCTTTTGGGTTAACCAATGCACCTGCCATATTTATGGACTTAATGAATAGGATTTTCCATGAGTGCTTAGACAAGTTTGTGGTCGTATTCATTGATGATATCCTGATCTATTCGAGGAACGAGAAAGAGCATGATGAGCATTTGAGGATCATCTTGGAGACGCTTAGGAAGAATCAATTGTATGCCAAGTTCTCTAAGTGTGAGTTTCGTTTGGAGAAGGTAGCATTTTTGGGTCACTATGTGTCTAAGGAAGGAGTCTCGTAGATCCCGCTAAGATTCAAGTCGTGAGTGAGTGGCCAACTCCGAAGAATGTGTCTCGATATCCGAAGTTTCTTAGGTCTAGCGGGTTATTACAGAAGATTTGTGAGGGATTTCTCGAAGATAGCAAGACCTATGACCAATTTGATGAAAAAAGAGTCAAAATTCGAGTGGAGTGAGAAGTGCGAGGAAGCTTTTCAGATTTTGAAGGATCGTTTAACCTCCGCGCCTGTTTTGACCCTACCTGATGGGAATGAGGGATTTGATGTATATAGTGATGCTTCGAAGAATGGTCTGGGATGTGTGTTACAACAGAATGGGAAGGTGATTGCGTATGCATCGCGTCAGTTGAAACCTTATGAGGCTAATTACCCTACCCATGATCTAGAGTTAGCTGCCATTGTGTTCGCTTTGAAGATTTGGAGACACTACTTGTATGGGGTGACTTGCAAGATATTCACAGATCATAAGAGCTTGAAGTACATCTTTACCCAGAAAGACCTCAACATGAGGCAGAGGAGGTGGTTGGAGTTGATAAAGGATTATGACTTAGACATCCAATACCATGAGGGGAAAGCAAATGTAGTCGCTGATGCGCTGAGTAGGAAGTCAAGTCATAGCATGAACGCCTTGATAGTTCCTGAGGAGTTGTGTCGAGATATGCAAAGGCTTAGTCTAGAAATTCTAAATCCTGGGGAGATCGAGGCAAGATTGAGTGCTTTATCATTGGGATTGTCAATTCTAGACGAGATCAAAGAGGGTCAAGTTGGGGATGAGCACTTAGAGAAGATCAAGGAGAAGATGGGCCAAGGCAAGGAAAGTGATTTCGCGATTCATGATAATGGTAGTCTGAGGTTCAAGGGTAGGTGGTGTGTACCACAAAAGTGTGGCGAGCTTAAAAGACGTCTTATGGATGAGGGGCATAATACACCGTACTCTGTGCACCCTGGGGGTGACAAGCTGTATAAGGACCTTAAGCAGATCTATTGGTGGCCAAATATGAAGCGAGAGGTAGCTGAGTATGTGTCTAAGTGCCTAACCTGTCAGAAGGTGAAGATAGATCACAAGCGACCCATGGGGAAAGTTCAACCATTAGAGGTTCCGGGATGGAAGTGGGATTCCATATCGATGGATTTTGTAACTGCTTTGCCTAGAACAAGGAGTGGTAATGACATTATTTGGGTTATTGTGGACCGCCTGACAAAGTCGGCTGTTTTCATACCGATCAAGGAGACATGGAAGAAGAAGCAACTAGCCAAGACATATGTTAAGCATGTGGTGAGACTGCATGGAGTTCCAAAGGATATCATTTCTGACCGTGACTCTAGATTCCTTTCGAAATTTTGGAAGAAGGTTCAATTAAATCTTGGGACAACATTGAAGATGAGTACATCCTTTCACCCTGCGACTGATGGTCAGACTGAGAGGACTAACCAAACGATGGAGGATATGTTGAGAGCGTGTGCTATTGATTTTCAAGGTAGTTGGGAGGACCAATTAGACCTGATTGAGTTTTCGTATAACAATAGTTACCATGCGAGCATTAAGATGGCACCGTTTGAGGCCTTATATGGACGAAAATGTAGAAGCCCCATTTGTTGGAATGACTTTAGCGAAAATATAGTCTTGGGGACAGAGTTTATTGAGGAGACTGTTAAGAATGTCGACTCGATTCGGGCCGAATTCAAGCTGCGCAAGATAGACAGAAGTGTTATGCTGACTTGAAAAGACGCGAAGATGAGTTTGCTATAGGTGATAAAGTGTTCTTGAAAGTATCACCCACTAAAGGAGTCATGCGATTTGGGAAAAAGGGCAAGTTAAGTGCTAAGTATGTAGGCCCATATGAGATTCTGGAGCGAATTGGGAAAGTTGCCTACAGATTGGCATTGCCAATGGAGTTTGAGAAGATGCATGATGTGTTCCATATTTCTCAACTTAAGCGTTATATTCCCGATGAACGTCATGTCCTAGAGCCTGAACGAATTCAGATCGATAGTAGCCTCACATATGAGGAAAGGCCTGTCAGGATTCTCGACAGAAAAGTGCGTAGTACACGCAATAAGGATGTCCATATCGTGAAAGTACTTTGGTCTAACCACGAATCTGAAGAGGCAACGTGGGAAGCCGAAGATGAGATGAAAAAGAAGTATCCAGATCTGTTCCTTGAGGTGAGTTACGAGGGCGTAACTCGTTTTCTTTAAGGGGGATAGAATGCGATAAATTTCGCGCTTTTGTCTACTTTTATGAGATTTTTATGCATATGTATGCTTATGTTGAGCAATTTGCACATGTTAGTGCTAAAGAAGTAGACTCTTCGCATAAGAAAGTGTGTTCATAAGTAACACAAGTGTTTTAAGTTAGCAAAAGTGTGCACAAGTGGCACAATTCTTTGTAAACTTTTGAAAAGTTGAGTTCAAGTTTTGAAAATATGTGAGTTTTCGTGTCAAGTTTCGGGACGAAACTTCTTTTAAGGGGGGTAGACTGTAATCCCCCATAACTTTAAAGGATTTTATAAATATATTTTATCATTTATATATTTATATTTTAGTTCGAATGATTTTTATTATTTAAGTAGGTTGACTATTTTGAAAGTCAAATGAAATTATTTTAAGGATTTAAGAAAGTTGAAAATATTTTTATTAGGCATGCTTTGAAAAAAGGTTTGAAATATGAATTTGATTTAGAAAAGAAGTCTAATGGACTTGAGGAACCCAAATTCTAAGTAGATTAGGAAAGAGGAGTTATATTGATGCTAGGAGTCCTCATTCATCAATCCTAGTTGTCATTGAATTCTATTTAATCTCAATCTCCTTTTCCTAAGCCCAAAAGGAAACCCTAGCTATAAATACCCTAAGCCCAATTATTTTACCCGACACAAGAATTATTTTTTCTCCTCTCACTCAAATCACGCCACTTTCTCTCTCTACTTCTCACGGCATTCTCTCCTCTTCCTTTTCCACGCAAGTTTCGGTTTTCCTCTTTCAAGTTTCCTTTCTTCTTCTTCAAGTAACGCTTTCTTCTTCGCCAAGAAACGTCACAAAGCTTTCCAAGATCACAAGTCGTGCACTGTGCTGCTGCCGTGAGCCACCTCCTTCGGCGTGTTATTGATCCTTCTTTGAGTTGGTTTAATTCTTTCCTTTTCCTCAAGTTTTCCATTAAAGACTATGTTTTTATGCTTTATTTTAATGTTAATCATGTTCATCAATGTTAATTTACTGTTTTAATGAATAATCTTGATTCATATATATATTATATTATAAGAATAAAAATTCAGATTTGTTTATTATTGTTAGTTTGAAGATTTAGTAATTAAAGCATGGTTTTTTAGGGTGTTAATTATTAGAAAATCATAGTAGCATATTAAATACTATGAGATTAATTTAATTTATGATTTTAAACATGTTTAAGAGGATTTAAAGAAGGTTTTATGATTTTATAAGTTGCTGGAATTTCAGAAAGCATTTTATTTAGGGAATTTTAAGAATTTTAATTACTAGTATGGTAGTACTATGCTAGGAATTAAAAGTAATTGGAGTTTTGATAAAAAAATCAACTTTTGAATATGTTTAAAGGGGATTTTAAATATTTTAAGTTGCTGTCTTTTTAGTTAAAAGTATTAATTTTAGTTATATTGGATTTCTAGGCGGAGAGTATTCCGTAGGAGATTTCTAAAGGGGCTAAAGTGGCCAAGTCGACTAGTTTACACAAGGTACGTACATGCCTATGTGATGATTGAGATAGTATCATGATTTTATGAAGGAGAATTATGTAGTATCATGTATAGGAGCTATGTTGAGTTCATGTATGATATTTATTATGTTGGATTTTGCATGTTTTATGCCTGTGTGCAAACATGTTGATTATAATATTTGATTATGAGTAGAATATCATGTTTGTATGGAATATTGATGCAAGCATGTTAATTTGATTGTGAACTTTATTTATTAATTCACATGGGGGAATTAATATATTTATTAGTATTGGATCATGGTTGATCATTGTTCCCTTTTTGTATTTCACTACTTTATGAGGACTGTGGGCCTTATTTGGTAAGTTGACAAGTTATGCCTTTGAAAGGTAAGTTTGATTGTTGGCTAGGTTCAACAAAGTAAGAAAGGTTGGAATTAAAGAAAGTAATATTGGATTGTAAGTTGTGTGATCACTTATTAAATCCTAAGATAAAAGAAGTTCAGTTGTGAGTCTTTGAATTATATTATGTGTTGCTTGTATGTGTGTCATAACAAGTAATAAATTGTTAATCACGTAAAGTGTAACTTGGATAGTAATAAGCTTTAGACTGATGCACGTCTGAAGTTGGACAATTAGGAGTTGGGGTACATGGTGAGCGTGCCATGGCTTTTTCTGGGAATTGGATTGATCACCGTTCCTCTTTTTATTCAAAGGTTCCTCGATATCGCAGGTCATTATAGAATACGGAGTCGCGCCCGTATTTCGTCTTCCTAGGTGAAGGCTGGTTTTTAGTTAGACAACTCGGTCCAATAACTATTCCATTTAATATAATAAAAGTTGATTAGAGTTTAGTTTAGTAGAAGTCATCTGCAGAATATTATCTGGTTGTATTAATTATTTATCTCTGTTTACAATTTCTTAGTATCATGATTAGGATTGGTTATGTATTGCTATGTAGTACTCGCCTTTGCCGATTACGTGCTTTGTTTGTGATTGTTGATCATGGCTTTGCTTTATTGATCCTGTGATGACCCAATTTTGGTGAGCAAAGATTTCTAGAGCATTGACATTTACGGGTTCGCAGATGTAGCATCATTGGGAATCTGGGAATGGAGAGCTTGTGTAAATTTAGTTTTTATTTTGTTCTGCATTAGTCGGAGAATATTATTATAAGTTGGTTTGATAGACTTTCATAAAGTGGTTTGTTTTTGAAGTACTTAATTTATTATTTATAAAGTTTAGTTGGTTGTTTTCCGCTGCAAAATTCTGAATAAGCCGATACGTTATCACACGGGCGATAATACTTGGGTAATTCTCTAAGTTTTGTATTATAAAGGTATTTCTGGGAAAAAGAGAATTATCGGGGTGTTACAACCTTGGAGATTTATTTGCTCAATAATTCTGAAAAATCCTACGACAAGAGACATGCTAAAATCTAGCATCAGGATGAGTGCGGGGAACGGTTCATCCTCTCTATTTTGGCACGACCTCTGGCTGGGTAATTACCCCTTGAAATTTCAATTTCCTCGTCTTTTGTCAATCGCAGCGAATCCTCTTGCATCTATTGATATGTGTGGCTCATGGTCTGGAGATATTTGGTTATGGAAAATTGGATGGCGCCGCTAATTTAGGCCTCGGGACGCAGAGGAATGGGAAGACTTGCACTCTATCCAAAAATCTGTTTGTATATCCCTCTTTAATGAGGACTCTTATGCGTGGACTCCGACAAAATCAGGAACATTCGCAGTTAAATCTCTCACTCTTGAACTTGACAAAAATACTCCCCAGGCACAGGCTCGAAATCTCAAATGGATGAAAATTTGGAGGGGGAGGGGGTGATTACCCTCGTATAGAAGTGTTCACCTGGTTGGCGGTATGTGGAAAAATCAATACAAAGGTGAAACTTGCGCACCTAAACATCATCCCTGCTAGTGAAACTGAATGCATATGATATCACTCTTTCCCCAAAAGCTCATATCACTTATTACTCCATTGTGATGTCTCACGCAAGTCTATGGTGTTAGTGGATCAAGATATAGGGTCTCAATCGGGTCTTTCCTTCGAATCTTGGTGATGCTTTTGAGCAATGGGCTATTCTTGCAACTAATTGCTTCTTTAAAAAAGTTTGGTGCACAATCTTCTTAATTATCATTTGGACAATTTGGTGAGAGAGGAATGAAAGAGTTTTTCGGGGATCTTCTAGCACCATTTTACAACTCCAAGACCTCATTTTGGTCAGACTTAGCTGGTGGATCAAGGGTTGGGGAACTCCCTTCCCTTACTCTTGCGAAGAAATTTTGATAAATCCCTACTGTCTATCTTGGGTTGAGCCAAGCACCTTGTCATTGCCATTTTGATGCCTGCGACGACCGATCTCCTCCCCTAACGAGTGCATTAAATGGAACGTGGACGCGTCGGTGAACTCATTCCGCCATTGGTGAAGTCCTTCGTAACAGCCATGGAATATTCATGCGCGTCTTCTCGCACCCTATCGAGATAAATTCGATTGAGTTTCTTGCGATTTCAGAGCGGCGCAAATTTCAATGGCATTCGATTGTATTTGGACTATGCAAATTATCATAGAATCTGACTCATCCAATGCAGTTTAGTGGTGCAATGAAGATTTTGGAGGCCCTTGGAATCTAAATTTCCAACTGAATTTCACCCGCAATGCTATGAAGAAATGGCTAAATGTTTCCATTGTTCATAAAGGAAGAAGCTCAAACATGGT